>CM055068.1:15765193-15836090 GCA_029204045.2 Tillandsia leiboldiana
GACTCTCGAAGTGATGAAGGATCTTTTTGGGTTATTCTACGAATAGCAGAGCATATCGAGTATTTAACATTGAATCTAAGACGATCGTAGAATCTATAAATGTTAAAGTAGATGAAGCTTCTCATTTGAATCTGAAAAATCTACCCTCGATATCTCTCTAGATGATGATTCTCCTGCTAGTGCATCTTCTCATAATAATACTTCCATTAATGATGCATCTAATGGTCTTCTAGTTTATCTGATGTGCAGGAATCATCTCGTGTACCTCCGAGTACTCCGTTTCAACAAACGCTACGAATCTCCAAGGATCATCCGGAATCGAACATCATTGGAGATCCACAAGAAGGAGTTAGAACTCGAAGGCAGTTGGTTTGCGATTTGCTTGCTACGTATCTTTAATCGAACCAAAGACAATAGATGAAGCTCTTCAGGATGACTACTGGATTAAAGCAATGCAGGAAGAGCTCCATCAATTTGAGCGAAACAAAGTCTGGGAATTAACAAAGCCTCCAAAGCAACATAATGTGATAGGTACCAAATGGATCTTCAAGAACAAGAAAGATGAAGATGGTACTATCATCAGGAACAAGGCACGACTAGTTGCTCAAGGCTACTCTCAAGTAGAAGGTATAGACTTTGACGAAACTTTCGCCCCTGTAGCTAGACTCGAGGTCCATTCGTATATTGTTTGCTATTGCTTGTCATTTTAAAATCAAATTATTTCAAATGGACGTCAAGAGCGCATTTCTAAATGGGTTTTTAAATGAGGAAGTTTATGTAGCTCAACCGAAAGGTTTTGTAGATCATAAACAACCTAACCATGTTTTTCGTTTGAAAAAGGCTCTTTACGGTCTGAAACAAGCACCGCGAGCATGGTACGAAAGGTTAACAAAGCACCTTTTGGAGAAGGGCTATACTCGAGGGGGAGCTGACAGGACTCTCTTTGTGAAGCATTATCAAAATAATTTCATTGTAGCACAAATCTATGTCGATGACATTGTATTGGTGCAACAAAAGATAATGATGCTTCTAAATTCGCGGAGACCATGGAAAGCGAATTTGAGATGTCCATGATGGGCGAACTGTCTTATTTTCTTGGATTGCAAATTAAACAAATGATGAAGGTATTCACTTGAGTCAATCCAAGTATGCACTGGAGTTGGTCAAAAAGTTTGATCTAGAAAATTGTAAAGATTTTCCAACTCCAATGGGAACTAGCCACAAGGGACTTGGAAGTGAATCACATAGTGAGAATGTAGACGAGAAACTGTATAGAAGTATGATTGGAAGTCTACTTACCTCACGGCTAGTCGCCCGGATATATCCTTTAGTGTTGGGATTTGCGCGAGATATCAATCAGCACCAAAGGAGGTTCACCTGAAAGCGGTGAAACGGATCATCCGGTACATCAAAGGATCAATTAATTTCGGAATTTGGTATCCTATGGGAACAAGTCTGGACATTGTTGGATACTCAGATGCCGATTGGGCAGGATCAGTGGATGATCGGAAAAGTACGAGTGGTGCATGCTTCTATCTTGGCCATTGCCTTGTTGCATGGCACAGTAAAAAGCAGAATTGCATAGCACTCTCGACTGCCGAAGCGGAATACATTTCAGCTGGAAGTTGCTCAACTCAACTCATTTGGATGAAAAGCGTATTGAGTGACTTCCGCATTTCAGCATCTTCGGTAACAATTCTTTGTGACAACACAAGTGCAATTAACATTTCTAAAATCCTGTGTTGCACTCTAGAACAAAACATATTGAACTTAGATATCATTTCTTAGAGAGCTAGTTGAATCAAATACTCTTCAACTTTCATATATTCAACTGAGGATCAATTAGCTGACTTTCTAACAAAACCTTTGGATCAAAAACGTTTTTATTCATTTACGAAAAGCAATTGGGATGCTTTCCTTGAAATAATCTTCTTTTTGAAATCTTTGCTTAGGATAGGTTTTGTATTTGTTTTTGTTTTGTTCTTTATCTATGTTTGTACATAGGATATTAATTGAGCATAGATCTTAATTGACTTTAATTGCATCTGTTCACACATTTAGAAATTTATTATGCTTTTGCCATCATAATATTTCATTGTTGCAATGATCGTTTATGTTAATTAAATCATCTTCTAAAGTGATCAAAGTCAATTTCTCTCTCAATGATCTCTTGGTATAGTCATTATCTTATTTGACTGTTTAGTCGAGTATGAAATCGAGATCAATTTTTGGTTGAATACTTTATATCTTAAATAATTGATAGCCAATTGAGGGGGAGTCAAAGATAATGTAAAATGCTCAAAAGATGTGGAAAGAGTTACATCCCAATGAGGAGTGTGAAAACTACCACCACATGGAGGAAAGAGCTACCACCTCGGTCGTCCGAGTTTTGTGTGCAGCTACCACATGTATACCAAGCATGGTTGTTCAATTTTTGATTAAGTAAATGCATGTTGAAATACTTGACTCTGTCAAATTTCAAGGTTGGTATAAGGTGGGATTTTAAAGAAAGATGCTCAAAGAGCCACTCTCTTCAACAGATTGTCTAGAAATATTATCTACCATATTTGGGATTTCAAACATCTATTGATCTTTGTATTTCATTTTCTTTACTGAATTGATGATTTGATAAAGGCATTACACATAAGATCAAGTTAGATGTGATTGAAGGTGTTCAACTTTAAGGGATTTAATTTTGTAAATTTTCGTTTCATTTTTGGATATTATTGATAGATTTGGCATAATCTAATTCTTGTTGTATGAAACGATGATTTTTGTTTAAAGTTGATACACATTTGTGCTTACAATCTTTTTCTGGATTTTCCTGAATTTCTCTGAAATTTTCTAAAGAAAAAGTTGGGGCCGATCCGGATCGGGGTAGATGATCCGGATCCCGAACGCAGGAATTCTTCTGCGGGCTGACGATCCGGATTGTATCTGCCGATCCGGATCCCGAACGCAGTTTTCTCACTGCGGGTAGCCGATCCGGATCGCAGTTATGAACTGATCCGGATCGCGGCTAGGTTTTATAAGGAACGAAAGGGGTTTTTGATTTTTTTTTTTTTTACTCCAATCTTTTGTTCCGAAGTTTCCAGAGCGCTTCTCTCTAGATTTCATCCTCCTTGGAAGCTTTCTAACTCAAGTTCTTCTGTTCCAAGTAAGTTTTATTGATCAAAATCTCGGTTTTTCACCGTTTTTCTCTTTTCCTCCTCAAACGCACGAATTTCTTGGATCAACTTTGTTTGTGGATGGTTTTTGATCAAATTTCTTTTGAAATAAGAACTCTGGGTTGTTTAGTTTTGATTATATGCTAGGTTTTCTCCTGATTAACGGATTTTTAGGCTTCGATTTCTAAAATTTCGGTTTTAGGGCATATAATAAGGATTTTCGAAAATCATGCAATTGATCTATCTTTAAAAGTCCTTTTGCAAAACTAACTTGATTCTTAGTCTCTCTACTTGATAATGATTCTTTGGATACAATTTTTTCAATTTTTGAAAACTAAGAATTTTTGTGTTCTTGAGTTGGTCTTCACAGGATTTAAATCTTCTCAAAGCACTTGGATCAATGGGATTCTCATGGATCATTCTTTTGTTGGTCACAATAGTGCACACTCGGGCCACAAACAAATTAAAGAGAGCTAAGAAAACTCAACAAAAAGGTGAATTTGTCGAGGTCAGTGATACAGAGGTGGATTGTCACGAGATAGATTGGACTGCATTGACAGATGATGATGAATCATTGCCTGAACAAAAGGCGTCTGATGCTTCGAAAGGAAAAGCACCCATGGACAAAGGAAAAGCGCCTATGACTAAACCAACCATCTCTGTGAAAAGGAAACGAGTAACTAGACGTTTTGGACTACGACGAGACGCTGATTTTAACACACCGATAGTTCCTGACTCCCCGCCTCGCGTGGAAGGAGTGTTCGTCAGCATGGATCGCGTTCGAGCGTTTGAACGTCGTGAATGCATCGGTGAACGTCATGTCAACATTGAAGCTCTCCGAAATCACTCACCTGAGTTTGGAACCTTGATTGAGCAAGCTAATCTCATCCAAGTCTGCCGATTCCCCGAACTACTTGGGTATTGTTTGTATCGTGTAAGGACCTTTTACACTAATGCAACACATCTTCAAGAAGGAGAACATGGATCAATGCATTTCTATACAATTATCCAAGGGATGAAACTTAAAATCACTCCGCAGCTAATTGGCGAAGTTCTTGGAATGGAATCTAACACATCGGGACTCAATTTTTTGAAAGGAAGAAGTTTGACGAATGCCTTGTGGCGAACAGTGATAGATAAAATTGTTTGGAAGGAACGAATTCAGCTAATGGTAAAAGTGTAAAATCCAAACATCTTCGACTGGAGTATCGATTTCTAATTTCATCACGTGTTACAACATTCTACCTAACATGCAGACTAAGGTCGTGAGATGGGAGAGACTGCTGTTCCTATATCTCTTAGGTCATCCCTCTGAGGCTGTAGGATTGAACATGAATATCCCCTACATAATTTGGAATAGAATGTCAAGATATATTGTGCATCCTCATCCTTCTGAGCGACTTCCGTTTCCGTTAATCATCATGAGGATCTTACAAAAGTTTGACATTGATATAAGCTCGACATCTTATCAACACTGTTGGGGGATGATAGATGAGTCAACGATTGTGAAGTCACTTCATAAATTACCACATGTTACTCCGACACATTCCACTGGAAAGAAACCTTGTGTCGGCACCTCGGCCTCACCGTCTCAACAAGCATCAGAACAAAGGCGAATGTCTGAAGAACTCGAGATCATAACGGCATCCCAAATTACATTGACCAAGAAAGTAAATTCAATGAGGAAATTGATCAAGAACATGTTCACTAAGATGGATATAGTGCGTCTGAGGACTCAGACTCGGATGACTAATTTGTGCTTTAACAATTTTTGTGCAGATTTGTGCAGGATTTTATCTTTTTAGACTTTAGTTCAGCTTTTAGGACTTACTTTTAGTTCTAGTTCTTATTTTTCGGAACAATTTTTGAAATCTTTAACTCTCCTTAAATTTTTGTGTTTTTGGCTAATTTTGTGACAAAAAGGGGGAGAGAGTTTATAGAGAACTTGAACAATGATTGATTGAACATGATGATGTGTTGGAACATCAAAGGTAAGTTGAAACACAAAGGTAAGTAGAACTTCAACTTTTGGTTTTTTCATTTGTTTGAATGCATGCCTCGACTAACTATTTGCTAACTATTTGGGCATGTAATATATCTAACAAGTTGATGTTCACTAACAAGTTTGTGACACTTGGTTTTTGATTGCATAGAAGATATGTTGGTTCTTAACTCTGATCAATTACATATCTATATATATATAAGTTTGTCACAAACATGTTCATGACATTTGGTTTTTACGTGCAAAGAAGATATGTTGGTGTTTTTTAACTATGATCAGTTTACATATCTGAATATAAATGTCATGGTAAGTATAAATGAGTTTAAACTTCATCTCTGTTTGTGGTTTTTGAATGATACAAAATTCTTGAGGTATCTAACGATTTCTTTTGTCAAGAATGATTTCTTTTTGCAGAGAGTACAGATGTCTAAGTCTAGAGTCTGTTTTAGGAGTTTAACTCATGTATTGTATTTTGGATCTCCATTGTAAATTTTTGTTGTATGGTGATAGCAACAAAAATATCTTTTTGAATTTTCTTTAGTGGATCTATGTTTTGTCACGAAACCGCCAAAGGGGGAGATTGTTACGGAATTTGAGTTGGCGTAGTTTCGTGAAAGTCTCAAGTCTTGAAGATTGAAGGTGAAGAAAGTTGGATCATTTAACTCAATCTCAAGAAAGAAGAATTCAAAAGGATCAGGTATGTTTAACTAAAGAATTTGTGTGATCCGAATACTTCTTGTAGTGTAGAAACACTTGGAAGAATCTTTCATTGCATAAAAATCAAAAACTGGACTTGGGACATGTTCAGGATCCGGATCAGGTTGTTCGATCCGGATCCCGAAGGTGGTTCGTTCATACATCGTCGCAATCCGGATCGTAGTCTCTTGATCCGGATCCCGAACGTTGAGTTTACCATCTACCTTGAACGATCCGGATCTTACTTCGCAATCCGGATCCCGAACGTTGATGTTTGGTGAACTGTATGAACGATCCGGATCGTAGTCACATGATCCGGATCCCGAACCTTCGTTTTTCTGGAATTGGCTGTTTCGTTGTGACGATCCGGATCCTAGCTATCACGATCCGGATCGCCGTCCGTAAAAATCCAGAAATGGCAGGTTTTTGATTCTTATCTCCTTCCTAGGGTTTCTAACCTATAAATACACCCTATGACTCCTTTTCTAGGGTGAATCCACATAGCCGTCATTTTCATATATCATCTTATACGGCTATAGATCTACATATAGAGAAGAAAGGAAATCATTAGAGAATACTCTATGTTTCTTCATCTATATTGATTAGTTTGATTCTAGGTTTTCATACTCACATCTTGAGTTGAATCAAACTAATGAATACTTAGATGGTATTTCCGATCTATCTTTGATCTAAGTATTCGGCGGATCATCACCACCCAAAAACAACGATTTACCCCAAAAATCGGCGCGTGGATTCGCGTGTCCTTGTGGATTCAAGGTTCATTCGCTCTCGTGGATTCGGAGCGAGGCACGTTCGTGGATTCGAAGGGTGCTATTGGGTGAAGACCGTGGATTCGGTCGGACGTCGTGGATTCGACGTTGGACGCCGTGGATTCGGCGTTGGGCGCAGATCGTGGATTCGAGAAGCGTCTGGAGCGAGCGGAGAAGATCCTCTAGGAGCGTATGGAAAAGGTTGAGTCGTAAGTGTGTACGGTAAATCACCTTGTACGTGTTTTAATTCTAGTGGATTTCTGCCGTGTTATCGGTCCCGTGGTTTTTTACTCCGGTGATGGAGTTTTCCACGTAAAAATCTTGCGAGTTATTTTCATTTCCGCATTGGGTTTTTATCGCAACGATTTTTGGAGTGTTTATACGTTTACACCTATTCACCCCCCTCTAGGTGTTTCTTCCCCTATTTAGATCCGTATTATATACGACCCAACAAGTTCTGCTTTGAGCATCGAGATATCGATCTGTTTGATCGTAGACTATAGCCTGCAGGAGCCACTTGTGAGACAGTGATACAGTTGTGATACTTGAGTTTGGAGGGGTCGCACCCCTCGAGCTACGCCCCGGGTGCGTTGATGATTCCGAGCCTGATGAGGCTGCGATGATGATACCGAGCCTGACGAGGCTGCGATGATGCGCCTAGTTCATATACTAGAGGTCGCTTGATACCCCTGGCCGAGCTACCATGGGGTCACTGTGTGAGATATCGAGTTTGTCCGATTGGACACCCTGGTTGATACACCAGGGGGCGCAGGCTTGACTTGACTGGACCCTGTGGGGCAGTCGATGAGATATGGGTTACACAAAGAGAGTGTTGGCATAGCATGTGTCATAGTAGAGTGTCTTGGGCATAGTACTTGTGACATATTGTCAGCAGTGAGTGGCTGCATACCATCATCCATAGTCTCTTCCTATTGAGCATAGTAGATAGAGGCATGATTGCTGTAGATTCTTTTCCAGCTTATTTATATTATCACAGTCGTTCCTGTTATCTTATGCCTCTAGTAGACTTAGTGGGCAGACCGTGGTTCTTGGAGACGGTACCCACTGAGAGCTACTTTAGGATGTAGTTCTCACACCCTCTGTCGGTGACAGGTTGCTGAGACTTTCTTCCGTTCCTGCCGAGCTTGACTGGACGGACCGAGGACAGGGAGTCGCGTGATAGTTCCCTACCAGCATTGTTACTTTAGAGTGAGGTAGATGTACCATCCTGGATTGTGGGAGTTGGTTTTATTTCCTGTTTAGCTATCTCCCATTTGGATTCGTAGATGTTGTATCGGCGGACTTCTATTTGTATCATCTGATGTTGGGGAGATAGGCTATGTGTTGTTGCAACTTTGTAGTTGTGAAATTTTGTAGTACAGCTTTTTATCCGCTCTGATATATGCGTAGCGGTAGTTCTGTTTTTGCAGGTTAGACGCTTCGTCTGTACGGCAGTTTCCGTACAGATGGCGGATCTGTTAGCGAGCCCGGGTCGCAGTTTTGACCCCGGGGCGTGACAGATTAGAGTGGTATCAGAGCCTAGGATATAGGTCATTGAGGACTTAGAAACCCTAGGCCTGTGGTTGAACATTAGGATGACTACGTGAGAGTCGTGACTTTTAGCGAGAGTCCAGATTGAGTTTTTACCTCTCCCTCGGGTTGGGATGAGTGATTTGATATGTTATTCTCTCAAAGTGATTATGTTGGCTGCAGACAACATAATACTTTAGGAAGGATAACAAGTCTTAGACTTTCGCTGGATTGGGTCGTATGGTTGTTATGTCCTGACATTCGTTTTTGTTTCAGTTACCTGCGATGCCGCCGAGACGTCGTGTAGCGACGAGAGGGCGTTCGACCTTGGGTGAGGAGGCCGAGCAGGCCGGGCAGAGCGAGGTACAGGAGCTGCGGGCTCAGGTGGCCCAGATGTCGGAGGCGTTGCGACGCCAGGAGGTGGCGGCCAGGCGCCAGGAGGAAAATATGGAGCGCATGATGCGCATGCTGGAGCAGAGAGCACCTCCTGTGGCACCACCATCAGTAATTCCGGTTACGACATCCTCGACCTCGTCACAGATTTCTCCGTTGACGGAGACAGAGCAGAGGGAGCTCATGGATCGACTATCCTTTATCCGCAAGTTTCATCCCCCGCGGTTCTCAGGTGAGAGTTCGGAGCCGTGGGAGGTTGAGAACTGGATCGCGGCCATGGAGAAATTGTTTGAGAACCTCTTCATCAAGGAAGAACATCGGGTACATTTGGGGGGCGCACTTTTTGGAGAGGGACGCCGAGACTTGGTGGCGTCGAGTCCGCCCAGTTGGACCGCCAGGAGTTCCGTTGATGACTTGGCTAGAGTTTCGAGCTTTGCTACGCGGGGCTTATTTTCCCGATAGTGCAAAGCAGAAAATAGAAGGGGATCTTCGACGATTGCAGCAGGGTGATCGACCACTTCACGAGTACATTCGGGAGTTCCAGAAATTGTTGAGCAGTGTGCTTCATGTTGCCCGGGATGAGGCCCAGAGGGTTGAGCTTTTTGAGAGAGGGTTGCATCCGGATATTTATCCCCTTGTACATTCGCGTAGAGCGCCGACTCTAGATGCGGCTATTGAGCATGCTCAGTGGGTTTCCCGAGGCACAGCGGTTATGTCAGAGAGGGACAGAGCGCCAGGACCCAGCTCCGGGGTAAGGCATCCGGTATCGCCTAATTTTGGACAGTCTAGTAGATCGGGACCCCCGGGGCCGCCACCATCCCAGTCTGAGGGTCGTGGATTTCAGAGGGGACGGAGATCAGGAGGTCCCCCTCAGCCGAGGCACCAGCAGCAGTTTCAGGTTGAGTGTGTCATTTGCGGTGGGCCGCATGCAGTGCAGCAGTGTGACCATAGGCAGGGGCGATGCTTTTCGTGTGGACAGTCGGGACATTTTCAGGCAGCATGCCCTCAGGTAGTACTTTCGGTGATGCCGCTTGCGACGGCACCCCCGCTACCTCTTCCGGAGGAAGGAGCTCCTCCGACTTACCGCCAGCCAGATGAGGCCACGACGTCGAGGCAGTCAGGACGACGGCCACCCACATCGTGAGGATGAGTTTGGGTTGCCGATGGGTGGGCGCCAGGTTAGCGGATCGTATGGTACTTGGTATGACTTCCTTTCCTAGTGGATGAGATCAGAGTTTTACCCCCTACATGGTTGAGTTGTTGGATTGTGATTTTGGGTTGCGGCCACAGCAGGGACAGCTTCAACATCTCTCTCTCCTTGTTTTCTCGTCTTGACGCCGAAACTGGCGAACGGGGCGAAAATTTCAAAGGGGTACTCCAGAAATGGAGACGATGCTGGAACCTGTTCTTGTTTGATTGGGGTGAAGGCGTCGAACTGTTGGAATTTTCGGGCTTGTCGCAATTTTTGGCTGCTTTCCAATTTGAGAGTTGAGGTTGAGGATGTTCCTGATGTAGGGCCTTCTTGTGGTAGGGGGTGTGTTTTGGTTTCGAGGACGAAACCTTTCGAAGGAGGGGAGAGTGTAAAGTACCGGGTCTTTGGATAGCGCGCCGACCACTTAGATGACTTGGAGCAGAGAGTTGCCTTGGGCATGTTGCATTTGAGTTTACAGATGATGCCGGGTTGATTCGGATCAACGCGGAAGCTCCAGCTCGATTCGGGGTTTTCCGGGCTTTGTATGCCGATTGAGGATGTGATTTGGAAATTACCGACTGCACCGTGGAGTGCCGGAAATTTAGGAACACTTGGAACAGGTGTATTTCCAGTTTACAGCGAGGTTCGGGAGGTTCCGGACTGACGCGGAGGACCCGGAGGCAAAAAGTGAGTCGGAACTGGCAATTTTGGAGCCGGTATTTGATTTGAGCACTCCGACTCAACGGATGAGCTTTTTGAGGAGAAAAAGGTGTGGACACGTGTACTTTCAATTTACAGCGGAGTTCGGGAGGTTCCGGACTGACGCGGAGGATCCGGAGGCAAAAAGTGAGTCGGAACTGGCAATTTTGGAGCTGGTATTTGATTTGAGCACCCCGCCTCAACGGATTAGCTTTTTGAAGGGAAAAAGCTGTGAGCGCGTGTACTTTTGATTTACAGTGGAGTTCGGGAGGTTCCGGACAGCGGCGGAGGGCCCGAGGGCAAAAAGTGAGTTGGAGTTGGATTTTTGGAATTTGTTAATTAATTAATTAATTTAATTAAAGCTTTTTGCTTTATAAAAAGGCTCCAACCTCTCCCTCTGCAGCAGAGAAAGAAAAGGAAGAAAGAAAGAAAGGAAAAGAAAAGAGAGGAAAAGGAAGAAGAAGAAGAAGAAGGAAAAGGGGTTTTGAGGTGATTCTTGGTTGAGGACTCCCCGTTGGTGCCGTTGGAGCTTGTGGACGCGCGGCGTGCGACGGCGAGGTAAGCATTTTCAGATTTTGGGTGTTTTTCGGCATTTCGAGCTTTGCAGGATTTTTCGAGGTTTTGGGAATTTATTGGAGTTTTCTTTTCTTTTCTTTTGCGCGGGGGTCGCAGCCGTGGGAGCCGCGCGCGCGCGCAATGGCGCACGCGCGGCCGGCGCGGCTGCTGCGCGAGTGGCAGCTGCCGCAAGGGTGCTGCAGGGCTGGCAGCACCCTGCGGGCCACCTGCGTGCGCGGGCAGCACCAGGGCGCTGCTGGCCGCGCGCAAGCGCGCGCGGCGGGAGCGCGCGCCCTGCAGACCGCGCGCAAGGCGCGCGCGGTGCCGCAGGGCCGCGCGCAGGGCGCGCACTGCGCGGGCCCGAGCGGGTCGCGCGGTGCCGCGGGCCCTGCCCGGGCCGCGCGCAGCGCCGTGGGCGCTGCGCGGGCCGCGCGCACCCTGCGGACCGCGCGCAAGGCGCGCGCGGTGCCGCAGGGCGCGCACCGCGCAGGCCCGAGCGGGCTGCGCGCGGTGCCGCGGGCCCTGCGCGGGCCCCGCGCAGCGCCGTGGGCGCTGCGCGGGCCGCGCGCACCCTGCGGACCGCGCGCATGGTGCGCGCGATGCGGCAGGGCCGCGCGCGGTGCCGCGTGCCCTGCGCGGGCCGCGCGCAGCCCCGCGGACCACACGCGAGGCGCGCGCGGTGCCGCCGGGCCGCGCGCAGGGCGCGCACCGCGCGGGGCCGGGCGGGCCGTGCGCGGCGCCGCGGGCCCTGTGCTGGCAGCGCGCAGCGCCGCGTGCCGGGCGGGCGTGCGTGACGCGTCGAGGCGCCGCGCGGTCGGTTTTGCTGGCAGCGGCTTGGCGGGCGCGTGCGCGAGCGGTTTTCGCCGGCGGTTTTTGCGAGCGGTTTTCGCAGTTTTCGCGCGCTGTTTTCGCGCAGTTTTCGCGCAGCTTTCGAGCAGATTTCGCGAGCGATTTTTGCAGTTTTCGCGCAGGTTTTCGCGCAGGTTTTCGCGCAGGATTTCGCGCAGGTTTTCGCGCAGGTTTTCGCGCAGTTTCGCGCAGGTTTTCGCGTAGGTTTTCGGTATTTTTCGCAAGCAGTTTGCGAGCGGTTTTTCGCAGTTTTCGCGCGCTGTTTTTGCGCAGATTTCGCGTGGCTTTCGAGCAGATTTTGCGAGCGGTTTTCGCAGTTTTCGCGCATGGTTTCAGCGCAGTTTTGCACAGTTTTCGCAGGGTTTTCGCGAGCTATTTTCGCAAGCTGTTTTGAGCAGTTTTTTCGCTGACGGAGCTGTTTTCGCCGTCGGGCGCTGGTTTTCGCCGACGGAGCTGTTTTTCACCGTCGGGCGCAGTTTTTCACTGCCGGATGCTCGGTTTTCGACCGTTTGATTGATTTTGTGATTTCTTCGCTTCTGGCAGCTTGCGGTGCGGTTTTTAGCTTCTGCCGGGGGCGGTTGTGGGTTTTCCGTCGTGTGGACCTGCGGGCTTGTTTCGGGACATCCGCGGAGCGCGCGGTCGTGTGGTTGGACGCAGCGTGCCCCGTTTTGCGTGCGGACCTCGCGGAGGTAAGGTGATCCCGCTGAGCCCAATTGCAAGTGTCGACGAGTAATTGGTGGCTTTCTGAGGTGGGTTGGTTTTTCTCTCCAAGTCTACGGACTTCCTTCTAATTCTATTGTGATAGGATTGCATGCTAGTTTAAGTGTTTTCTTGGAACTTAACTAGCACCCCCGTCATATGTGCATGTGTTTGACCAGACTGATAGAGAACCTTAATCTGGGCTAGGTTCTTTTATGCTTTAGACATCCCACACTTTTCATATCCTTCTGGACTTAGAGTCCTTCGCCCGGATAGTGGGCTGAGTGGTCAGAGTGTTGTGGGACGGGTGTTGCACTCGGGCCGGGGGGCCGAGTGGGGTCTGGTGGCTGGGTTAGGCCAGTGTTAGTGTGTGGGGAACCGTTTCAGATAAACGGTGGTCCCGGGGTTTTACTTTCCGCTGTTCTTCTCGTCACCACCGTGTTGTGATCGTGGTGCACTTGTGTTAGCAGGACCTTGAACCCAGAACCGTTTTGGACGAACACATGATTTTAGTCAGCCAACGTTTCTTCCAAGCCTCGCAAGGTCGCCTGAGTCTGTTCTTGTTTGATAGGACGAGGGCATTAGCTCTTCGAGGCTTGGGCATAAAACTTGATTTCAAAGGGTTTTCCTAAAAAGACTAAAAATCATTAAAAAGATGGATTTCTCTCAGATTGAATGGTTTTCTGAAATAAATGACATGGTTTCTTATAAACTTATCCACCCGAGCGGATTCGAGTGATCTGGGTTCTAAGGGCTGTTCTCTTTCTTGGGGACGTAGGTGTTAGTCTCCTGGGGTTCGGACCCTTCGCAGATCTGGCCGTGGAGCGTCTCCGGCCGTGGGTTTGTGTGTTGAGTTCAGTGGGGTGTTGTTGTGGGAGCCGTTGGGGGAGACGGTGGTCCCAGCTGTGTGGTACTTTCGTTGAGCGGGTCAGTGTTGTGAGATTGAGTCGTGGAGGGTTCTCCGACCGAGTTCTGCTTTGAGCATCGAGATATCGATCTGTTTGATCGTAGACTATAGCCTGCAGGAGCCACTTGTGAGACAGTGATACAGTTGTGATACTTGAGTTCGGAGGGGTCGCACCCCTCGAGCTACGCCCCGGGTGCGTTGATGATTCCGAGCCTGATGAGGCTGCGATGATGATACCGAGCCTGACGAGGCTGCGATGATGCGCCTAGTTCATATACTAGAGGTCGCTTGATACCCCTGGCCGAGCTACCATGGGGTCACTGTGTGAGATATCGAGTTTGTCCGATTGGACACCCTGGTTGATACACCAGGGGGCGCAGGCTTGACTTAACTGGACCCTGTGGGGCAGTCGATGAGATATGGGTTACACAGAGAGAGTGTTGGCATAGCATGTGTCATAGTAGAGTGTCTTGGGCATAGTACTTGTGACATATTGTCAGCAGTGAGTGGCTGCATACCATCATCCATAGTCTCTTCCTATTGAGCATAGTAGATAGAGGCATGATTGCTGTAGATTCTTGTCCAGCTTATTTATATTATCACAGTCGTTCCTGTTATCTTATGCCTCTAGTAGACTTAGTGGGCAGACCGTGGTTCTTGGAGACGGTACCCACTGAGAGCTACTGTAGGATGTAGTTCTCACACCCTCTGTCGGTGACAGGTTGCTGAGGCTTTCTTCCGTTCCTACCGAGCTTGACTGGACGGACCGAGGACAGGGAGTCGCGTGATAGTTCCCTACCAGCATTGTTACTTTAGAGTGAGGTAGATGTACCATCCCGGATTGTGGGAGTTGGTTTTACCCCC
This sequence comes from Tillandsia leiboldiana, assembly GCA_029204045.2. Lineage (NCBI taxonomy): Eukaryota > Viridiplantae > Streptophyta > Magnoliopsida > Poales > Bromeliaceae > Tillandsia > Tillandsia leiboldiana. The sequence continues at coordinate 15,779,517 of CM055068.1, forward strand.
TACATGGTTGTGTGTGACCCCATAGGTTCTATTTTATCTCGTAGTGAGATATATTGTGATTACCACGAACAATATCATTGAAACTCTTTTCAGTAGGTTAGAACTATCCAAACTCAGCCCAATAAGAATTATCGATCATCCGGATAATTCTCGTGAGTCCCACAATCAACCAGTGACGCCTAGCAGCATGTAGTGGCATTCCAGTAGAATGGAATACTGAATCTCTAGGTGCAGTTAACGTGTGATACAATCCTTCTATCCGGAGTCCCAACTAGACGAAGGTCATGGAATTGCTCGTCAAACCTTACCGTCTGTCATATGTCAAATTTATTGGACTCGAGTTTCTAATATCGAAAACCCTTTCCGTTATTTACTCTGCCTTGGCCAAGGTCTTCTAAACTCGATCTCATAAATCACATAGGACTAACTCTCTTATCTACTAAGGGCGATAGATTCCATATAGGTATACACCCTATTCCTACAACGAACCTACTGCAGCCAACATGCACTGCAAGGACCCGAATGGCTAGGGACCAAGTGTATGTACAGTCAAACTACAGTAACCCCATTGTGAATAGCCGAGACACCGCAGGTCAAAGGACCAGTCACACTACTGCAACATCGAGTAAGTCACTGACGAGTGAGTAGACATCCAAGTAGCTTCTCGTGATGATCACGCTCGATACCCTTGTTCTCCAATAACCACCTGCACATTCGCTCTAGTGTCCCCACACTGTTGACTCGAGACTCGTCTATGTTACGGCTTTTTGTGTTGGCATATTTCGTGAGTTGAGTCGGAGTCTTGAAGTGATCAAATTGTCAATCAGCAATCGAAGACTCGGAGAAGATTCTACAAGAGCTCAAGTTGACACTCAGTGTTTTGAGTCTTGAAGATTGAAGTTGAAGAATTGTGGATCATATACTTCAATCTCAAGGAAAATGGATTCGGAATCATCAGGTACGTTTAACTAAATAATTTTGGTGATCCGAATACATTTGTGTAGTTTAGAAACACTTGGATAAGTTTTCTTTGCTTAAAAATCAAAAACTGGACAAATTGGATGTTCAGGATCCGGATCAGACCAATCCAGTCCGGACCCCGAACATAGTTTAGTTCATGCGCACTTTCAGTCCGGATCGGATTCATGTTTCAGTCCGGATCGGATTCCAATTTCAGTCCGGATCGGATTCATGTTTCAGTCCGGACCCCGAACTGTTTTTTCAGGAAAATTGCTGAAAAAAGATGACAGTCCGGATCAGCCAAATCCAGTCCGGACCGCCGGGCGGGAAAAATTCTGTTAAGTCAGTTTTTGATGCTTATCTCTTTCCAAAGGTTTCTAACCTATAAATAGACACTTAGGGTTTCTCAAGAACTACCGATAAATTTCAGAAACACTTGAGAGCAACCCTAGAGGCTAGGTTTTTATCGTTTTTCTCTTTAGCCTCTTTTAGGTCAATTCGACGGTTCTTCCAAGATCTATCTTTTGTCGAATTGATCTAGTCTTTGCTTAGAGATTCCTTCTTCGGTTCTTCAATGATAATCTAAGAAAAGGATCACCATCGAAGCCAATATTCTTATCGGCTGAGTTTGCGTCGTGGATTCGACGTAGCATCGTGGATTCGATGTGTTGAAGGCGTTTCGTGGATTCGAAACGTGTGCTCGTGGATTCGAGTGGCGTTCGTGGATTCGAACGTGTGCAGTGGACGTGCAATCGGTGGAGCGCAAGGTCCGAAGAAGTTGAAGGAGGGGTTTGAGTCCGTGGAGTTGGTAATCACCTTGTTATTCTTCTATTCTTAGTGGATTGTTATTGCGTGTTGGTCCCGTGGTTTTTCTCCTGGATTGGAGTTTCCACGTAAATCTCGGTGTGCTGTTTTTATTTTCCGCATTGGTTTTTATTTTGCACTGAGATTTGTTTTTAAGTATTAGACCTATTCACCCCCCCTCTAGTTGTTTGATAGTACCTATTTAGATCCTTGTGGATCCTTAAATATATAAAAACCTACAGTCTACCCTAAAAGGGAAGCGACTGTGAACCAATCTCACCGGATCAATCATTGTCCCCGTGATGATCCATCGATCGGGAGCATTTAGGAATTAATCACTAATGATACATGTCTCAAATTCTCAACTCTTGAGAATACGTATCATCATCTTATTAATTTCTTGAACAATTCATGGACACATACACAACATGAATGGAAATAAAAACCCAATAATATTCATAATGTAAAATGTCAAATACAAATTTATATCCTAGAAAGAATATATGTGTCGGCCAAGTTGGCTTCTAGGGCATACATCTAACAGCTATAACACTCCCCCACTACGCGAACCGACCAATAACACAGGCTGACGGGAGATTACTATATGTTTGGAAAATCTGGTACTCGTCCCGATTCCAGATTCTGTGAATCCACAACCCGCTCCGATACCGTAATCCACTTCGGTACCGCCTAGAGTTGGGATTCCGCAACGGGAACGTCAAATCGGATGTTTTACCAAAAACTCGTCCCCTCAACAAAACTGGAACCAATACAACCACAAAAAGAAGAAAAACCAAAATAGAAAATATGCGGGTGAAATAAGATTCATTAACCAAGAGAAGAATTACACCGACTCCTCTTTTCTTCTGCAATAGAGTAGTTTCAACCCGAGCCCTCCTCCTCAATCTCTCTCATTCTTCTCTCATCTTCTATAAACCTAGAAGACTATGGGTGTGGCTAAATTCTAGCCCCCACCACCTCCATAGGTGTTACCACCATCATAAGTATGGATACCACTATATGTGTGTGGCTAAATCCTAGCCCCCACCACCCCCATGGGTATTACCACCACTGTGGGTATATTCTCCTTAACACCACCGTCAAATAATAGCACATATACTATATTTATAGCTTACATAGAAAACTATCCAAATTCTAGTCTAAATAGATTTTTATTCTAATTAATATTTAAATCTTAACAAACTTATCTCTTTAAGATTTAAATATTAAACTTAATCCAATTAGGATTCAACTACAAATCTAATCAAATCCTAACAATCTCCACCTTGATTTGATTTGTAGTCTTCAATTGGTACACCGAGCTCTCCTCTACTCCACCGAGCTCTCCTCTGCTCCACCTTGAGCGACTGCTTCTCTTTACGATCCGATCTCGCTTTTGGACTCTCTTAGCTCCACCTGAAGCCAAAAAATCACATACATTCGAGTCCAACACGTCTAGCGGTGATGATCGGTAATTCAGTACTCTGATGTCGATCTCTCCTAAGGATCGAAAACCTTTATCTCCGATACCAATTGTTGGAAAAATATGGCACTCGCTCCGGTACCAGATTCTGTGAATCCGCAACCCGCTTCGGTACCGCAATCCACTTTGGTACCGCCTAGAGTTGGGATTCCGCAGCAGAAACGTCAAATCGGATTATTTTACCAAAAATTCGTCCTCTCAACAAAATTGGAACCAATATAACCACAAAGAGAAGAAAAACCAAAACAGAAAATATGCGCGTTAAATAAGATTCATTAACCAAGAGAAGAATTACACCGACTTCTCTTTTCTTCTACAATAGAGTAGTTTCAACCCTAGCCCTCCTCCTGAATCTATCTCACCATTCTCTCATCTTCTATAAACCTAGAAGACTATGGGTGTGGCTAAATCCTAGCCCTCACCACCTCCATGGGTGTGACCACCACCATGGGTGTAACCACTACTATATGGGTGTGGCTAAATTTTAGCCCCCACCACCTCTATGAGTGTTACCACTACCGTGGGTGTGGATACTACTATATGGGTGTGGCTAAATCCTAGGCCCCACCACCTCTATGGGTATTACCACCACCGTGGGTATAACCACCTCCTTCAAATAATAGCACATATGCTATATTTATAGCTTACATCAAAAGCTATCCAAATTCTAGTCTAAATAGAGTTTTATTCTAATTAATATTTAAATATTAACAAACTTATCTCTTTAAGATTTAAATATTAATCTTAATCCAACTAGGATTCAACTACAAATCTAATCAAATCCTAACACTATAAATAGTAATTTTGAAGGCTATAATAAAAGTCTTACACCCTTGAATAAGACCACTCACTTTTTACTGCAATGTACAGCTTTTCATAGGAGTAGTATAGCTTGTAGCCTTCCTTTTCCACATTTATAGCTTTCTTTATAGTTTTTCTAGGAATAGTTTAATTGTAATCCAAGTTTCCAGTTCCTTAATATAATTGATTCAGCTCTTTCAGTCGAGTGTTTCATCAGCCGAGTCTACTTATTTTTGGTTTCCGTTTGGGTTGTTTGATTAGAACTCGATTGAGTCGATCCCTCCTCAACTGAATCGTTTGATTCCTCAAAACATGGCGGATTCGAGGATCAACCTAAAAACCGATCCATCTACAGATAGTTATCTAGATCTTGACCTTGATCTAGGAACGAGATCCAGGTCACCTCTCATTCCGTTTCTAACCAGACAATTTTTGACACGCGACCTTGATCTAGGAACCAGATGCAGGTCACCTCTCATTCCGTTTCTATCCAGACAACTTTTGGCATGCCCAGTAGGATGTTTAGGTATAGATTCTCCTTTCCATATCAGAATGTCAAACGAACAATCTCTAAAATTATGAAATAAAAATATTTCCAGAACATTTGTGAATGAGCCAGGAGGTAATACCGAAGGTACGAGTGAAAATCGTTCGCTATTGCCATCGGGAGTTGAGAGTAATGGACATTCAGCTCCTTAGGAGATGAATCTAGCTCAGACACTCGTGCAAATCATGCGAGTTCTTAATAGTCTTAACAAGAGTACTCAGGAGAGTACTACCCACTTAGATGCTGTCACGCCCCGGAGGTTCTAAAGGAGCGGAAAACGTACCCATTTTTTTTCTTAAATAATTACATGAACCTTGCCTCCGGCGCGTATCAGACCCGCCGCATATACAAATTCACTCCCCAAACGGGCGGAGTCTCCTTTGTATATGCACGGCGTCACAATCAATTCCAATGCTTTAACCATTCCAATCATGACATGCAACGAGGAGAGGATATAGTACATCAAACCATCACCGCTATCTTATACAGTCTATGGCATAAACCCATGGGTTTTGAAAATCGGTACCCACACGACACCCAGTTTTCTAAATCATTTTAGTAAACTCTTTGTGCGGCCATTAACTTGAAAGGATAAATCCACGGGTTTTAAAATCGGTGCCCACACGGCACTTGCTTTGAAAACACCTTTGAAACCGGTTTGTATTTGAAAACAAGCCACAATTACACATCCTATCATTCACCAGTTAGTTACAAGAAAGTCCTCATCCCAACATCCATCAGAAACCACAGTATATGAATCACAGTTAAACTAACCATAGTAATGCAATAACCAAAAGTAAATAAAATAAAGTATCGTTTTACTAGCCCTCTTAGCTAGTGTCCTCTAACTGATGCCTCACCGTCGTCCCGAAATCCACCCCTACACAAACCTGTCACAGTGTGGGTTGTCAGTGACTGATAAAGTAGAGAACAAGCAAGTAAACGCAATAAATAGAAAGAACACACCGCGTCACCGGGCATTTACTTTTCCCCTCCCCCTCATGTATCGCTAAATCCCTGTTGAAAGTCCCGCTGGGCACCTACCCCAGCTTTCTGAATATTTTGGGCACCAACCCCAATACCGTACTCATCTTCTTGGTGCCTCCAACCCCTCGGCTGCCCAAGTAGCAGCCGCTCCCCTTGAGGGGTCCCCACTAACCTCCCCTTGTGGGGTACACGGGTAAACGACTTACCATCTTTCCGGAAAAATACACCCTCTACAGTGGCCAAACTGCCGGTGTGCGTGTAAGCAATATGAGTATTTTTAATGCCTTGCGACCTCAGCCGCTATAACCAGAGAAGTACAACGCACCTGCGACCGCAGCCGCTATAACCAGAAAAGTATACCGCACTTGCGACCGCAGCCGCTTGATTGAAATAGTAAAAGGGATTCACATGCTAGGGGGTTAGTCAAATTATAACCGTATCTACTTTATCAAAACGAGTATTCGGAAATGACACCTCACCGGTAATAACCAACACCTACCCACCTCGATTATGCGAAACGCGTATTCCAGAGACTGAACCTTGCTCTCTGTTAACGCCCGGACCTAGAAGTAGTCCCCAAAAGAGCCATGGTCAGATCAACAATATAGTAGTGGATAAACCGAGCCCAAACAACTCAACAACACTAAGGACACTTGACCCGGCGGTGGCACCCGCGCGCATAGAGCGACGCGGCCGACCCCCGCGGAGTTCCGTGTCGTACGGCCGCGCGGGCACCGGCCCCGCGCGGTATTTATCGTTACCGCTCGGGACCTAGCTCCGCGCGACGCATGCCGCGGCCGCGCGGGCACCAACCCTGCGCGGTTTCATCCGCCGCCGTGCGGACCTCAGCCCCGCACGGCGCAAACCGCGGCCACGCGGGTGCCGGCCACGCGCAGTAATCGCCGCGGCCGCGCGGGAACCAACCCCGCGCACCGCAACCGCACGGTCGCCCGCCCGCGCGGCATTAGCCGTGGCCGCGCGGGCATGGCCCCGCGCGGCACGTGCTGTCACCGTCGCGCGGGCACCCGCCCGCGCGACACAAACTGCAGCCGCGCGGGCAGGGCCCCGCGCGGCATGCACCGCCACCGCCGCCGCCGCGCGGGCACCCGCCCGCGCGGCACAAGCTGCATCCGCGCGGGCAAGGACCCGCGCGGCATGCAACGTCGCCGCCGCGCGGGCACCCGCCCGCGCGGCATGTGCTGCAGCCGCGCGGGCAAGGCCCCGCGCGGCATGCGATGCCGCCGCCGCGCGGGCACCCGCCCGCGCGGCATGTGCCGCTGTCGCCGCCGCCGTGCGGGCACCCGCCCGCGCGGCACAAGCTGCAGCCGCACGGGCAAGGCCCCGCGCGGCATGCAACGTCGCCGCCGCGCGGGCACCCGCCCGCGCGGCATGTGCTACAGCCGTCCGGGCAAGGCCCCGTGCGGCATACGATGCCGCCGCCGCGCGGGCACCCGCCCACGCGGCATGTGCCGCTACCGCCGCGCGGGCATCTGCCCGCGCGGCACAAGCTGTAGCCGCGCGGGCAAGGCCCCGCGCGGCATGCACCGCCGCCGCGCGGCACCCGCCCGCGCGGCGCGCGCCGCGGCCGCACGGGCACCGGCCCCGCGCGGCTTTTGCCGCGGCCGCGCGGGCACCGGCCCTGCGCAGCGTTTACCCTAGCCGCGGCCACGCGGGGACCTTGATCCCGCGCGGCTCTAGCCGCGGCCGTGCGGGCATCGGCCCCCCGCGGCTTTTGCCGCGGCCGCGCGGGCACCGGCCCCGCTCGGCGTTTACCCTAGCCGCGGCCACGCGGGGAACTTGATCCCGCGCGGCTCTAGCCGCGGCCGCGCGGGCACCGTCCCCGCGCGGCGCGCATTACGGTCGCGCGGCGACGCCTTAGGGCTTCGCGGCGCGACACGTTGGGTAGCAAACGGCTACTCCTAAACTCCATGAAAGACCGATACCCAAAAACCGAGCGAAACTATACCAAACTAAAATGAGTTTACCTCTAATCGTAGGAGACGGCTATCCGTTCTCGCTCCCGGTTTTGGCGCGTTCGTCGGGAGGGTTTGGATCCTTTAGCTTTCACCTTCTTCTCCACCGTTCTCTTTCGATTAGGGTTTTGCCTTTCTTTTTCTTTTTCTCTCTCTTTCTTTCGGGAGAAGATAACGAAATATCTTTTCGTACGACAATAACCACTTTGGGTATTTTAAAATTCCCAATTAATTAATTCCTTAAATAATTAATTCCCCAATTAATTAATTCTCCAATTAATTAATTTCTCAATTTAGATTCTTCAGGATAATTCCTTAAAGATAATTCTATCTTTTTCCTCGGAAAGCGTGCCAAATCACTTACGCGGATTTCGATGCACCCCTGGCCATTGCGATGACTTTCTACCCCCTTTTCGGGAGTTCCGTAAGTCGGAATCCGGATCCGATCGCACTGCCATTCTCCGTTTCCCGATCTCTATCACAGAAAAATACCCGCACCTCCGAATTAACGACTTAAATAAACCCGTTATGTTAATTACATTAAACGGAAACTTTATTAGCAGGAGGTATTAAGTGTTACAAAATCTATGATATTACACCACTTACCTCTTAAAAGAAGTTTCGTCCTCGAAACTTAATCTCACTCCTCACTAAATAACTCGGGGTAACACTCTCTCATTTTTGTTTTAAGTTCCCACGTCGGCTCGCGCTCCTCGTGGTTATTCCATTGCACCTTTACGTAGGGAATCGTCCGGTTCCGAAGGTTCTTTTCTTCTCTTGCCAAGATCCGCATCGGCGTTTCTTCGAAGCTCAAGTCTTCCCGCAGTTCAACGGCCGAGGCGTCGAGGACGTGCGACGGATCAAATGAGTACTTCCGGAGCATCGAAACGTGGAAAACGTTATGCAACTGTTCAAGATTTGGCGGTAAGGCCAACCGGTATGCCACCGGGCCCACGCGCTCCAAGATCTCGAATGATCTCACCTACCGTGGGCTCAACTTCCCTCGTATGCCGAACCGTCTTGTCCCCTTAGACGGTGACACGCGTAACAACACATGATTCCCCTACCAAAAATTTTAATTCCCGTCGCCTCTGGTCCGCGTAACCTTTCTGCCGGCTCTGGGCGGTCAACAACCGCTGCCTGATAAGGCGCACCTTTGCTTCCGTTTCCTCTACGAGGTCTGGCCCCAAGAGTTTCCGTTCTCCCAAATCGTCCCAGCAAATGGGCGATCGACACCGGCCTCCGTACAAGGCTTCGTACGGGGCCATCCGAATACTAGCCTGATAGCTATTATTGTAAGAAAATTCCACGAGGGGTAGGTAACGCGACCACCCCTCCCCCAGGCTTAGCACACAAGCTCGAAGCATATCCTCAAGAATCTGGATCACTCGCTCCGATTGCCCGTCCGTTTGCGGGTGAAAAGCCGTGCTAAACTGCAACTTGGTCCCCAACGCCTGCTGCAGACTCCGCCAAAAGTTTGACACGAAGCGCGTGTCCCTGTCCGAGGTTATGGATGATGGTACTCCATGCAACCTCACCACCTCGTTGATATAGGTCTGCGCCAGCCGATCCCTAGTCCACGTCGTGTGAATCGGTATGAAGTGGGCCGATTTCGTTAGACGGTCCACGATGACACATATCGCGTCGTGTCCTTGTTGCGATCGCGGAAAACCGGTCACAAAATCCATGGTGATCCGTTCCCATTTCTACTCCGGTATGGGCAATGGTTGTAGTTTTCCCGCCGGTCGTTGGTGTTCCGCCTTCACCTGTTGGCACAACAAACATCGTGCCACGAACTGCGCCACACCGTTCTTTAATTTAGGCCACCAAAAGGTCTGTCTCAGGTCTCTGTACATTTTTGTACCTCCGGGATGCGCAGTGTAGGGGCGTTATGCGCTTCTGCTAGAATTTCTTTCCTCAATTCTGGCACTTCAGGCACGCAGACTCGTCCCCGGAACCTCAACACATCGTCAACGCCGATCGCAAAATCCCCACCTGGTTCCGAGGATGACCTGTCCCGCACCTGTTGTAGTTGTGGGTCCGTCGCTTGGCCTTCTGCGATCTCCTCTATCAGCGTAGGCTTTATTACCAAGGACAGAAATTTCGCAACTGCTCCTGCTGGCACTACCTCCAGTCTCAGTTGCGAGAATTGTGCAATTAGCCGATCCTGTTGGGTAAGGGCGCTCAGTGCCGTCTCCCCCGCTTGTCCCTTCCGGCTCAAGGCTTCGGCCACCCCGTTTGCCTTTCCGGGGTGGTAATGGATGGACAAATCGTTGTCCTTCAGTAGTTCCAGCCACCTCCATTGCCGCAAGTTCAACTCCTTTTGCGTAAACAAATATTTGAGGCTCTGGTGGTCGGAGTACACCTTACAGTGTGCCCCGTAGAGGTAGTGCCTCCAGAGCTTCAACGCAAACACGACTGCCGCGAGCTCCAAGTCGTGTGTAGGATAGTTCCGCTCATAATCCTTGAGCTGTCTTGACGCGTATGCGATGACTTTCCCTTGTTGCATCAACACACTTCCCAGTCCACTTCGAGACGCGTCACAGTAGATCTCGTAATCCTCACCGGGCTGTGGCAATGTGAGTACCGGTGCCCGCGTGAGTCTGTCCTTAAGCTCCTCGAAGCTCTTCTGGTATTGGGTTGACCAGACGAATTTCTCTCCTTTTCGGGTTAGTCGATTCAGGGGAGTGGCTATCTTTGAGAAGCCTTCCACGAAGCATCTGTAGTACCCTGCCAGTCCTAGAAAGCTTCGGTTTTCTGTCCCCATTGTTGGCCGAGCCCAGTCGGTCACGGATTCTATCTTCCTAGGGTCCTCCACTATTCCCGACACTGAGACTATATGTCCCAACAAGTCTACCTCGCGGAGCCAGAACTCACCCCTTTTGAGTTTGGCATACAATTTCAGGTACCGGAGGGTCTGGAGGATCACTCGCAAGTGTTCCTCGTGCTCCTTGTCTGTGCGAGCGTAGATCGGGATGTCATTTATAAAGACCACTACAAACTGGTCTAAGAAAGGTTCCATGATCCTGTTCATCACCTTCATGAACACCGCTGGAGTGACAATGAGTTCAAACGGTATAACCGTAAACTCGTAATGACCATACCGAGTTCGAAGGACCGGTTTCGGTATGTCATTTCTCTGGACTCTAACCTGGCGATAGCCGGACTGCAGATCAATCTTTGAAGACGCCGTCGCTCCTGGTAGTTGGTCGAAAAGGTCATCACTCCAAGGTGAGGGGTATTTGTTCTATACTATGACCTTATCTATTCCCCGATTGTCGATGCACAATCGTAGACTCCCGTCCTTCTTCCGTACGAATAGAACAGGTGTGCCCCAAGACGGCACGCTCGGTTTCTCGCAATCGACTAGCACCTGTTACTCGGTAAGCCCATCCCTTCCGAGTATCCCCTCGAATGCTCTTAGCAGTGACACCACTAAGTCACAAATGTCGGATCGTGGGCACTAACCATTAGCCGCAAAAGCTTGAGCTTTTAGAGGTGCGCAACCGATTCACTTAAAGCGGGCATACACCGCGCCACAGATCTCGACCGAACTCAACCCACCTGGATGTTGGGTTTATTGTTGGGCCTCTCTGTCACACCCCGGGTGTAAACCAGAACCCGGGCTTGTCCACAGATCCGCCGTGCACACGGTATTTCCCGTGTACACGAAGCGCCGGTAACCTGCTCAGATATAAATAAAATAATAAAGGAGCATAAAAGCAGAGCTAAACTAAAACTAGTACATCTCAGACAAATGCTGGAAATAAAAGTACAATAAACTCTCATAAATATACATGTGTCTCTCCCAGCTCACGAAATAAATACAACCAGCTGGCCGCAGCCAGACCCAAAATAAAAGAAAATACAACCGTATGAGTGTACAGGGAATACATCAAAACTACTAAACTCGAGCTCGGGGAAGTAGCTATCTAATCGACGATCCTCTTACCTCGATCCTGGGCAGAGGGTCCCGCAGCTCCAACAGAGGACTCTGCAAAACAAAGGGGAAAGAAAAAGGGAAAACCGTGGGGGGTGAGAACTACTATAAAAACAGTAGCCTCCCCTAGTGGGTAGACCTCAAACTCAGACATGCCCACTAGGACTACCAGAGGAGAAAATAAAACAAAGGTGGTAAGCTATAAGTCAATCTACTGATGATAAAGCTACCACTAATATGCCTCTAAAATGCCCAGCTAAAAGAATAGCTAAATGTATGCATTAGAATGTCAAAGCCTGACTGACCAAACCCAATCAATACACCAGTAAACACTGGTACTGCCTGCTCTGCTGTCAACTCAAGAACCCAGTATCTGATCGGCACATGGCACGATCCTCAAAGTATCCAATCGACCGGCACACGGCTCGGCCCTAAGCCTACTACGGAGTGGCACTCGAGGGGAGCGACCCACACGAGTAAAATATGTAACCATAAGTATCTGATAAAGCAGGACTGGATCAAGACTCTAGCAAGTGGGTAAGACCATCCACTAAGGAAGCCCGATACTTCACCTCCAATCTGATGCAATAATAATAATAATAATAATCCGGTCAACCGCCCACAGTCCGCGATTACCGCAATACCCAACCATCGGTCCCCAACTGTCCCAAACTCTGAACATCTGGCTACACTATCCCCTAAGTCTAGACAACAGGAGAAAGAATAAAAAAGCATGGATTCTCCTAAGTCAATTCCAGCATGTTTGTGTAGCAGAAAAAGGTGGCCTAGCTAGATGACCATACAAGCATGCGAAGTGTCACGCCCCAAGTCCGCCAATTTGTACGGTTCGGGCACGCCAACAGACCCGCCAATCGGGTAAGACCTTTTCCTACCCGAAAGGAACGGTAACATCCATAATAACACAACAAGTGTATGCGGAAGCTCAATATCAGAGTACTAAAAATCACTACAAATTAAAACTTTCATTCAATAACAACAGTTAAAGCGGAAATGAAAGTATACAGGAATGAACCATGCATTAAATTTATTACACTTTACATTTTTGAACTTGCAAATAAAATCATTACAATTCTTTTACATAAATTTCCTCACCATACAAGGTTCACTCATGAAATATAAAACTGGGATACCTCTGCTATACCCTCTAGGTCTCTATGCTGCTGGGCCCTTGCCCCTGTCGTATACCTCGCCGTCTGCCTCTGAACCGTTGCGATCGCTGCATCCATACCTGAACCTGTGGGGGGAGTCACCCAAGGGGTGTGAGAACTACGACATAGTTCCCAGTGGGTTCAACCACCGAGATAAAATGTCCTACACCACTTGGTCCAATGGAAGCAATAATAATAGTGCTAGGAAACTAAAATCCTCAATATCAAAATGCGGCTATGCAATATACATGTTACTACCCTATCTGTGTATACTCATCGACCCAGCACTACTCTGTCCAACCACACTAGGCTGCTAAGCACCAACTCGGCCACTATGCCGCTGTATACAGGGTCAAACTAACCCGGCCACCTTGCCACTCTAATTTCTCTTTATTTCTTTAAATTCTGGTGCTTTAGCTTAAGTTAACCCTCAAAAATTCTTATCCAACGGGCCCCAGCCCGGTAGTCCTGCTACCATAAGAAAAGATTTCTAAGGTTGCCGATAACACTCGCAAGTGTTACCCCGTCCTACGGGAGAAACGTGCCAGACGGGTCACTGCCCGGGAGAGGGATCCTGCCGCTCCTCCAACAAGGGTCACGTTTCCTCCCCGCAGGTACGCCCGTTTTATCTTTATATTTTCTTTCTTTTCTTTTCTTTTTCTTTCTCTTTTACTTTAGTTCTTAGCCTCTTTGCCTTAGAACACTTGTTTTTCTTTCTTATTCGAGCTTATAGCTCCCTTTTTGCCACTGGCAAATCTCTTTCTCTTTCCTTTCAGTATCTAGCTCTTTACTTTCACATTTAGCCTTTCGAAAGTACCTCGTCCGACGGGTCACAGCCCAGGGAGTCCTGCTCCACTGACGAGTCTCAAATTCGAAGGCGCCATTATATTCTCTTTATACTTTTTAACCACTTTTAGCTTGCTTTTAACTTTAAGCCCTTTTTATAACAATTTATCTCTTATCCTAGGTCTCGCCATAAGGATAACTAGGAGTCACTTGGACTCATACCATTTCTCTTTCTGTTCTCTTTGTCTTAAGCAATTTGCTTGTCTTGCTTATTAGTCACATTTTCAGCTCTACCTGAGCAATTTGCTTGTCTTGCTTATTAATCATTTTCAGCTCTACCTTGAGCAATTTGTTTGTCTTGCTTATTAGTCATTTTCAGCTCTACCTTGAGCAATTTGCTTGTCTTGCTTATTAATCACATTTTCAGCTCTACCTTGAGCAATTTGCTTGTCTTTCTTATTAATTACATTTTCAGCTCTACCTTGAGCAATTTGCTTGTCTTGCTTATTAAGCCACTTTTGGCTTTCTTTTAAGCTCCATTTCCTTTATCCTAAGCTCTTTACTCTAGGATAATCTGGGTGTCTCTAGCACCTATTCAGGTTGGAACATCTTGTTCTCGATTCACAGCCCTCTATTTCAATTACCCTAAGGTTTGCACTATGTCACAAGGACACTAGTCGCTTTCAATTTTATCAACTTAGAGTTTATTAACCCTATTTCCATTTTCTTTTCCTTTCATATCTCCACACTTGATCCCTTTTCCACTTTCCTTTATTTAACTCTACTTGAAGTTAAACTAGTTTATCCATTTACCCAGTCGCTCTATGACTTTCTGGGGTTATGTTCATTTAATTCTTCAACTTTGGGATCTAATCCCCTTTTCCCTGATTCCACCCAGGATTTAGGGTTACGCTGACTCTAATTTCCTGTTTTCCCATTCTCCTGATTCCTTACTGAATCCTAGAGTCAACTTAACTCTCTTTTCCTGTCTGTGAGTTTAAACTCTTCTAGCTCACCTTAGGTTCCCTTTACCTAAGTTTCATGTCACACCCATTCTAGAGTTCCCTGACTCTATGTTGATCGCTAGTCCAGTGTCCTTAGGTTTCCTTTACCTAAGTCTCATGTCATATACATCCTAGAGTTCCCTGGCTCTATGTTGATCGCTAGTCCAGTGTCCTTAGGTTTCCTTTACCTAAGACCATGCCACTCGTTCAGCCTAGGATAACTCCTAAGTTGATGTCACTCGTCAAACCCCTATACTAGGTTTTCTCCTAGTCTTACTACCAACAATTGTTGTTCCCTTATGTCACGTGATTCCTAGGGTTATACCCTAACATGGTCACAATCATAATTAGCTAATCTTTTTCATGCATGCAATGTTCTCATTTCATTGATCAAATATTAATTACTTCTACGCATGCATATTCATCATATATCTTGGCAACCAACAGTTGCACTTTTCATCTGTGTCCATTTGCACATGCACATCTATTCCTCTATCTCTAGCAACCAACAGTTGCATTTTTTCATCCGAGTCCGACTACACAGGCAATCATAATCATAATTACCTAACGCCTCTAACAGGCTACCATCATGCTTCGGATCGAAAAGCAAAGGAGCAAGGGAAGAGGTCACCCAATTTCGGCAGAATTCCCCACCTTGCGGTGTACCCAATTGCTTGTAGACACTTGCAATCGGTCTCCGCGCGATTCCACTTGTTCCCTTGAGCTTGCACGCAAAACGGTGCACCTCCCTCGAGTCCGCATGCAAAACGGTGCACGTCCACCAAACCTGCACGCAAAACGGTGCGCGTCAGTAATACCCACACGCAAAACGGTGCGCGCCACTTCAGTCGGCACGCAAAACGATGCAGGTCAACTCAACTTGCACGCAAAACGGTGCACGTACCTCGGGTTTGCACGCAAAACGGAGCATGCTTCTCTTAAGGTTGCACGCAAAACAGTGCACATCTTTTCTAACCCTGCACGACAAATAATGCACAATATTAGGGTCGGCACGCAAAACGGTGTGCGACAACACGATCGGCGCGCAAAACGGTACACGTACCTCAAATCTGCACGCAAAACGGTGCACGCCTCATTATAGGGTTGCACGCAAAACGATGCATATTTTTCTAGTCCTGCACGCAAATCGATGCAAAATATTAGACTTTGCACGTAAAACGGTGCACAACAACTCAATCTGCGCGTAAAACGGAGCACAAACCTCGGTTTGGCACGCAAAACGGTGCACTTTTCTTTTTCAACGTTGCACGCAAAACGGTGTATGTTTTTCGAGTTTGCGTCCAAAACTGTGCATATTTTCTGAATCCGCACGCATAACGATGCATTTTTCCCACAACTGGCACGCAAAACGAGGCGCGCCAAAACTGCCCCCCGACAGCCCGAGCAGCAAAACGGCACAGATAACTCGGTTCCTAACACGCAACACGATATGGGGTCAAATCCAAACCCAAAGGAGGCCTAAAAACTGTGCCAAAAATACCGTAAAAATAACGTGCGGGGCTTACCTCATACAATCGCGCCGCCCATCTGGCTTTTGGAACGCCTCCCGCGCTCCACGAGGTTCACGGCGCGCCGTTCCTCCTTACGAAATCCCCTCTTTCTCTCTCTCTCTCTCTCTCTCTCTCTCTCTCTCTCTCTCTCTCTCTCTCTCTCTCTCTCTTTCTCTCGTGCTCGGGTGGAGAAGAAGAAGAGCAAGGGAAGGTCTGCGGGGGAGAAGGAAGAAGAAAAGAAGAAAAGAAGAAGAAGGAAGGGAGGGGGGGTTTGTAGACCCGGTCCACGGGCCCCCCAATGGGGGCCCGCCACCTGGCGGCCCACCTCTCACAGGGGCGCGCACACCTGCACAAGCGCGCGCCCTTGCGCCATGCGGGCGCGCGCCCCCGCGCGTGAGTGCGCGCCAGCTGTGCGCACTGCGCAGCGCGCCGCGCGTCTTGAAAATCCGTTTTTGTCCCGTTTTCTTCCCATTTTTCGTCCGTTTCCGTCTAAATTTGACAGGCGGCTTCATTTCAGCTTAATTTACCACAGAAAATTATAAATTTTCAGTTTGGGCCATTTCTGGGCCACCAAAAGCCTCGCTGTATCCAGAATTACTGGCGGACTCCGTTCTCGCAATCCGGGTATCCGATCAACACGAAATTTTTACTGTGACCTTAAAACATAATTACGAAGCTCCCGTAATTTTCTCAGAATTTTTCGACACTGTTGGCGGAGCCCGTTCTCACTATCCGGCCTCCGATCAACGCGAAACCTTTTTCTGTGGTCTTAAAACATATTTACGTGGCTCCCGTAATTTGCTCGAAATTTTCCGACACTGTGAATTTTCCACTAAACATCTGGGCCCCCTTTCTCAAATAAATTTTTAGATCTCTCCATTTTAACCCGATTTGGGCCCAACTCGCGTCCAAAAGTTCTTTACTTCCCTAACTTTCATAACACTAGTATTTCATACCACCTTTATTTACATTTATTTATGTGCCGAAATCCGGTACTTTACATTCTACCCCCCTTAAAATAAGTTTCGTCCCCGAAACTTGAATCACATCTCGACTCCTACTTGATCGAGAGGGAGGAAATCTTGCCCTCACTACTGGGCTCACTGTATATCGTGACCGGCATCAATTGCCTGCTCGCCGAGACTACACGAGCAACTCATTCTTGAATCCCTATCTCAATCCAGGGAAAATCTCAGACTTGGTGCCTGACCACTTTCACCAAATAGGTGAAAGATACAGTTGAGCACTTGTTCTCTCAATTGCCACGAATGACCCAGTTTTTACTTGTGAAATTTTCACTTTAATTCCGCAATCAACTTTTTACAACGAGGTTGCATCTGCAACAATTACATTTACCGCATATTCCGGTCGCTCCACTACGTAAGGTGGAGGGCAAGGCCAATCTACGAGTTCTCAGCTATCTCCCACACGCTACTAGCGCTCGGAGCCCACGAGTTACTAGCTAACCCGTCTATTTCGGACTACTAATAAGTCCATAGACCGCAGTCCAATAGGGGCCTATAGCCCAAATACTAGCCTAACACAGTGCAACGGCTCTCTCTCTAGCCCACAGATCCAAACGTCATACGGGTAGATCCTCAATCAGGATTACTATCCCAACACTCCCACTAAAAGCTACAATACCTCAATCATCACTAGCACTACGGCCTGATCACATCACACACTCTCAGTGTACTAACAGCCTCAAGGCTCACATGTGGCATTCCACATCCTCGGGTCATCGCTCGGACTACCGCCCCGACCAAATCTCTATAATGCCCCGCCCTCAGGTCTCGGGCCGCTGTCTCTCACAGCCGACTGCGCCTGCCCACTGGACTACAGGCCCACAGTCCACAAACATGGTCCAGGCACGGATCGTCCCCAAGCGAACCCGCGAATCGTCGCTACGCGACCACTATGCTCCACTGAGCAAAACCAACTAACTAGTCGTCAATCCACGACCCGAACTCTCTATCAACTCTGGCCACACTGGGAAAAGGCTAATGTGCCATCAAACCGGCTCTCTCTGGCTAAACGGTACCTGTGCTCCTTGAGCACCCAACAGTTGGGCGTCCTACGCCCCCATGCTAACTCGCAAAAATCTAGTGTTAAGCAACTTGCTTGTACACGCGTATGACTCCTGTACACCTCCCCCAACTAGGTTGAGGCACCACAAATAACTGTCCACCAACTCTGGTGATTAACTCGCAAATCCTGCGGTGGCAATCCTCGCCATTACACCGATCCATCAGAACGGCGCCACAAAACTCTCGTTCTTTCGAGAGGTTCTCGCATCCTGAAGCCTACTCTAGGCTTCACCAACACTACTACGTGGCAACCTAGCCACAATCAACACGCCACACGGTCACTACCGTCATCAGGGCGAACTCACGCCGCCAGTCCCGTAAATCTTCCTTGCCCTAACCCTTAGGGCACAGCGACTTGGCTCTCGCGACGTAGCGATCACCATTTACCTCGCGAGTCGGTCTCTCACTGGACCTTACTAACCATACTTTGCCAGCAACCTAGCTGACACAAGCGTAAAACACCTTATGCTGAAGGTGTTGGCTGCACCGACAAAAGTTCGGCGGCCAATGCCATTCCCTTTAGTGTCGCCCCTACAGGCGGCGACGCCGTATACTCATACGTCATTTATGCAGCCTCAGCTTGCTGCGCTATTAGCCACTGGGGCATATCTATCTGCTCCGACTGTCATATCGACGCCACACTTAGGCATTGGAATCAGCCTTCCTGTCGGCGGGAAATTTCCACAGACGGCAAGAAGCTTGATCTGCTGCTGGACCACCAATAAGTGCGGCCACCTGCTATCGCAGCTCGTGTACCTTGTTCGACCCAGAGCGCTCTCCCGGCACGACTCGTAACAAGCGCGTATTCCTGCGTGGTGTCATCGCTAATATGCACACCACAATGAAACGATTTGCCCAAATTTTAGCCATTTGAGCAACGCACAATCTATATACCGACAAAAAGGCTCGTCGACCCAATCATGCGAAAGTGTAAGAGGGTACTCATTTTCATCTCCAACATTACGTCGTCGGCCGCCAATGTAATATCCGAAGAATGAAAGTTCGTCGCACTCAATCAGTCCCAACATCCTTTTTGGGAACAACAATAACCAATCAATTACTTTCGCCCAATAATCCACACACTCTCTCGTGCTAGTCCCTAGGGTCTCCCTAAGGTTCACTAACCACCTAGGACTATTCCTAGGCTCTGATACTGTCACGCCCCGGGGTCGAAACTGCGACCCGGGCCCGCCAAACAGATCCGCCACCTATGCCAACCCGCATAGGCGAAGCGTCCTACCTGCAAGAAAAGTACTATAACTAAACAGATATCAGAGCTATAAATGAAAATCTGCTGTAACTAAAATCAATCACTGTACAACTGGAAATGAAACAACACCGTCTGCCTCCCAAAAATAATAATAATACAATATCCTCAAGTACAAGCTCTAAACCCAACCGGGAGGTAACCCCAATATATACAACAGTGTACAGTCTCTCAATACAAAATATCCTCACTACAATAGTCTCTCAAAAGAGGAAAAAGAAACAACTAAACTACAGATGATCTCCTCTGAAGGGTACCGCTACTCTCCAACGACGGGTAGGGATCTAGCTCGCGACTCCCTCGCCTCGATCAACAACCGCAGAGTCGGCAACACCCGCAAGACTCTGCAAAACAAAGGAGAGGAGAGAAAGAGGGGGGAAAACCCCCAAAGGGTGTGAGAACTACTCCAAAAAGGGAGTTCTCAGTGGGTACCACCGCCAGACCCGACGGTCTGCCCACCAAGTCCTCAAGAGACAAAAACTAACCCAAGTCATAAGACTGAAATGAGTAAGTTGGAGACTATCAACAGCTACCCTGCCCCTAACTAAAGGCTAAAAGGGGGAGAACCAAACAGTGGTATGCAACCACTAGCACATGAAGTGCACCATCGACCCAATCGAGCTGACTGCCACACCTGGTCCAGTCAAACCTGCGCCCACCTACAACCACCTCCCGCTGACGGGCAGGAATTACGTAGGGTGTCCAAACGGACTAACTCGCTATCGAGTAGAGGATCATGCAGGCTATGGTCAAAATCCACGCTCTCTCTCAGAACGGATAGAATCATGATGCTCAACCTCTCACACAGCGGTCAAAGTACTCGCAACAACACGGGACCACCGTCAACCAGACGGCTCTCAACAATACAAGCACTGATCTAAACTCAACTACCAGTCTGCACTCGGCCCCCAGGCACGAGTGTAACAATAAAAGTATTTGACCGAAATAAACTCAATCGAATGAACCGGTATAAAACCTGGTACTGCCTGCTCTGTCACCAATCTCTCGAACTCAGTATATCCACTGTCCAAATGACCGGAACCCAACACGGTCTGACCGGCACCCGACACGGTCTGACCGGAACCCAACACGGTCTGACCGGAACCCAACACGGTCTGAAGCCTACTCCGGAGCGGCACTCGAGGGGAGCTACCCACACGAGTAAAGCATCTCTGTCATCAACATCATCAGTATCACGAAACAGCAGGACTTGATCATTAATCTGATCAAAGTGGGAATACTCAACCACCAAGGAAAGACCCGACCTCAATCGGATGCAACTGAACGATAAGTGGGAAACTCCATCCACTAGAGAAAACCGACACCCAAATCTGGTGCATAGAGAAACATCCGGTCAACCGCCTAATATCCGCGGTTGCCGCAAAGCCCCACAACTAAATCAACCTGCCCAGACACGATGTCCCGACTACACTACCCAGACCCCCTGCTCGAACCCGAGCAACACTGACCACCTGACTAACAAGAAGGAGAAAGGAAAAGCATGGTTTCTCCTAAGTCAAGTTCCAATAAGTAGTGCAGCAGTAAAAGATGGCCTAACTACATGACCATACAAGCATGCAAATGTCCTCAAGGAAATAAAAGGGGGTAAACCATAATAATAGTTCCATTAGGAATAAACAACATGCCGGAATCCCAAAACTAGACCTGTCCACAACTCAGGGTTCATTAATAGAATGATCATAATAACTCCTCAGAGTACAAATCCGCACATAGCTACGAAATCCTGTCCCAAAGCATAATCCCACCACAAGAAAGGCTATGTGCTAACATGGCATGTTACATAATCTCATAGGGTAACATTATCCTAGGTAAGCTTACACTAGTCATCACATAGATGTCCAAGTCATGCAAGTCCTCAGTATACCTCATAAATACTATTCTTGCAATCATTTATACCAATATCATTAACAAGCTTACCTACTTACCAACATAACCCATGTACCCTACACATGCATGCATCAGTCATAGAGGGGTGACATCCCCACAAGTGGACTTATATTTGCCACAGCATAAACATTGCCTTAAACAATTACTGATAACAAGCTTACCCACCTGAAGTGCTTAAACCAAGGCAAACTTGAAGTCGGTGAAGTGGGTAGACGCCCCGGGTCCAAAATCTGCCAACATAACACCATCTGTACAAGTCGCGCAAGCCTCGGCTTCAAACAGCTGAAAACACCCCTGAGTATAGCAATAAGGCTTAACATTACACTTTTATTCCAAAATTAACCAAACATACACAAATCTGAAAATCAGTCCCAAAGCCGTGCCTATTTCACCTGCTGCAAGTGCCCGGAAAAATCCAATAAAAATACCACAGCAATCCTCGCGTCGATACCTTCGAAACGAGTACCTGCACGTCCAATTCCGAGCTTCCTACACTGAGAAACAATTCCGACAAGGGAACCACCTCGAATTAAACTACTCTCAAAAACTGTAGCAATAACTACTGTTCACAGACATTCTTCACCTTCGAGAAATATTCAAAAAATTCCAAGAAAATTTGGGCATATTCCTCGTGATGTGTAGATGCAAATCGCCTCTTGAATCGCCCCAATCCGATGCCTGTGCGCGAAGATATCACCAAAACACTGCGCCGCTGTCCCAGAACTCCGCCCAGAAAAAGAGGTTACAAGATGATCCGAAAGACCCATGAAAAGCTCGGAATGGGAAAGACCAGTAAACATGGGAAACATAGCCCTACCTGTCGTGAAGCCAACGGCGCAAGAATCACAGAAAAAGGTGCTCAGGGTAAGCCGGGGGAGTCCTCGCACCAAAACGCGACGAAGAAGACCACAAACGAATGAGCGTCGCGCCGCGCCGTAAAAATGGTAACCTCAGGATGCGTGCCGCTGAAAAATCTGGAACTCTGCAGATGGATCCGTCCCAGGGAGATGAAGAAAACTCGTGAAGGTGGCACTGTGAAAGGAGGAACAGGGAGAAAGTTCTCTTCAGTTGAACTCGGCCCTTTTATACATTGCAGGAAACAAAGCACTTAATACCCATTTAGTCCCAATTTCCGGGCGCTGGGGGTTTTCGGGCGTGCACTGTAGCAGCCCGAAATCCCCGCGCGCGAACACTGTAGCCGCCCGAATCCATCCTGGGCCTCCACGTCGCCCGCCAAACAGGCGACAGCCGATCCCGCCGCACGCGTCGCGCCGCGTGGCCACCCGCGGACGACGACACGTGGCACGCACCCGGTCAGCGCCCGCCTGCCGTGCCCACGTGCCCGCCTGACGCCGCCGCCTGCCACCCCTGCCGCGCACAGTTGACCAACCAATAGGTGAATGCCACGTGTCATGCCTCTGCCTAGTGAACCCGGTGCACGAAATCACGTGGACCGAACCAATAGAAACCTGCCACGTGTCCAAGCCCGGTGCACCATAAACCATGAGCCATCCCGAATACTGCGTAGACCAACCGCCGTGAACCCACCTCTAGGATGATGCCACGTGTCCACCCCCCCCGGTGCACCATGCGCCCCGCACTCTCCGTAGACCGCGCCCCGCGGACCGGCCCACTCCTGAGCCGCCACGCGTCCAGCCCCCGGTGCACGCCTGCCGCGTGGACCGGGCGGCCCGCGCCTCCGTCCGCCGCGCTGCCGGCGGCCGCTCCGCCGCTGCCGCCGCCGCCGGAAACACTGTTCCGGCGTGAACAGTGTCCGGTGCTCAAAAATGACAAGTGGGTAGTCCGTTTTAACCGTTTTCGCGCGCTGAATCCGAATTTGATGTCCATTTCGCCAAATTCCAACTCCAAAATTTGCCGAAGGCATCCGGAAAGGTAATCCTTGGTCCAAACTTCGCGCTGAGTCCAAATTTAATATCCACTTCGCGCGAAACCACTTCTAACGATCCGACGGAGTCCAATGATCACCCACGTGATCCATTAAACACACTGAGCCCAACACTAATGTCCAATTGGGGCACAAATCCCACCAACACGCCACATAGGCCTCCGGGAGCTGTAGATGATCCAGTAATCTCGACGTGGGGATCCAGGTCCTCACAGATACCACTCTAATCTGTCACGCCCAGAGTCCGCCAATTTGTACGGTTCGGCCACGCCAACAGACCCGCCAATCGGGTAAGACCTTTTCCAACTCGAAAGGAATCGTAACATGCATAATAACACAACAAGTGTATGCGGAAGCTCAATATCAGAGTACTAAAAATCACTACAAATTAAAACTTTCATCCAATAACAACAGTTAAAGCGGAAATGAAAGTATACAGGAATGAACCATGCATTAAATTTATTACACTTTACATTTCTGAACTTGCAAATAAAATCATTACAATTCTTTTACATAAATTTCCTCACCATACAAGGTTCACTCATGAAATATAAAACTGGGATACCTCTGCTATACCCTCTAGGTCTCTATGCTGCTGGGCCCTTGCCCCTGTCGTATACCTCGCCGTCTGCCTCTGAACCGTCGCGATCGCTGCATCCATACCTGAACCTGTGGGGAGAGTCACCCAAGGGGTGTGAGAACTACGACATAGTTCCCAGTGGGTTCAACCACCGAGATAAAGTGTCCTACACAACTTGGTCCAATGGAAGCAATAATAATAGTGCTAGGAAACTAAAATCCTCAATATCAAAATGCGGCTATGCAATATACATGTTACTACCCTATCTGTGTATACTCATCGACCCAGCACTACTCTGTCCAACCACACTATGCTGCTAAGCACCAACTCGGCCACTATGCCGCTGTATACAGGGTCAAACTAACCCGGCCACCTTGGCCACTCTAATTTCTCTTTATTTCTTTAAATTATGGTGCTTTAGTTCAAGTTAACCCTCAGAAATTCTTATCCAACGGGCCCCAGCCCGGTAGTCCTGCTACCATAAGATAAGATTTCTAAGGTTGCCGATAACACTCGCAAGTGTTACCCCGTCCAACGGGAGAAACGTGCCAGACGGGTCACTGCCCGGGAGAGGGATCCTGCCGCTCCTCCAACAAGGGTCACGTTTCCTCCCCGCAGGTACGCCCGTTTTATCTTTATATTTTCTTTCTTTTCTTTTCTTTTTCTTTCTCTTTTACTTTAGTTCTTAGCCTCTTTGCCTTAGAACACTTGTTTTTCTTTCTTATTCGAGCTTATAGCTCCCTTTTTGTCATTGACAAATCTCTTTCTCTTTCCTTTGAGCATCTAGCTCTTTACTTTCACTTTTAGCCTTTCGAAAGTACCTCGTCCGACGGGTCACTGCCCAGGGAGTCCTACTCCACTGACGAGTCTCAAATTCGAAGGCGCCATTATATTCTCTTTATACTTTTTAACCACTTTTAGCTTGCTTTTAACTTTAAGCCCTTTTTATAACAATTTATCTCTTATCCTAGGTCTCGCCATAAGGATAACTATGAGTCACTTGGACTCATACCATTTTTCTTTCTGTTCTCTTTGTCTTAAGAAATTTGCTTGTCTTGCTTATTAGTCACATTTTCAGCTCTATCTTGAGCAATTTGCTTGTCTTGCTTATTAATCATTTTCAGCTCTACCTTGAGCAATTTGCCTATCTTGCTTATTAATCTCATTTTCAACTCTACCTTGAGCAATTTGCTTGTCTTGCTTATTAATCACATTTTCAGCTCTACCTTGAGCAATTTGCTTGTCTTGCTTATTAAGCCACTTTTGGCTTTCTTTTAAGCTCCATTTCATTTATCCTAAGCTCTTTACTCTAGGATAATCTGGGTGTCTCTAGCACCTATTCAGGTTGGAACATCTTGTTCTCGATTCACAGCCCTCTGTTTCAATTACCCTAAGGTTTGCACTATGTCACAAGGACACTAGTCGCTTTCAATTTTATCAACTTAGAGTTTATTAACCCTATTTCCATTTTCTTTTCCTTCCATATCTCCACACTTGATCCCCTTTCCACTTTCCTTTATTTAACTCTACTTGAAGTTAAACTAGTTTATCCATTTACCCAGTCGCTCTATGACTTTCTGGGGTTATGTTCATTTAATTCTTCAACTTTGGGATCTAATCCCCTTTTCCCTGATTCCACCCTGGATTTAGGGTTACGCTGACTCTAATTTCCTGTTTTCCCATTCTCCTGATTCCTTACTGAAACCTAGAGTCAACTTAACTCTCTTTTCCTGTCTGTGAGTTTAAACTCTTCTAGCTCACCTTAGGTTCCCTTTACCTAAGTTTCATGTCACACCCATTCTAGAGTTCCCTGACTCTATGTTGATCGCTAGTCCAGTGTCCTTAGGTTTCCTTTACCTAAGTCTCATGTCATAAACATCCTAGAGTTCCCTGGCTCTATGTTGATCGCTAGTCCAGTGTCCTTAGGTTTCCTTTACCTAAGACCATGCCACTCGTTCAGCCTAGGATAACTCCTAAGTTGATGTCACTCGTCAAACCCCTATACTAGGTTTTCTCCTAGTCTTACTACCAACAATTGTTGTTCCCTTATATCACGTGATTCCTAGGGTTATACCCTAACATGGTCACAATCATAATTAGCTAATCTTTTTCATGCATGCAATGTTCTCATTTCATTCATCAAATATTAATTACTTCTACGCATGCATAATCATCATATATCTTGGCAACCAACAGTTGCACTTTTCATCTGTGTCCATTTGCACATGCACATCTATTCCTCTATCTCTGGCAACCAACAGTTGCACTTTTTCATCCGAGTCCGACTACACAGGCAATCATAATCATAATTACCTAACGCCTCTAACAGGCTACCATCATGCTTCGAATCGAAAAGCAAAGGAGCAAGGGGAGAGGTCACCCAATTTTCGCAGAATTCCCCACCTTGTGGTGTACCCAATTTCTTGTAGACACTTACAATCGGTCTCCGCGCGATTCCACTTGTTCCCTCGAGCTTGCACGCAAAACGGTGCACCTCCCTCGAGTCCGCACGCAAAACGGTGCACGTCCACCAAACCTGCACGCAAAATGGTGAGCGTCAGTAATAGCCACACGCAAAACGGTGCGCTCCACTTCAGTCGGCACGCAAAACGATGCGGGTCAACTCAACCTGCACGCAAAACGGTGCACGTACCTCGGGTTTGCACGCAAAACGGAGCATGCTTCTCTTAAGGTTGCACGCAAAACGGTGCACATCTTTTTTAACCCTGCACGACAAACAATGCACAATATTAGGGTCGGCACGCAAAACGGTGCATGTGCGACAACACGATCGGCGCGCAAAACGGTGCACGTACCTCAAATCTGCACGCAAAACGGTGCACGCCTCATTATAGGGTTGCACGCAAAATGATGCATATTTTTCTAGTCCTGCACGCAAATCGATGCAAAATATTAGACTTTGCATGTAAAATGGTGCACAACAACTCAATCTGCGCGTAAAACGGAGCACATACCTCTGTTTGGCACGCAAAACGGTGCACTTTTCTTTTTCAACGTTGCACGCAAAACGGTGTATGTTTTTCGAGTTTGCGTCCAAAACTGCACATATTTTCCGAATCCGCACGCATAACGATGCATTTTTCCCACAACTGGCATGCAAAACGAGGCGCGCCAAAACTGTCCCCCGACAGCCCGAGCAGCAAAACGGCACAGATAACTCGGTTCCTAACACGCAACACGGTATGGGGTCAAATCCGAACCGAAAGGAGGCCTAAGAACTGTGCCAAAAATACCGTAAAAATAACGTGCGGGGCTTACCTCGTACAATCGCGCCGCCCATCTGGCTTTTGGAACGCCTCGCGCGCTCCACGAGGTTCACGGCACGCCATTCCTCCTTACGAAATCCCCTCTTTTTCTCTCTCTCTCTCTCTCTCTCTCTCTCTCTCTTTCTCTCGTGCTCGGGTGGAGAAGAAGAAGAGCAAGGGAAGGTCTGCGGGGGAGAAGGAAGAAGAAAAGAAGAAAAGAAGAAGAAGGAAGGGAGGGGGGGTTTGTAGACCCGATCCACGGGCCCCCCAATGGGGGCCCGCCACCTGGCGGCCCACCTCTCACAGGGGCGCGCACACCTGCACAGGCGCGCGCCCCCGCGCGTGAGTGCGCGCCAGCTGTGCGCACTGCGCAGCGCGTCTTGAAAATCCATTTTTGTCCCATTTTCTTCCCATTTTTCGTCCGTTTCCGTCCAAATTTGACAGGCGGCTTCATTTCAGCTTAATTTACCACAGAAAATTTTAAATTTTCAGTTTGGGCCATTTCTGGGCCACCAAAAGCCTCGCTGTATCCAGAATTACTGGCGGACCCCATTCTCGCAATCCGGGTATCCGATCAACCCGAAATTTTTACTGTGACCTTAAAACATAATTACGAAGCTCTCGTAATTTTCTCAGAATTTTTCGACAATGTTGGCGGAGCCCGTTCTCACTATCCGGCCTCCGATCAACGCGAAACCTTTTTCTGTGGTCTTAAAACATATTTACGTGGCTTCCGTAATTTTCTCGAAATTTTCCGACACTGTGAATTTTCCACTAAACATCTGGGCCCCCTTTCTCAAATATATTTTTAGATCTCTCCATTTTAACCCGATTTGGGCCCAACTCGCGTCCAAATGTTCTTTACTTTCCTTACTTTCATAACACTAGTATTTCATACCACCTTTATTTATATTTATTTATGTGCCGAAATCCGGTACTTTACATTCTACCCCCCTTAAAATAAGTTTCGTCCTCGAAACTTGAATCACATCTCGACTCCTACTTGATCGAGAGGGAGGAAATCTTGCCCTCACTACTAGGCTCACTGTATATCGTGACCGGCATCAATTGCCTGCTCGCCGAGACTACACGAGCAACTCATTCTTGAATCCCTATATCAATCCAGGGAAAATCTCAGACTTGGTGCCTGACCACTTTCACCAAATAGGTGAAAGACACAGTTGAGCACTTGTTCTCTCAATTGCCACGAATGTCCCAGTTTTTACTTGTGAAATTTTCACTTTAATTCCGCAATCAACTTTTCACAACGAGGTTGCATCTGCAACAATTACATTTACCGCATATTCCGGTCGCTCCACTGCCTAAGGTGGAGGGCAAGGCCAATCTACGAGTTCTCAGCTATCTCCCACACGCTACTAGCGCTCGGAGCCCACGAGTTACTAGCTAACCCGTCTATTTCGGACTACTAATAAGTCCACAGACCGCGGTCCAATAGGGGCCTATAGCCCAAATACTAGACTAACACAGTGCAACGGCTCTCTCTCTAGCCCACAGATCCAAACGTCATACGGGTAGATCCTCAATCAGGATTACTATCCCAACACTCCCACTAGAAGCTACAATACCTAAATCATCACTAGCACTACGGCCTGATCACATCACACACTCTCAGTGTACTAACAGCCTCAAGGCTCACATGTGGCATTCCACATCCTCGGGTCATCGCTCGGACTACCGCCCCGACCAAATCTCTATAATGCCCCGCCCTCAGGTCTCGAGCCGCTGTCTCTCACAGCCGACTGCGCCTGCCCACTGGACTACAGGCCCACAGTCCACAAACATGGTCCAGGCACGGATCGTCCCCAAGCGAACCCGCGAATCGTCGCCACGCGACCACTATGCTCCACTGAGCAAAACCAACTAACTAGTCGTCAATCAACGACCCGAACTCTCTATCAACTCTGGCCACACTGGGCAAAGGCTAATGTGCCTTCAAACCGGCTCTCTCTGGCTAAACGGTACCTGTTCTCCTTGAGCACCCCACAGTTGGGCGTCCTACGCCCCCATGCTAACTCGCAAAAATCTAGTGTTAAGCAACTTGCTTGTACACGCGTATGACTCCTGTACACCTCCCCCAACTAGGTTGAGGCACTACAAATAACTGTCCACCAACTCTGGTGATTAACTCGCAAATCCTGCGGTGGCAATCCTCGCCATTACACCGATCCATCAGAACGGCGCCACAAAACTCTCGTTCTTTCGAGAGGTTCTCGCATCCTGAAGCCTACTCTAGGCTTCACCAACACTACTACGTGGCAACCTAGCCACAATCAACACGCCACACGGTCACTACCGTCATCAGGGCGAACTCACGCCGCCAGGCCCGTAAATCTTCCTTGCCCTAACCCTTTGGGCACAGCGACTTGGCTCTCGCGACGTAGCGATCACCATTTACCTCGCGAGTCGGTCTCTCACTGGACCTTACTAACAATACTTTGCCAGCAACCTAGCTGACACAAGCGTAAAACACCTTATGCTGAAGGTGTTGGCTGCGCCGACAAAAGTTCGGCGGCCATTGCCATTCCCTTTAGTGTCGCCCCTACAGGCGGCGACGCCGTATACTCATACGTCATTTATGCAGCCTCAGCTTGTTGCGCTGTCAGCCACTGGGGCCTATCTATCTGCTCCGACTGTCACATCGACGCCACACTTAGGTGTTGGAATCAGCCTTCCTGTCGGCGGGAAATTTCCACAGACGGCAAGAAGCTTGATCTGCTGCTGGACCACCAATAAGTGCGGCCACCTGCTATCGTAGCTCGTGTACCTTGTTCGACCCAGAGCGCTCTCCCGGCACGACTCGTAACAAGCGCGTATTCCTGCGTGGTGTCATCGCTAATATGCACACCACAACGAAACGATTTTCCCAAATTTTAGCCATTTGAGCAACGCATAATCTATATACCGACAAAAAGGCTCGTCAACCCAATCATGCGAAAGTATAAGAGGGTACTCATTTTCATCTCCAACATTACGTTGTCGGCCGCCAACGTAATATCCGAAGAATGAAAGTTCGTCGCCCTCAATCAGTCCCAACATCCTTTTTGGGAACAACAATAACCAATCAATTACTTTCGCCCAATAATCCACACACTCTCTCGTGCTAATCCCTAGGGTCTCCCTAAGGTTCACTAACCACCTAGGACTATTCCTAGGCTCTGATACCACTCTAATCTGTCACGCCCCGAGTCCGCCAATTTGTACGGTTCGGCCACGCCAACAGACCCGCCAATCGGGTAAGACCTTTTCCTACCCGAAAGGAACGGTAACATCCATAATAACACAACAAGTGTATGCGGAAGCTCAATATCAGAGTACTAAAAATCACTACAAATTAAAACTTTCATTCAATAACAACAGTTAAAGCGGAAATGAAAGCATACAAGAGTAAACCATGCATTAAATTTATTACACTTTACATTTCTGAACTTGCAAATAAAATCATTACGATTCTTTTACATAAATTTCCTCACCATACAAGGTTCACTCATGAAATATAAAACTGGGATACCTCTGCTATACCCTCTAGGTCTCTATGCGGCTGGGCCCTTGCCCCTGTCGTATACCTCACCGTCTGCCTCTGAACCGTCGCGATCGCTGCATCCATACCTGAACCTGTGGGGGGAGTCACCCAAGCGGTGTGAGAACTACGACATAGTTCCCAGTGGGTTCAACCACCGAGATAAAGTGTCCTACACCACTTGGTCCAATGGAAGCAATAATAATAGTGCTAGGAAACTAAAATCCTCAATATCAAAATGCGGCTATGCAATATACATGTTACTACCCTATCTGTGTATACTCATCGACCCAGCACTACTCTGTCCAACCACACTAGGCTGCTAAGCACCAACTCGGCCACTATGCCGCTGTATACAGGGTCAAACTAACCCGGCCACCTTGGCCACTCTAATTTCTCTTTATTTCTTTAAATTATGGTGCTTTAGTTCATGTTAACCCTCAGAAATTCTTATCCAACGGGCCCCAGCCCGGTATTCCTGCTACCATAAGATAAGATTTCTAAGGTTGCCGATAACACTCGCAAGTGTTACCCCATCCAACGGGAGAAACGTGCCAGACGGGTCACTGCCCGGGAGAGGGATCCTGCCGCTCCTCCAACAAGGGTCACGTTTCCTCCCCGCAGGTACGCCCATTTTATCTTTATATTTTCTTTCTTTTCTTTTCTTTTTCTTTCTCTTTTACTTTAGTTCTTAGCCTCTTTGCCTTAGAACACTTGTTTTTCTTTCTTATTCGAGCTTATTGCTCACTTTTTGCCACTGGCAAATCTCTTTCTCTTTCCTTTGAGCATCTAGCTCTTTACTTTCACTTTTAGCCTTTCGAAAGTACCTCGTCCGACGGGTCACTGCCCAGGGAGTCCTACTCCACTGACGAGTCTCAAATTCGAAGGCGCCATTATATTCTCTTTATACTTTTTAACCACTTTTAGCTTGCTTTTAACTTTAAGCCCTTTTTATAACAATTTATCTCTTATCCTAGGTCTCGCCATAAGGATAACTAGGAGTCACTTGGACTCATACCATTTCTCTTTCTGTTTTCTTTGTCTTAAGCAATTTGCTTGTCTTGCTTATTAGTAACATTTTCAGCTCTACCTTGAGCAATTTGCTTGTCTTGCTTATTAATCATTTTCAGCTCTACCTTGAGCAATTTGCTTGTCTTGCTTATTAATCACATTTTCAGCTTTACCTTGAGCAATTTGCTTGTCTTGCTTATTAATCACATTTTCAGCTCTACCTTGAGCAATTTGCTTGTCTTACTTATTAAGCCACTTTTGGCTTTCTTTTAAGCTCCATTTCCTTTATCCTAAGCTCTTTACTCTAGGATAATCTGGGTGTCTCTAGCACCTATTCAGGTTGGAACATCTTGTTCTCGATTCACAGCCCTCTGTTTCAATTACCCTAAGGTTTGCACTATGTCACAAGGACACTAGTCGCTTTCAATTTTATCAACTTAGAGTTTATTAACCCTATTTCCATTTTCTTTTCCTTTCATATCTCCACACTTGATCCCTTTTCCACTTTCCTTTATTTAACTCTACTTGAAGTTAAACTAGTTTATCCATTTACCCAGTCGCTCTATGACTTTCTGGGGTTATGTTCATTTAATTCTTCAACTTTGGGATCTAATCCCCTTTTCCCTGATTCCACCCTGGATTTAGAGTTACACTGACTCTAATTTCCTATTTTCCCATTCTCCTGATTCCTTACTGATTCCTAGAGTCAACTTAACTCTCTTTTCCTGTCTGTGAGTTTAAACTCTTCTAGCTCACCTTAGGTTCCCTTTACCTAAGTTTCATGTCACACCCATTCTAGAGTTCCCTGACTCTATGTTGATCGCTAGTCTAGTGTCCTTAGGTTTCCTTTACCTAAGTCTCATGTCATATACATCCTAGAGTTCCCTGGCTCTATGTTGATCGCTAGTCCAGTGTCCTTAGGTTCCCTTTACCTAAGACCATGCCACTCGTTCAGCCTAGGATTACTCCTAAGTTGATGTCACTCGTCAAACCCCTATACTAGGTTTTCTCCTAGTCTTACTACCAACAATTGTTGTTCCCTTATGTCACGTGATTCCTAGGGTTATACCCTAACATGGTCACAATCATAATTAGCTAATCTTTTTCATGCATGCAATGTTCTCATTTCATTCATCAAATATTAATTACTTCTACGCATGCATATTCATCATATATCTTGGCAACCAACAGTTGCACTTTTCATCTGTGTCCATTTGCACATGCACATCTATTCCTCTATCTCTGGCAACCAACAGTTGCACTTTTTCATCCGAGTCCGACTACACAGGCAATCATAATCATAATTACCTAACGCCTCTAACAGGCTACCATCATGCTTCGAATCGAAAAGCAAAGGAGCAAGGGGAGAGGTCACCCAATTTCCGCAGAATTCCCCACCTTGTGGTGTACCCAATTGCTTGTAGACACTTGCAATCGGTCTCCGCGAGATTCCACTTGTTCCCTCGAGCTTGCACGCAAAACGGTGCACCTTCCTCGAGTCCGTACGCAAAACGGTGCACGTCCACCAAACCTGCACGCAAAATGGTGAGCGTCAGTAATACCCACACGCAAAACGGTGCGCGCCACTTCATTTGGCACGCAAAACGATGCGCGTCAACTCAACTTGCACGCAAAACGGTGCACGTACCTCGGGTTTGCACGCAAAACGGAGCATGCTTCTCTTAAGGTTGCACGTAAAATGGTGCACATCTTTTCTTACCCTGCACGACAAACAATGCACAATATTAGGGTCGGCACGCAAAACGGTGCGCGACAACACGATCGGCGCGCAAAATGGTGCACGTACCTCAAATCTGCACCCAAAACGGTGCACGCCTCACTATACGGTTGCACGCAAAACGATGCATATTTTTCTAGTCCTGCACGCAAATCGATGCAAGATATTAGACTTTGCACATAAAACGGTGCACAACAACTCAATCTGCGCGTAAAACGGAGCACATACCTCGGTTTGGCACGCAAAACGGTGCACTTTTGTTTTTCAACGTTGCACGCAAAACGGTGTATGTTTTCCGAGTTTGCGTCCAAAACTGCGCATATTTTCCGAATCCGCACGCATAACGATGCATTTTTCCCACAACTGGCACGCTAAACGAGGCGCGCCAAAACTGCCCCCCGACAGCCCGAGCAGCAAAACGGCACAGATAACTCGGTTCCTAACACGCAACACGGTATGGGGTCAAATCCAAACCCAAAGGAGGTCTAAAAACTGAGCCAAAAATACCGAAAAAATAACGTGCGGGGCTTACCTCTTACAGTCGCGCCGCCCATCTGGCTTTTGGAACGCCGCGCGCGCTCCACGAGGTTCACGGCGCGCCGTTCCTCCTCACAAAATCCCCTCTTTTTTCTCTCTCTCTCTCTCTCTCTCTCTCTCTCTCTCTCTCTCTCTCTCGTGCTCGGGTGCAGAAGAAGAAGAACAAGGGAAGGTCTGCGAGGGAGAAGGAAGAAGAAAAGAAGAAAAGAAGAAGAAGGAAGGGAGGGGGGGTTTGTAGACCCGGTCCACGGGCCCCCCAATGGGGGCCCGCCACCTGGCGGCCCACCTCTCACAGGGGCGCGAACACCTGCACAGGCGCGCGCCCCTGCGCCATGCGGGCGCGCGCCCCCGCGCGTGAGTGCGCGCCTGCTGTGCGCACTGCCCAGCGCGCCGCGCGTCTTGAAAATCCGTTTTTGTCCCGTTTTCTTCCCATTTTTCGTCCGTTTCCGTCCCAATTTGACAGGCGGCTTCATTTCAGCTTAATTTACCACAGAAAATTTTAAATTTTCAGTTTGGGCCATTTCTGGGCCACGAAAAACCTCGTTGTATCCAGAATTACTGGCGGACCCCGTTCTCGCAATCCGGGTATCCGATCAACACGAAATTTTTACTGTGACCTTAAAACATAATTACGAAGCTCCCGTAATTTTCTCAGAATTTTTCGACACTGTTGGCGGAGCCTGTTCTCACTATCCGGCCTCCGATCAACGCGAAACCTTTTTCTGTGGTCTTAAAACATATTTACGGGGCTCCCGTAATTTTCTCAGAATTTTCCGACACTGTGAATTTTCCACTAAACATCTGGGCCCCCTTTCTCAAATAAATTTTTAGATCTCTCCATTTTAACCCGATTTGGGCCCAACTCACGTCCAAATGTTCTTTACTTCCCTAACTTTCATAACACTTGTATTTCATACCACCTTTATTTACAATTATTTATGTGCCGAAATCCGGTACTTTACACGAAGTCCTTTACTTGATAAGGCAATTTCGAGTACTCTAACTTTTACAAAACTAAGTGCATAGAACCTCCAATATACATGTTGCATAAGTAGAAACTTACTAACAAGTAATCTTTTCAAAATATGAACTCTAACTACATGCCCAAACCTTCCTTTATACATACAACATGATATGGAGTTAACATGATGTCCAAGTGTTTAAGCTATACATCTAAAGTAAGGAAACACAACTTACTAACATTTAGTTCTCTAACAATGCAAATAGTAACAATGAATCCATGATCTCATACAAGCATGCTAGGTCCATTTCCCAATTCTAACTAGCAACATGATCAAGCAACACTCTAATATGCCTAGTGACACATCAAAAGTAGGAGGTTTACAACGACACCCACCTCGAGCGCTAAATCCCTGTCCAAAAGCGAATCCCACGCTCGGTCCAAACAGTCACCACAACACTGCACAACATATCCCAAAAGAACATACATAATTTAAACATACAAAGTACACAAAATCTGTCCACCATTACCACAGTCCAGAGTTTCTCAATTTTCACCTGCGAAAAGTGTCGGGAAAATTCTAAAAAAAATACTATCGTGATCCTCGCGACGAACCCGTCGTAACGAGTACCTGCACGCTCAAAACCGAGTTTCCTACACTGAGATAAAAATTCGGCAAGGGTAACACCCCAACACAAACTGTACAGAATTTCTGTAACAAAGAACTACAGTAAAAGGAGATTTTCACCTTCGGAAAATATTCCAAAAATTCAGGGAAAAATCCAGGAGATTCCTTGCGAAGTGAAGATGAAAAATGCCTTTTGAATCGCCTCGATCCGACGTCTGTGCGAAAAGATACGGCTAGAACACCGCAGTGCTGTCCAAAAATCTGCGAAGAAAAATGGGTCAAATGGGTGCTCAGAAAACTCCAAGGTCAGCATGGAAAGCGAGGAACCTCAAAACACAGAAGTTGGAGTCCTACCTGTCGTGAGTCCAACGGCGTGAGAATCGGCGAAATCGGAAGTCGGTGTGAGTCGGAGGAGCCCGAACACTGAGAAGGGACGAAGCGGGTCGCCGGAGAACAAGCGTCGCGCCGTGCCGTAAAATTGCGAACCTCGGGATGCGTGCCTCTAAAAATCCTCAAAGTCCTCCAATGGATAGTGCACTGTGTGAGGGAAATTTCTTCTGAAGGAGTCATAGAGAAAAGAAGTCCAAAAGCCCGAAAAAAGAAGCCCAGGAAGCCTATTTATAGGCTCAGCCCACCCCTGTTAGTGGGCCGGATTTGGGCGCCGGATTCGGGCGCCCGAATCCGGAAACTCGGTCGGAAGCCTCCCGTCCGACGCGCCCGGATCGTCCTGGTGCCGCCACGTGTCCCCAAAACACGGGAGAGCGGTGCAAGGTTACCCGTCGCGCGCCACGTGCCCCCCCCGCGGTCAGCGGGGTAGGTACGGCCCGCCACTTCCGTCGCGACGCATGGCGCACTCGAGTACGGCCCGCCACTCGCGTCGCGACGCGTGGCGTACTCGAGTACAGCCGACCGCCGCGTCAGGCGCCTCTGCGCGCTCCGTCCCGAGGCGGCTTCCACGCCTCCCGCTGCGCCGCGCTAGCTGAGCCCACCAATAGGAAGTTGCCACGCGTCCCATACACCGGGTCCACGCACCTGCTTTTGTGTTCCGTGGACCGCGCCGTGTGCGCCGACCAACCGGGGCGCGACACGTGTATCCCGCTCAGCTCCCTGCACCGCCGCTCAAACCGTGCATCACCGCTCAAATTCCCGTGGACCACGCACCGAAAGCCAGCCTAACCCCGCCTGCCACGTTTCCTGCGCCGGGCTCATGCACCCCTCCGCGCCACTCCATGGACCGAACACCGCGAACCGGCCAATGACAGGCCGCCACGTGGCAGCCGGCGGTCCACAGTCACCTCCCATGCACCGAAAATCCCCGAAAACTTCTGGAAGCCCTTTTTGGTCATCCGGACTCCAAATTTAACAAGCAAATAGCCGTTTTCAAGCGTTTTTCCGCGCTGAATCCAAATCCAACCTCGGTTTGGCCCAAAACCTTTTCTAAAATTCGGCAAATGCAGCCGTAGGCCAAATCAGCTATGAATGTCTCACAAGGTCCATCTGTGGCATCCCTTTGATGCACCATGGGCCAGACACACCAACACTAGGTGTTCTACACAGTGGATTCATCGGAAAGTTGCATAGGAAAAACCAGAACACTACATCCTCCCCACAAGAAAAAGTTTCGTCCTCGAAACAAAAGTCATACCTCAAGCAGGGGCCTCGAACAAGTGGGGGTAAGCATCCATCATCGCTGACTCCAGCTCCCAAGTAGCCTCGCGCTCATCATGACTGCTCCAGAGAATCTTCACATAAGGGATGGCTTGGCTGCGCAACTCCCTAACCTCACGGTCCAAGATCCTCAATGGCTGCTCGACATAGCTCAAGTCCTCAGTAATCTCCAGTGGGGTGAAATCAATGATATGTGACGGGTCATAAACATACCTCCTCAGAGTCGATACATGAAAAACATCGTGAACACCTGAAAGCCTGGGAGGAAGTGCAAGCCTGTAGGCAACTGGCCCTAAGCGCTCCAACACCTCGAAAGGTCCAATATAACGAGGGCTCAGTTTCCCATGAATACCAAATCTCTGAATCCCCTTCGAAGGCGAAACTTTCAAAAAAACATGGTCACCCACCTGAAACTCTAAGTCTCGCCGTCGTGTATCAGCATAACTCCTCTGTCGACTCTGGGCGGTCTCGAGATGTTGTCGTACCAATCTGACATTTTCCTCTGCCTCTAATAGTAGATCAGGACCCAAAGTCTTCTTCTCACCCACGTCACTCCAATATAGGGGTGACCGACACTTGCGTCGGTACAACGCTTCAAACGGAGCCATCTGAATGCTCGCTTGATAGCTGTTGTTGTACGCAAACTCAACTAATCCCAAGTGTCGGTACCACCCTCCTCCAAAGTCCAGAACGCACGCTCTCAACATATCCTCGAGGGTCTGAATAGTGCGCTCTGACTGTCCATCAGTCTGTGGGTGGAATGCTGTACTAAATCAGAGCTGCGTCCCCAAGGCTGTCTGTAAACTCCTTCAGAAATGCGAGACAAACTTCGGGTCTCTATCTGATATGAT
Source organism: Tillandsia leiboldiana (assembly GCA_029204045.2). NCBI lineage: Eukaryota > Viridiplantae > Streptophyta > Magnoliopsida > Poales > Bromeliaceae > Tillandsia > Tillandsia leiboldiana. The sequence goes on from CM055068.1 coordinate 15,817,428, forward strand.
GGAAACGGGTACCCCGTGCAATCTGACCACCTCAGCTAAGTACACCTGTGCTAGTCGCTCCATCGACCAAGTCATCTGAACCGGTAGAAAGCGAGCGGACTTGGTAAGCCTGTCCACGACTACCCAGATAGCATCTGCCCCTGTCTGTGCTCTCGGCAAACCAGTGACAAAATCCATCGTAACATGTTCCCATTTCCATTCAGGGATTGGGAGACTCTGCAACTTGCCAGCAGGTACACGATGCTCAGCCTTTACTTGCTGACAAGTTAGACAGTGTGCTACAAATCTCCCAATGTCTCTTTTCATCCCATTCCACCAAAACTGTGCCTTAAGGTCCCTATACATCTTAGTCCCACCAGGATGGATTGTATAAGGTGTATAGTGGGCCTCCCTCAAGATCTGCTCTCGGATCTCTGCATCCATAGGCACACAAGCTCGGTCCCTGTACCGCAGTACTCCCGAAGCATCAACTGAAAAGTCCCCTGTCAAACCCGTCTGTATCTGCTCTCGAATCCTCATCAGGTGGGGGTCCTCACTCTCTCTCTCTCGAATCCTGTCCAACAGAGTGGGCTGCACGACTAGAGACATAAGTCTAGCAGAGACCCCAGGGGACACAACCTCGAGCTCTAACCGCCTCATCTGCTCAAGTAATGGCGCCTGATCGGTGATCATCAAAGATAGACTCTGTACTGCTCTCCTGCTCAGGGCATCAGCAACCACGTTGGCCTTGCCAGGATGGTATAATATATCTACATCGTAGTCCTTTAACAATTCCAACCATCTGCGCTGTCTCAAGTTGAGCTCCTTCTGTGTGAACAGGTATTTCAAGCTCTTGTGGTCGGTGTAAATCTCGCAGTGCTCCCCATACAGGTAGTGGCGCCATAACTTTAGTGCGAAAATCACTGCAGCTAGCTCCAGGTCATGGGTAGGGTAATTCTTTTCATAATCTTTTAGTTGCCGAGAGGCATAAGCGATTACCCTTCCCTCCTGCATCAGCGCGCAACCAAGTCCACTGTGCGATGCATCACTGTATATCACGTATCCTTTCCCCATAACAGGGAGGGAAAGGATAGGAGCCGACATCAATCTGTTCTTTAATTCCTCAAAGCTCCTCTGGCAATCCTCACTCCAAATAAACTTAACCCCTTTTCGCGTCAGACGAGTGAGGGGTGTGGAAAGTTTCGCAAAACCTTCCACAAACCGACGGTAATATCCAGCTAAGCCCATAAAACTGCGGACCTCTGATACCGTCGTCGGTCGGGGCCAATCCCGGACTGCCTTAATCTTCGCCGGGTCTACTGCCACTCCAGCGGCTGAAATCACGTGGCCTAGAAAGACAACTTCCTGAAGCCAGAATTCACACTTAGATAACTTGGCATACAACTTCCTCTCTCTCAGAAGTTGCAGCACAATCCTCAAGTGCTCCTCGTGCTCCACATCGCTCCGGGAGTAAACCAGGATATCATCAATAAAAGCAACGACGAACCGATCCAGGTATGGTCGAAAAATCCTGTTCATTAAATCCATAAAAGCAGCAGGGGCATTTGTCAATCCAAAAGGCATGACGGTGAACTCATAATGCCCGTACCGCGTCCTGAATGTCGTCTTTGGGATGTCCTCGGCCTTCACCTTCAATTGGTGATAACCAGACTATAAATCAATCTTTGAGAAGACACAAGACCCTTGCAGCTGATCAAATAAGTCATCAATACGCGGCAAAGGGTACTTGTTCTTGATGGTCACTTTATTCAGCTCTCGATAATCAACACACAGTCGAAGTGATCCATCCTTCTTCTTCACAAATAGCACCGGCGCTCCCCAAGGCGATACACTCGGTCTTACAAAGCCTTTGTCCATTAAATCCTGGAGTTGCGCCTTTAACTCTCGCAGCTCAGCCGGTGCCATTCGGTAAGGAGCCTTAGAGATTGGCGCAGTTCCTGGGACTACGTCAATCAAAAACTCAACCTCCCTATCCGGCGGCATATGAATCAGCTCTGGAGGAAACACATCCGGGAACTCGTGGACAATAGGGATATCTGCGAGTCCCGGTGCCGCCGTAGGCTCCTTAACCACAGACGCCAAAAAGGCCACGCATCCACTGCGCATCATCTGCCTCGCACGGGAAGTCGAAACTACCGAGGCGAAGAAAGCACTCTGGCACCCCCTGTAAACAAACACCTCCTGGCCTGGCTCGCTAAAAGTAACAGTCCTCGCGGCATAATCAATAGTCGCGAAATAGCGAGCTAGCCAATCCATCCCCAGTACAATGTCGAAATCTCGCAGCTGACTAAGGACCATCAGGTCCGCTGGCAAAATCCAAGACTCAAGCTGTACAGGGCAAGACCAACAACACTCCTCTACATGCAATGTATGATCGGGAATCTGTACCTCTAATGCATGTGGCAACCGACCTAACTCTAGTCCATGGGATGATGCAAATGATCTACTGATAAAAGAATGTGATGCACCGGTATCAAATAAAGTGCGAGCTCTAGTACCGAAAAGTAAAGTGATACCTGCCACCACGTGGTCGGCTGCCGCGAAGTCCTCCACCTGGGCGGCATAGACCCGCCCGCTCTGAGCTGGTGGTCGGTAATCTGCAGGGTGGGAAGAAGGAGCCCTGCTCGCTGGAGCATAAGGCCGCTGCTGGGGCACCGAAGGGGCTGATGCCGAGGAAGGAGCTGTCGACGCCGCAAAAGGGCAAGTGGCTCGCATATGACCGGACTGTCCACAGATATAACATCGTCCCCACCGCTGATCGCAAGTGCTCGGAAAGTGCTGCCCTCCACAAAAGACACATCTATCAGACGACTGGGGCTGTCGGGACTGCTGCTGTGGCCTCCGAGACTGCTGCTGCTACTGTCGCTGTGACCCCTACTGTCGAGACTGCGATCTCTGCTGCTGCGAGTGCTGCTACTGTCGCTGGGGCTGCTGCTGCTGCTGCTGGTAGTGTGGGGGTCTCTGGGATCCCCCAGGCCCTCGCCACTCTGAACGCCCACGGCTCGTAAACTGAGGCGGTGGCGGTCGGGGCGGCCTCCAGGAACTGGCCTGTCCCCCATCATCAGGCGCTGGTCGCTTCCTCTCAGAACTCTGAGCGACCAAGCCTCTACGTCTAGCGACGACGTGATCTCCCCTCTCAACCCACTATGCATGATCCACTGCCTCTGATAAAGTCTGAAGCCTCTAGGCATGCACCAAGGTATAGATCTCTGGGCGCAGACCCGTCTCAAACAGCTCCACCTGGTGCAGTCCATCCCTGGCAACATAGGGTACGCAGTTGAGCAACTGCGTGAACTCCTGGAAGTAGTCCCACACTGTCCGGTCCCCCTACTGAAGATTCTTCAAATCATCTTCTAGCTTTTTCTTCACGCTCGTGGAGAAATAAGTATCAAGGATCATCCTCCTGAACTCCGACCAGGGTAGCTGTCGGGTGATCTAAAACTCTAAGGGCTCGACCCGACGCCACCAAGCATCTGCATCCCCCTCTAGACAATGCACGGTCATATGCACTCTGAATCTCGGATCAATGAAGAAATCTTTGAACAACTTCTCCATTGATGCTAACCACGATCCTATCTCCCATGGGTGAGTGCTCCGCCCAGAGAACCGAGGTGGTCTTCGCAGACAAAACTGGGTGAGTTTGTCAGCAAACTCCTGCTCCTCTGCTGGGGTCAAAGGCCTGATCACTCCCTGAGCTCCACTGCTCGACGACGGTGCCGTAGGGACTGGTGGAATAACCGGTGGTATAGCTGGTGGTACAGGGGCCTCTACAGTAGTAGGGGGAGGTGCCCCAACCTGGGCAAGCAACTGCTCGAACCTCTGCTCCTGTCGGCGGTGACTCTCCGCCAACTGGGCCACCATGGCCCTCAGCTCACTCATCTCTGATGGCCCGGACTGCTCCGGCACCTCCGGGGGTGTAGGAGTACCCCGGGTAGGGATCTGCCCCCTAGGAGGCATCCTGCCACACAAGAAACCACGGGTCAGTAACAAAACCACTCTCGACCCAATCCAGGGAAAGTCATGGACATCCCCCTATTTCTGTAACCTTATGTTGTCTGCAGCCACCATAATAGTCTACTAGAAATAGGATATGCCAGTCCCTCTCCACTCACAGGAAGAGTTTAATAATAATAAATTACCGACTTTCGCAAAACATCACGTCACTCACGCCCTGCCTTCCTAAGGTCTGCCAAAAAGCCTAGGGTTTCCTAAGTCCCAACTGACCTATCCTTAAGCTCTGATACCAACCTAATCTGTCACGCCCCGGGTGTAAACCAGAACGCGGGCTTGTCCACAGATCCGCCGTGCACACGGTATTTCCCGTGTACACGAAGCGCCGGTAACCTGCTCAGATATAAATGAAATAATAAAGGAGCATAAAAGCATAGCTAAACTAAAACTAGTACATCTCAGACAAATGCTGGAAATAAAAGTACAATAAACTCTCATAAATATACATGTGTCTCTCCCAGCTCACGAAATAAATACAACCAGCTGGCCGCAGCCAGACCCAAAATAAAAGAAAATACAACCGTCTGAGTGTACAGGGGATACATCAAACCTACTAAACTCGAGCTCGGGGTAGTAGCTATCTAATCGGCGATCCTCTTACTTCGATCCTGGGCAGAGGGTCCCGCAGCTCCAACAGAGGACTCTGCAAAACAAAGGGGAAAGAAAAAGGGAAAACAGTGGGGGGTGAGAACTACTATAAAAATAGTAGCCTCCCCTAGTGGGTAGACCTCAAACTCAGACATGCCCACTAGGACTACCAGAGGCGAAAATAAAACAAAGGTGGCAAGCTATAAGTAAATCTACTGATGATAAAGCTACCACTAATATGCCTCTAAAATGCCCAGCTAAAAGAATAGCTAAATGTATGCATCAGAATGTCAAAGCCTGACTGACCAAACCCAATCAATACACCAGTAAACACTGGTACTGCCTGCTCTGCTGTCAACTCAAGAACCCAGTATCTGATCGGCACACGGCACGATCCTCAAAGTATCCAATCGACCGGCACACGGCTTGGCCCTAAGCCTACTACGGAGTGGCACTCGAGGGGAGCGACCCACACGAGTAAAATATGTAACCATAAGTATCTGATAAAGCAGGACTGGATCAAGACTCTAGCAAGTGGGTAAGACCATCCACTAAGGAAGCCCGATCCTTCACCTCCAATCTGATGCAATAATAATAATAATAATAATCCGGTCAACCGCCCACAGTCCGTGGTTGCCGCAATACCCAACCATCGGTCCCCAACTGTCCCAAACTTTGAACATCTGGCTACACTATCCCCTAAGTCTAGACAACAGGAGAAAGAATAAAAAAGCATGGCTTCTCCTAAGTCAATTCCAGCATGTTTGTGTAGCAGAAAGAGGTGGCCTAGCTAGATGACCATACAAGCATGCGAAGTCCTTTACTTGATAAGGCAATTTCGAGTACTCTAACTTTTACAAAACTAAGTGGATAGACCTCCAATGTACATGTTGCATAAATAGAAACTTACTAACAAGTAATCTTTTCAAAATATGAACTCTAACTAGCAACATGCCCAAACCTTCCTTTATACATACAACATGATATGGAGTTAACATGATTTCCAAGTGTTTAAGCTATACATCTAAAGTAAGGAAACACAACTTACTAACATTTAGTTCTCTAACAATGCAAATAGTAACAATGAATCCATGATCTCATACAAGCATGCTAGGTCCATTTCCCAATTCTAACTAGCAACATGATCAAGCAACACTCTAATATGCCTAGTGACACATCAAAAGTAGGAGGTTTACAATGACACCCACCTCGAGCGCTAAATCCCTATCCAAAAGCGAATCCCACGCTCGGTCCAAACAGTCACCACAACACTGCACAACATATCCCAAAAGAACATACATAATTTAAACATACAAAGTACACAAAATCTGTCCACCATTACCACAGTCCAGAGTTTCTCAATTTTCACCTGCGAAAAGTGCCGGGAAAATTCTAAGAAATATACTATCGCGATCCTCGCAACGAACCCGTCGTAACGAGTACCTGCACGCTCAAAACCGAGTTTCCTACGCTGAGATAAAAATTCGGCAAGGGGAACACCCCAACACAAACTGTACAGAATTTCTGTAACAAAGAACTACAGTAAAAGGAGATTTTCACCTTCGGAAAATATTCCAAAAATTTAGGGAAAAATCCAGGAGATTCCTTGCGAATTGAAGATGAAAAATGCCTTTTCAATCGCCTTGATCCGACGTCTGTGCGAAAAGATACGGCTAGAACACCGCAGTGCTATCCAAAAATCCGCGAAGAAAAATGGGTCAAATGGGTGCTCAGAAAACTCCAAGGTCAGCACGGAAAGCGAGGAACCTAAAAACACAAAAGTTGGAGTCCTACCTGTCGTGAGTCCAACGGCGCGAGAATCGGCGAAATCGGAAGTCGGTGTGAGTCGGAGGAGCCCGAACACTGAGAAGGGACGAAGCAGGTCGCCGGAGAACAAGCGTCGCGCCACGCCGTAAAATCGCGAACCTCGGGATGCGTGCCTCCAAAAATCCTCAAAGTCCTCCAATGGATAGTGCACTGTGTGAGGGAAATTTCTTTTGAAGGAGTCACAGAGAAAAGAAGTCCAAAAGCCCGAAAAAAGATGCCCAGGAAGCCTATTTATAGGCTCAGCCCACCCCTGTTAGTGGGCCGGATTTGGGCGCCAGATACGGCCCGCCACTCGCGTCGCGACGTGTGGCGCACTCGAGTACGGCCCGCCACTCGCGTCGCGACGCGTGGCGCACTCGAGTACGGCCCGCCACTCGCGTCGCGACGCGTGGCGCACTCGAGTACGGCCGACCGCCGCGTCAGGCACCTCTGCGCGCTCCGTCCCAAGGCGGCTTCCACGCCTCCCGCTGCACCGCGCTAGCTGAGCCCATCTATAGGAAGCTGCCACGCGTCCCATACACCGGGTCCACGCACCCACTTTTGGGATCCGTGGACCGCGCCGTGTGCGCCGACCAACCGGGGCGCGACACGTGTATCCCGCTCAGCTCCCTGCACCGCCGCTCAAACCGTGCACAGCCGCTCAAATTCCCGTGGACCGCGCACCGAAAGCCAGCCTAACCCCGCCTGCCACGTGTCCTGCGCCGGGCTCACGCACCCCGCCGCGCCGCTCCGTGGACCGAACACCGTGAACCGGCCAATGACAGGCCGCCACGTGGCAGCCGGCGGTCCACAGTCACCTCCCATGCACCGAAAATCCCCGAAAACTTCTGGAAGCCCGTTTTTGGTCATCCGGGCTCCAAATTTAACAAGCAAATAGCCGTTTTCAAGCGTTTTTTCGCGCTGAATCCAAATCCAACCTCGGTTTGGCCCAAAACCTTTTCTAAAATTCGGCAAATGCAGCCGAAGGCCAAATCAGCTATCAATGTCTCACAAGGTCCATCTGTGGCATCCCTTTGATGCACCATGTGCCAGACACACCAACACTAGGTGTTCTACACAGTGGATTCATCGGAAAGTTGCATGGGAAAAACCATACCTCAGCCCCGCACGACGCAAACCGCGGCCGCGCGGGTGCCGGCCCCGCGCAGTAATCGCCGTGGCCGCGCGGGCACCAACCCCGCGCGCCGCAACCGCACGGGCGCCCGCCCGCACGACATTAGCCGTGGCCGCGCGGTCATGGCCCCGCGCGGCACGTGCTGTCACCGTCGCGCGGGCACCCGCCCGCGCGGCACAAACTGCAGCTGCGCGGGCAGGGCCCCGCGCGGCATGCACCGCCACCGCCGCCGCCGCGCGGGCAAGGCCCCGCGCGGCATGCAACGTCGCCGCCGCGCGGGCACCCGCGCGCGCGCCATGTGCTGCAGCCGTGCGGGCAAGCCCCGCGCGGCATGCGATGCAGCCGCCGCGCGGGCACCAGCCCGCGCGGCATATGCCGCTGCCACCGCCGCCACGCGGGCACCCGCCCGCGTGGCTCAAGCTGCAGCCGCGCGGGTAAGGCCCCGCGCGGCATGCAACGTCGATGACGTGCGGGCACCCGCCCGCGCGGCATATGCTGCACCCGCGCGGGCAAGGCCCCGCGCGGCATGCGATGCCGCCGCCGCACGGGCACCCGCCCGCGCGGCATGTGCCGCTGCCGCCGCGCGGGTATCCGCCCATGCGGCACAACCTGTAGCCGCGCGGGGACCTTGATCCCATGCGGCTCTAGCCGCGGCCACGCGGGGACCTTGATCCCGCACGGCTCTAGCCGCGGCCGCGCGGGCACCGGCCCCGCGCGGCTTTTGCCGCAGCCGCGCGGGCACCGGCCCCGCGCGGCGTTTACCCTAGCCGCGGCCACGCGAGGAACTTGATCCCGCGCGGCTCTAGCCGCGGCCGCGCGGGCACCGTCCCCGTGCGGCGCGCATTACGGTCGCGCGACGACGCCTTAGGGCTTCGCGGCGCGACACGTTGGGTAGCAAACGGCTACTCCTAAACTCCATGAAAGACCGATACCCAAAAACCGAGCGAAACTATACCAAACTAAAATTAGTTTACCTCTAATCGTAGGAGACGGCTATGTTACGGAATTTGAGTTGGCGTATTTCGTGTATTCGGCTAAGTCTTGAAGATTGAAGGTAAAGGAAGTTGGATCATATAACTCAATCTCAAGAAAGAAGAATTCAAAAGGATCAGGTATGTTTAACTTAATATCTTTGGTGATCCGAATACTTTTTATAGCGTAGAAACACTTGGATGGATTTGTTATTGCATAAATATCAAAAACTGGACATGGGACATGTTCAGGATCCGGATCAGATTGTTCAATCCGGATCCCGAAGGTGGTTCGTTCATACACCAGTTCAATCCGGATCGTAGCTTCCCTTGATCCGGATCCCGAACATTGAGTTTACCATTTTATGTGAACGATCCGGATCAGGCTACTGCAATCCGGATCCCGAACGTTGATGTTTGGTGAACTGTATGAACGATCCGGATCAAGCACTTCGATCCGGATCCCGAACCTTCGTTTTTCTGGAATCTGTTTTTCTCTCTACTGCAATCCGGATCGCCGATCTCCGATCCGGATCGTCGTCATGAAAATTTCCAGAAAAAGGTAGTTTTTTATCCTTATCTTCTTCCAAGGGTTTCTAACCTATAAATAGACCCTATGATTCTTTTTCTAGGGCTAATCCACATAAATCCAGATAGCCGTCATTATAAAATATAATCTTTTATACGGCCTAAGATCCACATATAGAGAAGAAAGGAAATAACTAGATTAATTCTATGTTTCTTCATCTATATTGATTAGTTTGATTCTAGGTTTTCATACTCACATTTTGAGTTGAATCAAACTAATGAATACTTAGATGGTATTTCCTATCTATCTTTGATCTAAGTATTCGGCGGATCATCACCACCCAAAAACAATGATTTACCCCAAAATTGGCGTGGATTCGGAGCGAGGTACGTTCGTGGATTCGAAGCGTGCTACTGGGTGAAGACCGTGGATTCGGTCGGACGTCGTGCACTCGACGGTGGATGCCGTGGATTCGGCGTTGGACGCACATCGTGGATTCGAGAAGCGTCTGGAGCGAGCGGAGAAGATCAACTAGGAGCGTATGGAAAAGGTTGAGTCGTCTGTGAGTACGGTATATCACCTTGTACGTGTTTAATTCTAGTGGATTTCACCGTGTTATCGGTCCCGTGGTTTTTTACTCCGGTTTGGAGTTTTCCACGTAAAAATCTCTGCGTGTTATTTATTTTTCCGCATTGGGTTTTTATATCGCAAAGATTTTTGAGTGTTTATGGTTTACACCTATTCACCCCCCCTCTAGGTATTTTTTCCCCTATTTAGATCCTACTATTCATATAACCCAACAAGTGGTATCAGAGCGGGAATAGGATTGTAAACAATGGTTAAAGGTGGAAACATCAACAGACCCCCGTTCTTCGATGGAACAAATTATGCGTACTGGAAAGTACGGATGAAAGCCTTTTTAATTTCCATCGACGAACGGGTGTGGCAATCAATTGAATTAGGATGGTCTAATCCAACTGAATTTATTGGTGATGTTCGCACCATCAAACCTAGGTCGAAATGGACCAAGGAAGAGATTGATATATCTTCTTATAATGGCAAGGGAATAAATGCTTTATTTAATGCCTTATCACAAACAGAGTTCTCTCGCGTCTCGGCATGTGAGACTGCGAAAGAAATCTGGGATGTTCTTCAAGTTACGCATGAGGGAACTAACCTTGTGAAGATTCAGAAACTGCAAATGCTTATGAGCAAGTTTGACTCTATTTTCATGGCAGAAAATGAATCGTTCACTGACTATTACACATGATTGCAAGACATCGTAAACTCATGTGCTAACTTGGGAGAGAAGATTCCAGAATTTAAAATTGTAAGAAAGATCTTAAGAACTCTTCCTGAAAGATTTCGTTCCAAGGTCACAGCCATTGAAACTATTAAACACCCGGACGAAATCCGTGTAGAAGAATTAGTTGGTTCTTTGCAAACTTATGAAATGACATTTCCTACTAACTATTCTTCGGGAAAGGCATCCTCTTCTAAGTCTTTAGGTTATGCTTTGAAAACAACGAAAGAAGAAGACGCGGATTCATCCTCCTCAGGCGATGACGAGAATTTATCTATGGAGGACTTTGAGAAGCAGCTTGCTCTCTTGACAAGGAAGTTTCGCCAAAATTTTCGAAGGGGTAATTCAAGCAAAACTCCATCCTTCGGAAAGTGGAAGAAAGGCAAGGGTCCTTCAAGTTACAAGTCAAGAAAGCAAGAAGGCTTTTCTAAGGATAAGAAAAGCACAGAAGGACAAGTCCAATGCTTCAAGTGCCGAGGGTACGGCCATATCTCAACGGAATGTCCAACTAAGAATCCGTCTAAGAAGAAGGCGATGCAAGCCGTCACTTGGGATGACACCTCATCGTCAAATGAGTCATCGTCGAGTGATGAAGAAGACAACGCAACTGCGTTCCACGCGTCCACATCTTCACCCTTCATGTGCTTAATGGTAAGTACATCCGACTCGCTGTCCAACTCCACTGTTGAAAAGAATGCAACGGACAATGAATCGGATGATTCGGAAGGTGAAGATTTTTCTCTAGCCTACCATAGACTTTTGAGGGATTCAAAGAAACTGGCTAAGCAAAACAAGGGGTTGAGAGGGAGATTGCAGGATCTCGAAGAAGAACTAAAAAGGGTAACCTCTCTCTCGACCGATCTTGAAGTGGAAAGGGATAATCTGATAAAAGCAAATGTTTTCCTTCAAGAGTCCAATGAGCAATTCGAGAAGAATTATATAGATATGGTTAACAAAGCGAATTACTTCTTGAAGCTCAACGGCGAGGCTCGACAGGAAAAATTGGAAATGACTGAGACCATTCTCCAACTCAAGGATGACTTGCAGCGATTTTCATCAGGAAGGAGTAAGTTGGATAAGCTTCTTGGTCTTGGTCAATCAAACAAGTTCGGTCTCGGATACAATCGAACTAAAGACGATTTTAGTTCGGTTGGGACGGTTTTCGTGCCTCAGTCGGTATCTCCTCCTCCGACACCGGAATTCACGACTAGCAACGACAACAAGCCTACTTCACCCTCCTCGGGATCGTCAAGCACTAAGGTATGTTTTCGTTGTAATTTTGCAGGGCACATAAGGAGAAATTGCAAGATGGGAGCCAAATGGTCAACTCAAGCACTTCTTGCAACGACTACCAAAAGGGTGGTTCCTCGGAAATCGAATGCAAATTATTCGAAAGGAAAAAGCCTCGGTAGTTCATCAAACAAGACGACGACGTCAAGGAAAAGCGACGGATCAAACAAGACACTTTCACCAAAGGTATCAACCTCACAATCATTTCCGACGTACACCAAAACTCGAAAGGTTTGGGTACGCAAAGGTGAAATCTTCCCTTGTCTTGTAACAAATATTTCCTTGCATGCATATGATAATTCGTCTTGGTATCTGGATAGCAGCTGTTCTCGTCACATGACCGGTGACAAAAACTGCTTTCAAAATTTTGAGAAAATCTCCGGAGGACTTGTGGTTTTCGGAGACGGCCAGTCTTCCAAAATTGTTGGAAAAGGAACAGTGGCTATTCCAGATGGCCAGATTCTGAATAATGTATTATTTGTTGATGGGCTTAAGACTAACCTCATTATTATCAGTCAACTTTGCGACAATGGTTTTTCTGTTAATTTTTCATCTGTTGAATGCATTGTAACTGATAAGGATCATGTTTTCTTTTTAAAAGGGGTTAGATCTGAAAACAATTGTTATGTTGTTCCAAATAAAATTTCTGAAAATTGTAACTTAGCCTCTTTGAATAATGAAACACTTTGGCACGAAAGGCTAGGACACATAAATTTTAAGGAACTTGCTAGAATTTCGAACAAAGACGTGGTCAAGGGGGTTCCTAAACTTTCACTTGAACAAAATATTGTGTGTGGTGGTTGTCTTAAGGGAAAACAATCAAGGGCTGCACACAAGAACCTGAACCACGTCGGTACCAAACGGCCCTTGGAATTATTGCATATGGATCTTATGGGGCCAACATGTCAACCATCCTTGGGAGGTAAATGGTATATTTTCTTATTGGTTGATGATTTCTCTCCGTATTCATGGGTAGCATTTTTAAAAGAGAAAGCTGATACTTTTGATTCTTTTCACGAGATTTGCCTTCGTATTATGATTGAAAAGAATGAAAAGATCATTCGTGTTAGAAGTGATAGAGGTGGAGAATTCATAAATTCTAAATTCATTGATTTTTGTACTTTCAACGGCATTAAGCATGAATTCTCAGCACCCTATACACCTCAACAGAATGGTGTTGTCGAGCGCAAAAACAGGGTTGTTCAAGAGATGGCACGTGTTATGCTTCACAGCCGGAATTTACCGCTACATTTTTGGGCTGAAGCTGTGAACACTGTAATCTATGTTATTAATCGAGTTATTTGCGCCCGGGAACGTTAAATACACCATATGAACTATGGTGTGGTAGAAAACCCAACATCAAATATTTTCGCATCTTCGGGAGTCGGTGTTACATTTTACGTGACCGTGAAAATCTTGGAAAGTTTGACTCTCGAAGTGACGAAGGGATTTTCTTGGGGTATTCTACGAATAGTAGAGCATATCGGGTATTTAACTTGGAATCTAAGATGATCGTAGAATCTATAAATATTAAAGTAGATGAGGCTTTCCACTTTGCATCTGATAAATCTACCCCTGATATCTCTCTTGATGATGATACTCCTGTAAGTGCATCTTCTCATGATAATACTTCCAATATTAATGATGCATCTAATGGTTCTTCAAGTTTATCTGATGTGCAGGAATTATCTCATGTACCCCCGAGTACTCCATTACAACAAACGTTACGCATCTCCAAGGATCATCCTGAATCAAACATCATTGGAGACCCACAAGAAGGAGTCAAAACTCGGAGACAGTTGGTTTGTGGATTCGCCTGTTATGTTTCCACGATCGAACCAAAGAACGTCGATGAAGCTCTTCAGGATGACTACTGGATTGAAGCAATGCAGGAAGAGCTCCATTAGTTTGAACGCAACAAAGTCTGGGAATTAACGACGCCTCCGAAGCAACACAATGTGATTGGTACTAAATGGATTTTCAAGAACAAGAAAAATGAGGATGGTACCATCATCAGGAACAAAGCACGTTTAGTTGCTCAAGGCTACTCTCAAATAGAATGTATAGACTTTGATGAAACGTTCGCCCCTGTAGCTAGACTCGAGTCCATTCGTATCTTATTCGCTATTGCTTGTCACTTTAAAATAAAACTCTTTCAAATGGACGTTAAGAGCGCGTTTTTAAATGGGTTTTTAAATGAGGAAGTTTATGTGGCTCAACCGAAAGGTTTTGTAGACTGTTAACTACCTAACCATGTTTTTCGTTTGAAAAAGGCTGTTTACGGTTTAAAACAAGCACCGCGAGCATGGTACGAAAGGTTGACAAAGCACCTTTTGGAGAAGGGCTATACTCGAGGGGGAGCAGATCGGACTCTCTTTGTGAAGCATTATCAAAATCACTTCATTGTTGCACAAATCTATGTCGATGACATTGTGTTTGGAGCGACAAAGGATAATGATGCTTCTAAATTCGCTGAAACCATGAAAAGCGAATTTGAGATGTCTATGATGGGCGAAATGACGGGCGAACTGACATACTTTCTTGGATTGCAAGTGAAACAAAATGATGAAGGCATCCATCTATGTCAATCCAAGTACGCAAAGGAGTTGGTAAGAAAATTCGGATTAGAAGATTCTAAAGATTTCCTACTCCTATGGAACTACCAATAAGGGATTAGGAAGTGAATCTCTTAGTGATAATGTAGACGAGAAACTCTATCGCAGCATGATTGGAAGTCTACTTTACCTCACAGCTAGTCGCCCGGATATATCCTTAGTGTTGGGATTTGCGCGAGATATCAATCAGCACCAAAGGAGGTTCACCTGAAAACGGTGAAACGGATCATCCGGTACGTCAAAGGAACTGTAAACTTCGGAATTTGGTATCCTATGGGAACAAGTTAGATATTATTGGATACTCAGATGCCGATTGGGGCAGGATCTGTGGATGATCGGAAAGTACGAGTGGTGCATGTTTTTATCTTGGCCATTGTCTTGTTGCATGGCATAGTAAAAAGCAAAACTGCATTGCACTCTCGACTGCCGAAGCGGAATACATCTCAGCGGGTAGTTGTTCAACTCAACTTATTTGGATGAAAAGCGTGTTGAGCGACTTCCGAATTTCAGCAACTTCGGTAACTGTTTTATGTGACAACACAAGTGCTATAAACATTTCAAAAAACCCTGTGTTGCACTCTAGAACGAAACACATTGAACTTAGATATCATTTTCTTAGAGAGCTAGTTGAATCAAATATTCTTCAAATTTCTTACATTTCAACTGAAGATCAATTAGCTGACATTTTAACAAACCTTTGGATCAAAACGTTTTATTCATTTGCGTAAAGCAATTGGAATGCTTTCCTTGAAATAACCTCTTTTTGAAACTCTTGTTTAGGTTAGGTTTTGTTTTTGTGTTTTTGTTCATTATCTATGCTTAGACATAGAACATTAATTGAGCATTAGTTTTATTGACTTTAACTGCATCCTTTTATATATTTAGAAATCTATTATGCCTTAGATATCATAATATTTCATTTGATGCAATGATCATTTATGTCAATTAACTCATCTTTGTTTTGATCAAGTCAATTTCTCTCTCGATGATCTCTTGGTATAGTTTTTATCTTATTTGACTGTTTAGTCGAGTATGAAATCGAGATCAATATTTGGCTAAATACTTTATATCTTAGATAATTGATAGCCAATTGAGGGGGAGTCAAGAAAAAGTATTATGCTCAAAAGATGTGGAAAGAGTTACATCCCAATGAGGAGTGTGAAAACTACCACCACATGGAGGAAAGAGCTACCACCTCGGTCGTCCGAGTATTGTGTGCAGCTGCCACATGTATACCAAGCAAGGTTTTTCAAGTTTGATTAATTAAAATGCATGTTGAAATACTTGACTCTGTCAAAATTTCAAGGTTGGTATAAGGTGGGATTTTTAATGAAAGATGCTCAAAGAGCCACTCTCTTCAATAATTGACTAGATATATTATCTAACTTATCAGGGATGTTAGACATCTATTGATCTTTGTATTTCATTTTCTTTACCGAATTGATGATTTGATAAAGGCATTACTCATAAGATCAAGTTAGATGTAATTGAAGTTGTTCAACTTAAGGGATTTAATTTTTATAAATTTTCGTTTCATTTGTTGGATGTATTGATAGATTTGGTATAATCTATTTCTTGTTGTATGAAACGATGATTTTCGTTTAAAGTTGATACACAAAAGTGCTTACAATCTTTTTCTGGTTTTTCTAGAATTTCTCTGAAATTTTCTAAAAAAAAGTTGGAGCCGATCCGGATCCCGACGCAGATATTCTCTGCGGGCAGCCGATCCGGATTGGACCTGCCGATCCGGATCCCGAACGCAGTTTTTCACTCCGGGTAGCCGATCCGGATCGTAATCACGAACTGATCCGGATCGCGGCTAGGGTTTTATATAGAACAAAGGGTTTTTGATTTCTTTTACTCCAATCTTTTGTTCCAAAGTGTCCAGAGCTTCTCTCTCTAGATTCATCCATCTTGGAAGCTTTCAAACCCAAGTCTTCAATTCCAAGTAAGTTTTATTGATCAAAATCTCGATTTTTCACAGTTTTTCTTATTCCTCCTCAAAACGTGATGAATTTCTTGTATCAATCTCATTTGTGGATGGTTTTTGATCAAATTTCTTTTGAAATAAGAACTCTGGGTAGCTTAGTTTTGATTATATGCTAGGTATCTCAAGATAAACGGATTTTGGTCTTCGATTTCAAAAATTCGGGTTTTAGGGCATATAATGGGAATTTTCCAAAATGATGCAATTGATCTATTTTTAAATTTCCTTTTGCAAAACTAATTTGATTCTTAGTCTCTCTACACGATAATGATTGTTTGGGTACATTTTTCAAATTTTTGAAAACTTACAAAATTTTCGTGTTCTTGAGTTGCTCTTCACAGGATTTCAATCCTCTTAAGGCACGCACAGCTATGGATTCTCATGGATCATCTTGCTATTAGTCACTATGGTGCATACTCGAGCAACCAATAAACTGAAAAGAGCCAAGAAACTTCAACGAAAAGGTGAATTTGATCTGATTAGTGACTCGGAAACTGAAGCAAATAATGATGAAAGTAGACTGGGACGTGTTATTGGATGATGATGAATCAATGCCCGTTAAACCTGAACAAAAGCCTTCCAATGGATCAAAGGAAAGGCACCCATTAACACAGGAAAAGCACCTATGACGTCACCGACCATCTCGGTAAAAAGGAAACGACTTGCTCGACGCTTTGGACAAGCACGAGAGGCTAATGCTAGCAAGCCAATGGTTCCTGACTCCCCGCCTCGGGTGGAAGGAGTGTTCGTCAGCATTGATCGCCTTCGAGCTTTTGAACATCGTGAATGTATCGGTGAACGACATGTCAACATTGAAGCTCTCCGAAATCACTCACCAGAGTTGGAACCTTTAATTGAGCAAGCTAATCTCATCCAAGTCTGCCGATTCCCAGAATTACTTGGGTATTGCTTGTATCGTGTGAGAACCTTCTACACGAATGCAAGACATCTTCAAGAAGATGAACGTGGCTCAATGCATTTCTATACAAATATCCAAGGGATGAAACTTAAAATCACTCCGCAATTAATCGGCGAAGTCCTTGGATGGAATCCAACACATCGGGGATCAACTATTTGACGGGAAGAAGTTTGACGAATACCTTGTGGCAACCGTGATAGGAAAGATTTTGTTTGGAAGGAACTGAATCAGCTGATGGGAAAAGTGTAAAATCCAAACATCTTCGGCTGGAGTACCGATTTCTTAATTTCATCACATGTTACAACATTCTTCCTAACATGCAGACCAAGTTAGTGAGATGGGATAGGATGCTATTCTTATATCTCATAGGTCATCCCTCTGAGGCTGTAGGATTGAACGTGAACATCCCCTACATAATTTGGAATAGAATGTCAAGATATGTGTGCATCCTCATCCTTCGGAGCGACTTCCATTTCCATTAATCATCCTGAGGATCTTGCAAAAGTTTGAAATTGATATAAGCTCGACATCATATCAACACTGTTGGGGGATGATAGATGAGTCAACGATTGTAAAGTCACTTCACAACATTACCACATGTTACTCCGACACCCTCCACTGGAAAGAACCTTGTGTCGTACGTCTGCATCACCATCACAACCAGCACCCACAACAGCGGATGAAGCATCAGGTCTCATCCATCTACAAAGAACAACAACGATTATCTTTGAGCAGGAACAGATTTCGAAGGCACAGACGAGAATTTCCAATGAGCTGGAGCTCATCACGGCAGCTCATATTACCATAACTAAGAAGGTCAATTCAATGAACAAGCTGGTGAAAAAGATGTTCTCTAAGATGGGCTGCACGAGCTCTGAAGACCTCTGAATCTGATGACTGATTCCTTCCTTTTATTCTTTTTCTTGTGCAGGAACTTTTTTTTTAACTTTCTTTTGTGCAGGTCTTTAAGTTTTAGTTTTAGTTTTTAGTTTTCAAACTTGAACTGTTAACCATTCTCTCCATTTTGGTATTTTTTGGCTAATTTTTGTGACAAAAGGGGGAGAGAGAAGTATAAACAATGATACTATGATACAATGGTTACTGAGAAACTTGAAACTATAGAGGTAAGTATAACCTCAACTTGAAAGTAAGTAGAACTTCAACTTTCGGTTTTCATTTGTGTTTGAATGCATGCCTCGACTAACTATTCGACTAACTATTTGGGCATGTAATATAACTAACAAGTTGTGTTCTCTAAATGACATTTGGTGATTGATTGCATAGAAGATATGTTGGTGTTTTAACTATGATCAGTTACATATCTGAATGTATAAAATGTCATGGTAAATCAATGAGTATAAACTTCATCTCTGTATGTGGTTTTGAATGATATAAAATTCTTGAGGTATCTAACGATTTCTTTTGTCAAGAATGATTTCTCTTGTAGAGAGTACAGATGTCTAAGTCTAGAGTGTTTTAGGAGTTTAACTCATGTATTTTATTTTGGCT
>CM055068.1:15836190-15900694 GCA_029204045.2 Tillandsia leiboldiana
CGATGCCGCCGCCGCACGGGCACCCGCCGCGCGGCATGTGCCGCTGCCGACCGACGGTTATCCGCCCATGCGGCACAACTGTAGCCGCGCGGGGACCTTGATCCCATAGCGGCTCTAGCCGCGGCCACGCGGGGACCTTGATCCCGCACGGCTCTACCGCGGCCGCGCGGGCACCGGCCCCGCGCGGCTTTTAGCGCAGCAGCGCGGGCACCGGCCCCGCGCGCGTTTTACCCTAGCCGCGGCCACGCGAGGAACTTGATCAGTCGCGCGGCTCTAGCCGCGGCCCTCGCGTGCACCGTCCCCGTGCGGCGCGCATTACGGTCGCGCGACGACGCCTTAGGGCTTCGCGGCGCGGACACGTTGGGTAGCAAACGGCTACTCCTAAACTCCATGAAAGACCGATACCAAAAACCGAGCGAAACTATACCAACTAAAATTAGTTTACCTCTATCGTAGGAGACGAGCTATGTTACGGAATTTGAGTTGGCGTATTTCGTGTATTCGGCTAAGTCTTGAAGATTGAAGGTAAAGGAAGTTGGATCATATAACTCAATCTCAAGAAAGAAGAATTCAAAAGGATCAGGTATGTTTAACTTAATATCTTTGGTGATCCGAATACTTTTTATGCGTAGAAACCCTTGGATGGATTTGTTATGCATAAATATCAAACAACCTGGACATGGGACATGTTCAGGATCCGGATCAGATTGTTCACTCCGGATCCCGAAGGGTGTTCGTTCATACACCAGTTCAATCCGGAGCGTAGCTTCCCTTGATCCGGATCCCGAACATTGAGTTTACCCATTTTATGGAACGCATCCGATCAGGCTACTGCAATCCGGATCCCGAACGTTGATGTTTGGTGAACTGTATGAACGATCCGGATCAAGCACGTCGATCCGGATCCCGAACCTTCGTTTTCTGGAATCTGTGTTTCTCTCTACTGCAATCCGGATCGCCGATCTCCGATCCGGATCGGCGTCATGAAAATTTCCAGAAAAAGGTAGTTTTTATCCTTATCTTCTTCCAAGGGTTTCTAACCTATAAATAGACCCTATGATTCTTTTTCTAGGGGCTAATCCACATAAATCCAGATAGCCGTCATTATAAAATATAATCTTTTATACGCCTAAGATCCACATATAGAGAAGAAAGGAAATAACTAGATTCATTCTATGTTTCTTCATCTATATTGATTAGTTGATTCTAGGTTTTCATACTCACATTTTGAGTTGAATCAAACTAATGAATACTTAGATGGTATTTCCTATCTATCTTTGATCTAAGTATTCGGCGGATCATCACCACCCAAAAACAATGATTTACCCCAAAATTGGCGTGGATTCGGAGCGAGGTACGTTCGTGGATTCGAAGCGTGCTACTGGTGTGAAGACCGTGGATTCGGTCGGACGTCGTGCCCTCGACGGTGGATGCCGTGATTCGGCGTTGGACGCACATCGTGGATTCGAGAAGCGTCTGGAGCGAGCGGAGAAGATCAACTAGGAGCGTATGGAAAAGGTTGAGTCGTCTGTGAGTACGGTATATCACCTTGTACGTGTTTAATTCTAGTGGATTTTCACCGTGTTATCGGTCCCGTGGTTTTTTACTCCGGTTTGGAGTTTTCCACGTAAAAATCTCTGCGTGTTATTTATTTTTCCGCATTGGGTTTTTATATCGCAAAGATTTTTGAGTGTTTATGGTTTACACCTATTCACCCCCCCTCTAGGTATTTTTTCCCCTATTTAGATCCTACTATTCATATAACCCAACAAGTGGTATCAGAGCGGGAATAGGATTGTAACAATGGTTAAAGGTGGAAACATCAACAGACCCCCGTTCTTCGATGGAACAAATTATGCGTACTGGAAAGTACGGATGAAAGCCTTTTTAATTTCCATCGACGAACGGGTGTGGCAATCAATTGAATTAGGATGGTCTAATCCAACTGAATTTATTGGTGATGTTCGCACCATCAAACCTAGGTCGAAATGGACCAAGGAAGAGATTGATATATCTTCTTATAATGGCAAGGGAATAAATGCTTTATTTAATGCCTTATCACAAACAGAGTTCTCTCGCGTCTCGGCATGTGAGACTGCGAAAGAAATCTGGGATGTTCTTCAAGTTACGCATGAGGGAACTAACCTTGTGAAGATTCAGAAACTGCAAATGCTTATGAGCAAGTTTGACTCTATTTTCATGGCAGAAAATGAATCGTTCACTGACTATTACACATGATTGCAAGACATCGTAAACTCATGTGCTAACTGGGAGAGAAGATTCCAGAATTTAAAATTGTAAGAAAGATCTTAAGAACTCTTCCTGAAAGATTTCGTTCCAAGGTCACAGCCATTGAAACTATTAAACACCCGGACGAAATCCGTGTAGAAGAATTAGTTGGTTCTTTGCAAACTTATGAAATGACATTTCCTACTAACTATTCTTCGGGAAAGGCATCCTCTTCTAAGTCTTTAGGTTATGCTTTGAAAAACAACGAAAGAAGAAGACGCGGATTCATCCTCCTCAGGCGATGACGAGAATTTATCTATGGAGGACTTTGAGAAGCAGCTTGCTCTCTTGACAAGGAAGTTTCGCCAAAATTTTCGAAGGGGTAATTCAAGCAAAACTCCATCCTTCGGAAAGTGGAAGAAAGGCAAGGGTCCTTCAAGTTACAAGTCAAGAAAGCAAGAAGGCTTTTCTAAGGATAAGAAAAAGCACAGAAGGACAAGTCCAATGCTTCAAGTGCCGAGGGTACGGCCATATCTCAACGGAATGTCCAACTAAGAATCCGTCTAAGAAGAAGGCGATGCAAGCCGTCACTTGGGATGACACCTCATCGTCAAATGAGTCATCGTCGAGTGATGAAGAAGACAACGCAACCTGCGTTCCACGCGTCCACATCTTCACCCTTCATGTGCTTAATGGTAAGTACATCCGACTCGCTGTCCAACTCCACTGTTGAAAAGAATGCAACGGACAATGAATCGGATGATTCGGAAGGTGAAGATTTTTCTCTAGCCTACCATAGACTTTTGAGGGATTCAAAGAAACTGGCTAAGCCAAACAAGGGGTTGAGAGGGAGATTGCAGGATCTCGAAGAGAAACTAAAAGGGTAACCTCTCTCTCGACCGATCTGAAGTGGAAAGGGATAATCTGATAAAAGCAAATGTTTTCCTTCAAGAGTCCAATGATCAATTCGAGAAGAATATATAGATATGGTTAACAAGCGAATTACTTCTTGAAGCTCAACGGCGAGGCTCGACAGGAAAAATTGGAAATGACTGAGACCATTCTCCAACTCAGGATGACTTGCAGCGATTTTTCATCAGGAAGGAGTAAGTTGGATAAGCTTCTTGGTCTTGGTCAATCAAACAAGTTCGGTCTCGGATACAATCGAACTAAAGACGATTTTAGTTCGGTTGGGACGGTTTTCGTGCCTCAGTCGGTATCTCCTCCTCCGACACCGGAATTCACGACTAGCAACGACAACAAGCCTACTTCACCCTCCTCGGGATCGTCAAGCACTAAGGTATGTTTTCGTTGTAATTTTGCAGGGCACATAAGGAGAAATTGCAAGATGGGAGCCAAATGGTCAACTCAAGCACTTCTTGCAACGACTACCAAAAGGGTGGTTCCTCGGAAATCGAATGCAAATTATTCGAAAGGAAAAAGCCTCGGTAGTTCATCAAACAAGACGACGACGTCAAGGAAAAGCGACGGATCAAACAAGACACTTTCACCAAAGGTATCAACCTCACAATCATTTCCGACGTACACCAAAACTCGAAAGGTTTGGGTACGCAAAGGTGAAATCTTCCCTTGTCTTGTAACAAATATTTCCTTGCATGCATATGATAATTCGTCTTGGTATCTGGATAGCAGCTGTTCTCGTCACATGACCGGTGACAAAAACTGCTTTCAAAATTTTGAGAAATCTCCGGAGGACTTGTGGTTTTCGGAGACGGCCAGTCTTCCAAAATTGTTGGAAAAGGAACAGTGGCTATTCCAGATGGCCAGATTCTGAATAATGTATTATTTGTTGATGGGCTTAAGACTAACCTCATTATTATCAGTCAACTTTGCGACAATGGTTTTTCTGTTAATTTTTCATCTGTTGAATGCATTGTAACTGATAAGGATCATGTTTTCTTTTAAAAGGGGTTAGATCTGAAAACAATTGTTATGTTGTTCCAAATAAAATTTCTGAAAATTGTAACTTAGCCTCTTTGAATAATGAAACACTTTGGCACGAAAGGCTAGGACACATAAATTTTAAGGAACTTGCTAGAATTTCGAACAAAGACGTGGTCAAGGGGGTTCCTAAACTTTCACTTGAACAAAATATTGTGTGTGGTGGTTGTCTTAAGGGAAAACAATCAAGGGCTGCACACAAGAACCTGAACCACGTCGGTACCAAACGGCCCTTGGAATTATTGCATATGGATCTTATGGGGCCAACATGTCAACCATCCTTGGGAGGTAAATGGTATATTTTCTTATTGGTTGATGATTTCTCTCCGTATTCATGGGTAGCATTTTTAAAAGAGAAAGCTGATACTTTTGATTCTTTTCACGAGATTTGCCTTCGTATTATGATTGAAAAGAATGAAAAGATCATTCGTGTTAGAAGTGATAGAGGTGGAGAATTCATAAATTCTAAATTCATTGATTTTTGTACTTTCAACGGCATTAAGCATGAATTCTCAGCACCCTATACACCTCAACAGAATGGTGTTGTCGAGCGCAAAAACAGGGTTGTTCAAGAGATGGCACGTGTTATGCTTCACAGCCGGAATTTACCGCTACATTTTTGGGCTGAAGCTGTGAACACTGTAATCTATGTTATTAATCGAGTTTATTTGCGCCCGGGAACGTTAAATACACCATATGAACTATGGTGTGGTAGAAAACCCAACATCAAATATTTTCGCATCTTCGGGAGTCGGTGTTACATTTTACGTGACCGTGAAAATCTTGGAAAGTTTGACTCTCGAAGTGACGAAGGGATTTTCTTGGGGTATTCTACGAATAGTAGAGCATATCGGGTATTTAACTTGGAATCTAAGATGATCGTAGAATCTATAAATATTAAAGTAGATGAGGCTTTCCACTTTGCATCTGATAAATCTACCCCTGATATCTCTCTTGATGATGATACTCCTGTAAGTGCATCTTCTCATGATAATACTTCCAATATTAATGATGCATCTAATGGTTCTTCAAGTTTATCTGATGTGCAGGAATTATCTCATGTACCCCCGAGTACTCATTACAACAAACGTTACGCATCTCCAAGGATCATCCTGAATCAAACATCATTGGAGACCCACAAGAAGGAGTCAAAACTCGGAGACAGTTGGTTTGTGGATTCGCCTGTTATGTTTCCACGATCGAACCAAAGAACGTCGATGAAGCTCTTCAGGATGACTACTGGATTGAAGCAATGCAGGAAGAGCTCCATTAGTTTGAACGCAACAAAGTCTGGGAATTAACGACGCCTCCGAAGCAACACAATGTGATTGGTACTAATGGATTTTCAAGAACAAGAAAAATGAGGATGGTACCATCATCAGGAACAAAGCACGTTTAGTTGCTCAAGGCTACTCTCAAATAGAATGTATAGACTTTGATGAAACGTTCGCCCCTGTAGCTAGACTCGAGTCCATTCGTATCTTATTCGCTATTGCTTGTCACTTTAAAATAAAACTCTTTCAAATGGACGTTAAGAGCGCGTTTTTAAATGGGTTTTTAAATGAGGAAGTTTATGTGGCTCAACCGAAAGGTTTTGTAGACTGTTAACTACCTAACCATGTTTTTCGTTTGAAAAAGGCTGTTTACGGTTTAAAACAAGCACCGCGAGCATGGTACGAAAGGTTGACAAAGCACCTTTTGGAGAAGGGCTATACTCGAGGGGGAGCAGATCGGACTCTCTTTGTGAAGCATTATCAAAATCACTTCATTGTTGCACAAATCTATGTCGATGACATTGTGTTTGGAGCGACAAAGGATAATGATGCTTCTAAATTCGCTGAAACCATGAAAAGCGAATTTGAGATGTCTATGATGGGCGAAATGACGGGCGAACTGACATACTTTCTTGGATTGCAAGTGAAACAAAATGATGAAGGCATCCATCTATGTCAATCCAAGTACGCAAAGGAGTTGGTAAAGAAATTCGGATTAGAAGATTCTAAAGATTTTCCTACTCCTATGGGAACTACCAATAAGGGATTAGGAAGTGAATCTCTTAGTGATAATGTAGACGAGAAACTCTATCGCAGCATGATTGGAAGTCTACTTTACCTCACAGCTAGTCGCCCGGATATATCCTTTAGTGTTGGGATTTGCGCGAGATATCAATCAGCACCAAAGGAGGTTCACCTGAAAACGGTGAAACGGATCATCCGGTACGTCAAAGGAACTGTAAACTTCGGAATTTGGTATCCTATGGGAACAAGTTTAGATATTATTGGATACTCAGATGCCGATTGGGCAGGATCTGTGGATGATCGGAAAAGTACGAGTGGTGCATGTTTTTATCTTGGCCATTGTCTTGTTGCATGGCATAGTAAAAAGCAAAACTGCATTGCACTCTCGACTGCCGAAGCGGAATACATCTCAGCGGGTAGTTGTTCAACTCAACTTATTTGGATGAAAAGCGTGTTGAGCGACTTCCGAATTTCAGCAACTTCGGTAACTGTTTTATGTGACAACACAAGTGCTATAAACATTTCAAAAAACCCTGTGTTGCACTCTAGAACGAAACACATTGAACTTAGATATCATTTTCTTAGAGAGCTAGTTGAATCAAATATTCTTCAAATTTCTTACATTTCAACTGAAGATCAATTAGCTGACATTTTAACAAAACCTTTGGATCAAAAACGTTTTATTCATTTGCGTAAAGCAATTGGAATGCTTTCCTTGAAATAACCTCTTTTTGAAACTCTTGTTTAGGTTAGGTTTTGTTTTTGTGTTTTTGTTCATTATCTATGCTTAGACATAGAACATTAATTGAGCATTAGTTTTATTGACTTTAACTGCATCCTTTTATATATTTAGAAATCTATTATGCCTTAGATATCATAATATTTCATTTGATGCAATGATCATTTATGTCAATTAACTCATCTTTGTTTTGATCAAAGTCAATTTCTCTCTCGATGATCTCTTGGTATAGTTTTTATCTTATTTGACTGTTTAGTCGAGTATGAAATCGAGATCAATATTTGGCTAAATACTTTATATCTTAGATAATTGATAGCCAATTGAGGGGGAGTCAAAGAAAAAGTATTATGCTCAAAAGATGTGGAAAGAGTTACATCCCAATGAGGAGTGTGAAAACTACCACCACATGGAGGAAAGAGCTACCACCTCGGTCGTCCGAGTATTGTGTGCAGCTGCCACATGTATACCAAGCAAGGTTTTTCAAGTTTGATTAATTAAAATGCATGTTGAAATACTTGACTCTGTCAAAATTTCAAGGTTGGTATAAGGTGGGATTTTTAATGAAAGATGCTCAAAGAGCCACTCTCTTCAATAAATTGACTAGATATATTATCTAACTTATCAGGGATGTTAGACATCTATTGATCTTTGTATTTCATTTTCTTTACCGAATTGATGATTTGATAAAGGCATTACTCATAAGATCAAGTTAGATGTAATTGAAGTTGTTCAACTTTAAGGGATTTAATTTTTATAAATTTTCGTTTCATTTGTTGGATGTTATTGATAGATTTGGTATAATCTATTTCTTGTTGTATGAAACGATGATTTTCGTTTAAAGTTGATACACAAAAGTGCTTACAATCTTTTTCTGGTTTTTCTAGAATTTCTCTGAAATTTTCTAAAAAAAAGTTGGAGCCGATCCGGATCCCGAACGCAGATATTCTTCTGCGGGCAGCCGATCCGGATTGGACCTGCCGATCCGGATCCCGAACGCAGTTTTTCACTCCGGGTAGCCGATCCGGATCGTAATCACGAACTGATCCGGATCGCGGCTAGGGTTTTATATAGAACAAAAGGGTTTTGATTTCTTTTACTCCAATCTTTTGTTCCAAAGTTTCCAGAGCTTCTCTCTCTAGATTTCATCCATCTTGGAAGCTTTCAAACCCAAGTTCTTCAATTCCAAGTAAGTTTTATTGATCAAAATCTCGATTTTTCACAGTTTTTCTTATTCCTCCTCAAAACGTGATGAATTTCTTGTATCAATCTCATTTGTGGATGGTTTTTGATCAAATTTCTTTTGAAATAAGAACTCTGGGTAGATTAGTTTTGATTATATGCTAGGTATTCTCAAGATAAACGGATTTTTGGTCTTCGATTTCAAAAATTTCGGTTTTAGGGCATATAATGGGAATTTTCCAAAATGATGCAATTGATCTATTTTTAAATTTCCTTTTGCAAAACTAATTTGATTCTTAGTCTCTCTACACGATAATGATTGTTTGGGTACAATTTTTCAAATTTTTGAAAACTTACAAAATTTTCGTGTTCTTGAGTTGCTCTTCACAGGATTTCAATCCTCTTAAGGCACGCACAGCTATGGAATTCTCATGGATCATCTTGCTATTAGTCACTATGGTGCATACTCGAGCAACCAATAAACTGAAAAGAGCCAAGAAACTTCAACGAAAAGGTGAATTTGATCTGATTAGTGACTCGGAAACTGAAGCAAATAATGATGAAGTAGACTGGGACGTGTTATTGGATGATGATGAATCAATGCCCGTTAAACCTGAACAAAAGCCTTCCAATGGATCAAAAGGAAAGGCACCCATTAACACAGGAAAAGCACCTATGACGTCACCGACCATCTCGGTAAAAAGGAAACGACTTGCTCGACGCTTTGGACAAGCACGAGAGGCTAATGCTAGCAAGCCAATGGTTCCTGACTCCCCGCCTCGGGTGGAAGGAGTGTTCGTCAGCATTGATCGCCTTCGAGCTTTTGAACATCGTGAATGTATCGGTGAACGACATGTCAACATTGAAGCTCTCCGAAATCACTCACCAGAGTTTGGAACTTTAATTGAGCAAGCTAATCTCATCCAAGTCTGCCGATTCCCAGAATTACTTGGGTATTGCTTGTATCGTGTGAGAACCTTCTACACGAATGCAAGACATCTTCAAGAAGATGAACGTGGCTCAATGCATTTCTATACAAATATCCAAGGGATGAAACTTAAAATCACTCCGCAATTAATCGGCGAAGTCCTTGGAATGGAATCCAACACATCGGGGATCAACTATTTGACGGGAAGAAGTTTGACGAATACCTTGTGGCAAACCGTGATAGGAAAGATTTGTTTGGAAGGAACTGAATCAGCTGATGGGAAAAGTGTAAAATCCAAACATCTTCGGCTGGAGTACCGATTTCTTAATTTCATCACATGTTACAACATTCTTCCTAACATGCAGACCAAGTTAGTGAGATGGGATAGGATGCTATTCTTATATCTCATAGGTCATCCCTCTGAGGCTGTAGGATTGAACGTGAACATCCCCTACATAATTTGGAATAGAATGTCAAGATATGTTGTGCATCCTCATCCTTCGGAGCGACTTCCATTTCCATTAATCATCATGAGGATCTTGCAAAAGTTTGAAATTGATATAAGCTCGACATCATATCAACACTGTTGGGGGATGATAGATGAGTCAACGATTGTAAAGTCACTTCACAAATTACCACATGTTACTCCGACACCCTCCACTGGAAAGAAACCTTGTGTCGGTACGTCTGCATCACCATCACAACCAGCACCCACACCAGCGGATGAAGCATCAGTCTCATCCATCTACAAAGAACAACAACGATTATCTTTTGAGCAGGAACAGATTTCGAAGGCACAGACGAGAATTTCCAATGAGCTGGAGCTCATCACGGCAGCTCATATTACCATAACTAAGAAGGTCAATTCAATGAACAAGCTGGTGAAAAAGATGTTCTCTAAGATGGGCTGCACGAGCTCTGAAGACTCTGAATCTGATGACTGATTCCTTCCTTTTATTCTTTTTCTTGTGCAGGAACTTTTTTTTTAACTTTCTTTTGTGCAGGTCTTTAAGTTTTAGTTTTTAGTTTTTAGTTTTCAAACTTGAACTGTTAACCATTCTCTCCATTTTGGTATTTTTTGGCTAATTTTTGTGACAAAAAGGGGGAGAGAGAAGTATAAACAATGATACTATGATACAATGGTTACTGAGAAAACTTGAAACTATAGAGGTAAGTATAACCTCAACTTGAAAGGTAAGTAGAACTTCAACTTTCGGTTTTCATTTGTGTTTGAATGCATGCCTCGACTAACTATTCGACTAACTATTTGGGCATGTAATATAACTAACAAGTTGATGTTCTCTAACATGACATTTGGTGATTGATTGCATAGAAGATATGTTGGTGTTTTAACTATGATCAGTTTACATATCTGAATGTATAAATGTCATGGTAAATCAATGAGTATAAACTTCATCTCTGTATGTGGTTTTTGAATGATATAAAATTCTTGAGGTATCTAACGATTTCTTTTGTCAAGAATGATTTCTCTTGTAGAGAGTACAGATGTCTAAGTCTAGAGTCTGTTTTAGGAGTTTAACTCATGTATTTTATTTTGGATCTCCATTGTAAATTTTTGTCGTATGGTGATAGCAACAAAAATATCTTTTTGAATTTTCTTGAGTGGATCTTTGTTTTGTCACGAAACCGCCAAAGGGGGAGATTGTTACGGAATTTGAGTTGGCGTATTTCGTGTATTCGGCTAAGTCTTGAAGATTGAAGGTAAAGGAAGTTGGATCATATAACTCAATCTCAAGAAAGAAGAATTCAAAAGGATCAGGTATGTTTAACTTAATATCTTTGGTGATCCGAATACTTCTTATAGCGTAGAAACACTTGGATGGATTTGTTATTGCATAAATATCAAAAACTGGACATGGGACATGTTCAGGATCCGGATCAGATTGTTCAATCCGGATCCCGAAGGTGGTTCGTTCATACACCAGTTCAATCCGGATCGTAGCTTCCCTTGATCCGGATCCCGAACATTGAGTTTACCATTTTATGTGAACGATCCGGATCAGGCTACTGCAATCCGGATCCCGAACGTTGATGTTTGGTGAACTGTATGAACGATCCGGATCAAGCACTTCGATCCGGATCCCGAACCTTCGTTTTTCTGGAATCTGTTTTTCTCGCTACTGCAATCCGGATCGCCGATCTCCGATCCGGATCGTCGTCATGAAAATTTCCAGAAAAAGGTAGTTTTTGATCCTTATCTTCTTCCAAGGGTTTCTAACCTATAAATAGACCCTATGATTCTTTTTCTAGGGCTAATCCACATAAATCCAGATAGCCGTCATTATAAAATATAATCTTTTATAAGGCCTAAGATCCACATATAGAGAAGAAAGGAAATAACTAGATTAATTCTATGTTTCTTCATCTATATTGATTAGTTTGATTCTAGGTTTTCATACTCACATTTTGAGTTGAATCAAACTAATGAATACTTAGATGGTATTTCCTATCTATCTTTGATCTAAGTATTCGGCGGATCATCACCACCCAAAAACAACGATTTACCCCAAAATCGGCGCGTGGACTCGCGTGGCCTTGTGGATTCAAGGTGCAACCGCTCTCGTGGATTCGGAGCGAGGTACATTCGTGGATTCGAAGCGTGCTACTGGGTGAAGACCGTGGATTCGGTCGGACGTCGTGGACTCGACGTTGGACGCCGTGGATTCGGCGTTGGACGCACATCGTGGATTCGAGAAGCGTCTGGAGCGAGCGGAGAAGATCAACTAGGAGCGTATGGAAAAGGTTGAGTCGTCTGTGAGTACGGTATATCACCTTGTACGTGTTTAATTCTAGTGGATTTCACCGTGTTATCGGTCCCGTGGTTTTTTACTCCGGTTTGGAGTTTTCCACGTAAAAATCTCTGCGTGTTATTTATTTTTCCGCATTGGGTTTTTATATCGCAAAGATTTTTGAGTGTTTATGGTTTACACCTATTCACCCCCTCTAGGTGTTTTTTCCCCTATTTAGATCCTACTATTCATATAACCCTACAGGCTATCCGTTCTCGCTCCCGGTTTTGGCGCGTTCGGTCGGGAGGGTTTGGATCCTTTAGCTTTCAGCTTCTTCTCCACCGTTCTCTTTCGATTAGGGTTTCGCCTTTCTTTTTCTTTTTCTCTTTCTTTCTTTCGGGAGAAGATAACGAAATATCTTTTCGTACGACAATAACCACTTTGGGTATTTTAAAATTCCCAATTAATTAATTCCTTAATTAATTAATTTCCCAATTAATTAATTCTCCAATTAATTAATTCTTCAATTTAGATTCTTCAGGATAATTCCTTAAAGATAATTCTATCTTTTTCCTCGGAAAGCGTGCCAAATCACTAACGCAGATTTCGATGCACCCCTGGCTATTGCGATCACTTTCTACCCCTTTCCGGGAGTTCCGTAAGTCGGAATCCGGATCCGATCGCACTGCCATTCTCCGTTTCCCGATCTCTATCGCAGAAAAATACCCGCACCTCTGAATTAACGACTTAAATAAACCCGTTACGTTAATTACATTAAACGGAAACTTTATTAACAGGAGGTATTAAGTGTTACAAAATCTATGATATTACAGATGCAGTGCTGGCCACAGTCACGGCCTTAAACAAAAATATAGCTTGAATCGAGCAGATCTTAACTCGAAACCAAGGAATTAAGTGCCGTGGCACGGGGGCGTGCCGCTCTCCGCCTGGCACAGTACGGTACGTGGCACGCTTGCGTGCCGACACGTGGCACGCATGCGTGCCGATGGATACGTATGACCTCCCAGTGGCACGCTCTGTCACGGTTTTTTTTTTTTTTTGCTTTTTTTGTTCCCAATAAGCTCTTATAATATTATTTTAAAATGTTTAGTCAAAAAATTATGAATATTGGCTATATATAGCTTATTATACTCTCCAATTAACATATTGATAGCTTTATATATATATAAAGTACAACTATACCTCATAGAAAATAAAAACAATAATATAATAAAAAAATTTACAAGTATAATAAGTATTTAACTATATATTTACTGCAAAACCATGTGTTAAAAAAAAAAAAAAAAAAAAACTTCGCACGCTCGGCTCGGCACGGCACGGGCGATACCCATTCGGTATCGCTCTGTCTCGAGCGATACCCAATGGGTATCGCCGAGACGGGGGGGGGGGGGGGTGGGGGGGGGTGGGGGGGCGGGGGAGATACCCTCCCCTGTACCGTTCCCCTATTGTAGGGGCACGATACGTTGTAAGACCCGACCTTTATTTTGAGCTTTTCCCCTTTTTATATCACTTTTGACGGTCCGACTGAGGGTTTATTTTTTCGTGTTTTTCCGGATAGTCCATCGGGGCTCGCGGGCATTTTTAGGTGGAAGAGCTCGTGAAACGGAGAACGGGAGTGCAGTCGGATTCGAATTCCGACTTCCGGTCCTCCCAGAATTAATTTTTCAAAGTTGGACCCTCCTTTTAGGTGCTCCGGGAACCGTGCTGGTGACTTGCATGGAAATCGAGGTAATCCAGACCCCTTATTTGATTTGTTTGTGATGTTGGGTGGTGACTCGGGGATTTAACCCGTCGACCCGCTTGGCTCCTTAATCCGGCTAGGTCAGACGATTTGATTTAAAGGGGAAAGCGAGCAGAGATAAGGATCCCCACCCCTACGCGATTTGGACGTTCGAGCAAAGATAGGAAGAGGAACCCAATTTCCCCCGCTTGCGGTCCAAGGTGCGGCGCAAAGCTTCTTCGCGGATCGCCGGACGAAGGCGGGCAATCCCTCTTCCTCAATTTTCCCTCGCGAATCAAGGTGAGTTTTTGGAGGTTTCTTGATTTATGTTTTTTTTGTAAGGGATCGTTTCGTGGGGTTGGGTGATCGGGGCACGGTACGTTGTAAGACCCGACCTTTATTTTGAGCTTTTCCCCTTTTTATATCACTTTTGACGGTCCGACTGAGGGTTTATTTTTTTGTGTTTTTCCGGATAGTCCGTCGGGGCTCGCGGGCATTTTTAGGTAGAAGAGCTCGCGAAACGGAGAACGGGAGTGCAGTCGGATTCGAATTCCGACTTCCAGTCCTCCCAGAATTAATTTTTCAAAGTTGGACCCCCCTTTTAGGTGCTCCGGGAATCGTGCTGGTGACTTGCACGGAAATCGAGGTAATCCAGACCCCTTATTTGATTTGTCTGTGATGTTGGGTGGTGACTCGGGGATTTAACCCATCGACCCGCTTGGCTCCTTAATCCGGCTAGGTCAGACGATTTGATTTAAAGGGGAAAGCGAGCAGAGATAAGGATCCCCACCCCTACGCGATTTGGACGTTCGAGCAAGGAGAGGAAGAGGAACCCAATTTCCCCCGCTTGCGGTCCAAGGTGCGGCGCAAAGCTTCTTCGGGGATCGCCGGACGAAGGCGGGCAATCCCTCTTCCTCCATTTTCCCTCGCGAATCAAGGTGAGTTTTTGGAGGTTTCTTGATTTATGTTTTTCTTGTAAGGGATCGTTTCGTGGGGTTGGGTGATCGGGGGTTTTCGCCGCCGCCGCCGCCGGACACGAGGCGATAGCCGCCGCCGCCGCCGCCGGACACGAGGCGATAGCCGCCGCCGCCGCCGCCGCCGGCGCCGGACACGAGGCGATAGCCACCGCCGCCGCTGCCGGACACGAGGCGATAGCCGCCGCCGCCGCCGCGGGGGCCGCCTACAGGTGGGGCGCCGCGCGGCAGGCACGCCGCGCGGGAACCGCCGGCAGGCTGGCACCGCACGGCCAGGTGCCGCGCGGGCCGCCTGCAGGGGGGGCGACGCGCGGTAGGCGCGCCGCGCGGGCACCGCCCCCAGCCTGGCACCGCGCGGGCAGGTGCCGCGCGGGCCGCCTGCAGGCGGGGCGCCGCGCAGCAGGCGCGCCGTGCGGGCACCGCCCGCAAGCTGGCACCGCGCGGATAGGTGAAGCGCGGGCCGCCTGCAGGAGGGGCGCCGCGCGGCAGGCGCGCCGCGCGGGCACCGCCCGAAGGCTGGCACCGCGCGGGCAGGTGCCGCGCGGGCCACCTGCAGGGGGGGCGCCGCGCGGGCACCGCCCGCAGGCTGGCACCGCGCGGGCAGGTGCCGCGCGGGCCGCCTGCAGGCGGGGCGCCGCGCGGCAGGCGCGCTTCGCGGGCACCGCCCGTAGGCTGGTACGGCGCAGACAGGTGCCGCGCGGGCCGCCTGCAGGCGGGGCGCCGCGCGGCAAGCGCGCTGCGCGGGCACCGCCCGCAGGCTGGCACGGCGCGGACAGGTGCCGCGCAGGCCGCCTGCAGGCGGGGCACCGCGCGGCAGGCGCGCTGCGCGGGCACTGCCGCAGGCTGGCACCGCGCGGACAGGTGCCGCGCGGGCCGCCTGCAGGCGGGGCACCGCGCGGCAAGCACGCCATGCGGGCGCTGCCTGCGGGAGGGCGCCGCGCGGGCTGGGGCCGCGTGGGCCACCTGCAGGCCGCACACCGCGCGGCAAGCGCGCTGTCAGGCCAACGCAACACGTTGGGGCCGTTGGGACTGTGCGCAGACGGAGTGCGCACCGCACGGGTCGGTGCCGTGCGGGGAACCCAGCCGCGCGGAGTCCGGGGATCATGTCAGTCGTCGCTTTCGGTATGGAGTCGGTGTCAGTGTTCGGATCCCTTAGCCATGACATACCTTTGTTCCTTCAGGAGTGCGGGACGTTGTAGGAACCAGGCGCACGGTCACGGACGAGCCGAGCACCGGACGACACACTCGAGGTGGGTACTTTCTCCAGGTTTAATTGGGAAAGGGTGTACAATTGTAAGGTGCTAGTATGGGCAAATGTGTTTTCTCTTCTAGATGTTCTTTATGTGCAATGCTGACCCCGTTTTACTTTATTTAAATAATCGTCTATTTATATCTGTTTATGAGGCTCTGGTGTAACTACACGCACACCGGCGGTTTGGCTACCGCAAGGGTGTGCTTTTCCGAAAAAGTGGTACGTTGACCCGTGTACCCCACGTGACGGTGACGTTAGGAAAGGGGTACCTCATAGGTGGGGGGTGTGAGCGGTGATGCCGAGGCAGGTGCTCGGCGGGGGACACCGGGGCAGGGGCTCAGTGCGGTGTTAGGGAAAGGTGCCCGGTTTTGCTTGGTGCAGGGTGTGATTGTCGTTGACGATGTTTGAGGGGGACGGTTGCTCTGGTTACCGTGGTTTGCCTTGTTTTAGCCCTTTTTGCATATTATGTTATTTCTAGTCACTGACTCCCCACTCCGTGACAGGTTTGTCCAGGGGCGAGTGCTAGGGGCACCGGTGAGGCCGCGAGGGTGCTGTTTTGACATTGAGCGACTTCAGACACAGTGACTCTTCCTTCCCCTTTTCCTTTATTACTCATATTAGTTAGTTGTGGATTACGACACCCCCGTGGGGTCGAAGTGGATGTTGCCTCTTCTCATATATGCGAATGAATGTTGTTCATTTTCTTACTTGGCCGTTTTAAACAATGAAAAGAAAAAAAAATAAAGAAAACCGTTTGCGAAAACCACCTTGAAAACGTGGGTGTCGTGTGGGAACCGGATTTTAAAACCTTGTGGAATTTATGTGGTTTCGAACTGGCTTTACAAAGTTCGGCATCGGGTGGGTGCCATTTTCAAAACTCTGTGGATTTATGTGGCTTTGAAACAGATTTTTCTAAAACAACGGCGTCGAGTGGGCGCCGCTTTCATAACCTTGTGATTATTTATCCTTTCAAATCGACGGCCTCTATGTTAGATGTTGAAACTAGTAGATTATGTGAGATGAATGGTTGTATGTGTACGAGACTCCAACTAGTGTGGTTAAAGACTATATGCGATGTACCTTGTGAGGCACTTTGTAGTTGAGACGCCGTGCATATACAAAGGAGACTCTGCCCGTTTGTAGAGTGAATTTGTATATGCGGCGGGTCTGGGCACGCGCCGGGGAGTAATGGTTTTCAAAAAAAAAATATGTAGCTGAATTAGGAGCATCGGTGGCTCCTCTTCCGCGCGTTCGAACCCCCGGGGCGTGACAGATTAAGATGGTATCAGAGACGTAAACTTTAACCACAATAGTCGGGGCCTAACATCCACGGGGCGCAATATACTAACTACTGATTAATAAAGTGAACTTGGGGGTAGACAAGTAGAACGCGAGTGCTCGTGGGGGAGGGGGAAATGGGTGTTTTTCTTCCTTTTAGGGCCAACATTTGCGTTGGTACTTTAGGGTAAACTAGAAGTAACTGGTTTGTGCTTGTGTTCAGATCATGGCCAGAACAAGATCTACCACCGAGGATGCCGGGGCTGACACAGCGGCGTCGGCGACCGCGGAGAACCAACTCCTAAGGCAGCAGCTACGGGAGATGGCGGGTCAGTTGGCGACCTTTACGGATCATGTGCACCAACTAGCAGAGCAACAGCAGGCCGCTGCGACAGTAGTGGTCGCCCAGGGCCCTCCTCCGGGGCCAACTGTACCGGCGACGGGACCACCGGCGATGGAGGCCGAGGGGGGGGCTGCCCCTACCCGGGCCGTGGCGCCGGAGGTACCGTTAACCCAACCGACGGTGCCAGAGGTGGCCCCTTCGGCAACGACTGCAGGACCGGCGCCGGCACCGACTGTCAGGGATACTTCAGGGGAGACCATGGTGTTGCCCACTCCCATCGCGGCCGCTAACGCCGCAAGGGAAGGGGCAACTCTACCGACCGAGCGGGACCGCGTGCACGCCAACCTTGCCGACTTCAAGAAGTACGACCCGCCAGTGTTCGAGGGGGACACGACAGACCCCTGGGTCGTGGAGAAGTGGGTGGATACAATGGAGAAATTATTTGAGGACCTACTGATGGAAGACCACGAGCGGGTTCCCCTGGCTGTCCACTTTCTTGAGGGGAACGCCCTCATATGGTGGAAGACAGTACGCCCCGGCTCCGCGACGGGTGCTGCCCTCCCGTCGTGGACCACCTTTAAACAACAGCTGTTCGGGGCGTTCTTTACCAATAGCGTCAAGAAGCAAATGGAGGACGATCTCAACCACATCAGACAGGGAACCAGAACGGTAATGGAGTACCAACGGGAGTTCGTGAGGCTGGCGAACTGCGTCCCTTTCGTCATTCGGGACGAGTCTCATAAGGCGCAACTGTTCGTGGATGGACTAAGGACCGACATCTTTCAAGTGGTGGATGCGGCGGATCTGCATACCTTCCAGAAGGTGGTCGACCGGGCCACCATTGTAGAGCATGGCTTCGCCGTGACGCGCGCTCGAAGGGATGGCCCTTCTCAGCAGGAAGACAGGAAACGGTCTCAGCCGTACTCGGGGGGAGGCTCGTCAAGTGGGAGTCGGCCCTCTAAGCGATGGAGGTCCCAGCAGAGGACCAGAGGCGCGCCAGGGGAAGGACAATGCTCGGACGACCGGCCTTGCGTGATCTGCGGCGGGGCGCACCGAGTGACGGAATGCTCCAAGAGGCAGGACCACTATTTCTGATATGGCAAGGAGGGGCACTTCCACTTCAACTGCCCCCTCAACCAAGGCACAGCATCTTCAGCAGCCTCCGCGCCGTCATCCCAGCACGCGGGGAGAGGAAAAGCCCGATGGCATCAGCTCCCAGACCGCCAGCACCTCGACCAGCAGGGGACAGGCTGACACCATCGGGCGGCCGCGTCTACTCAATGAACCAGCAGGAGGCATACCTGTCTGAGCACGTTGTCGCAGGTATCACCCTTGTTTCCGTTTACCGTGCTAGAACCCTTTTTGATACCGGAGCAACCCTCTCGTTTATGTCTTGTGATTTTGCACTGACTCATGGTTTTGAGGAGAGACCCCTACCTAGTGTTTTGTCTGTCCAAACCGCGGGGGGATCCTTGGAGGGCCGCAACCTTATACCTTCCTGTCCGATAAGGTTGGGGAGGCTTTCCTGCCCCTGGGATCTGGTAGTGATCCCATTGAAGGAGTACGACGTAGTGCTTGGGATGGATTGGCTCACGTGGTACCAAGCGGTGATTGACTGTGAGAAGCGCCAGGTGCGGCTACTATATCCGGAGTTCCCAAAGAACGTGTATTTGGCGTGCAAGAGCGTCTCCTTTTCGTCCATTATACCAGCGTCGCGAGCCAGGAAACTGATCGAGGGAGGGTGCGTGGCCTATTTGGCGTCGGTGGCCCTGGCCACGAGACCCTCTACGGCACTCTCCGACATCCCGGTGGTGAGGGACTTCCCAGACGTCTTCCCGATCGAACTACCTGGATTACCTCCCGAGCGAGATGTTGAGTTTCAGATCGAGCTTCCGCCCGGTACCCGACCGATCACCAAGGCCCCCTACAGAATGGCCTTTGCATAACTAAAGGAGCTTAAGGCGCAGCTTGAAGATCTTCTGGACAAGGGATTTATTAGACCGAGTGTGTCGCCCTGGGGCGCACCGGTACTCTTCGTGCGAAAGAAAGACGGGAGTTTGCGGCTTTGCATCGACTACCGGGAAATCAATAAGGTCACAATGAAGAATAAATACCCCCTACCCAGGATCGATGACCTCTTTGATCAGTTGCGGGGAGCGACGGTGTTTTCGAAGATTGACTTGCAGTCCCTCTACCATCAACTCAGAGTGAAAGATGAGGATATTCCGAATACGGCTTTCCGAACCCGGTACGGCCACTACGAGTTCACCGTAATGCCGTTCGGGCTTACCAACGCCCCAGCGGTATTTATGGACATGATGAACTGGGTTTTCAAGCCCTTCCTGGACCAGTTCGTAGTGGTCTTCATCGACGACATCCTGATCTACTCGCCCACCGATGAGGAGCACGAGGAGCACCTATGGATTGTTCTGCAGACTCTTAGGGAGCAGGAGTTGTACGCCAAACTTAAG
This sequence comes from Tillandsia leiboldiana, assembly GCA_029204045.2. NCBI lineage: Eukaryota > Viridiplantae > Streptophyta > Magnoliopsida > Poales > Bromeliaceae > Tillandsia > Tillandsia leiboldiana. Next base: position 15,856,055 of record CM055068.1, read on the forward strand.
AAATGCGAGTTTTGGCTTCGCGAGGTGGGGTTTCTGGGGCACACCATTTCAGCAGCAGGAATCGCAGTGGATCCCAAGAAAGTGGAGTCGGTGACCGACTGGCCTCAACCGACTACGGTGACGGAGGTCCGCAGCTTCCTGGGCCTTGTAGGATATTATAGACGTTTTGTCGAAGGCTTCTCGAAGATTGCAAACCCCCTGAACCGCTTGACCCGGAAAGGAGTAAAGTTCATTTGGATGGCCCAATTCCAAGAAAGTTTTGAAGAACTTAAGAGGCGGTTAACAAGAGCGCCCGTGCTTGCTTTACCAACACCCGGGGAAGACTACGAGGTTTACTGCGATGCATCGCGGATAGGATTGGGAGGAGTACTAATGCAGCAAGGAAGAGTCATAGCCTATGCCTCAAGGCAACTCAAGGATTACGAGCAGAACTACCTGACGCACGACCTGGAGCTTGCCGCAGTGGTCTTTGTTCTGAAACTATGGAGGCACTATCTCTATGGTGTGTACTGTAATGTGTTCTCGGACCACCAAAGCCTTAAATACCTTTTCACCCAGAAGGAGCTGAATCTACGGCAGAGACGGTGGTTGGAGTTACTGAAGGATTACGACCTAACTATTCAGTACCACCCGGGAAAAGCAAATGTGGTAGCAGATGCCCTAAGCAGGAAGGGACAAGCAGAAGGGACTTCAGCGGGCACGATCACACAGCAGGACGACTTGATCGCAGAATTCTCGCGATTGAGATTGGAGGTGGTACCAGCATGGACGGTCGAGCGACTAATGTCCTTAACAGTCGTGCCGACCCTATTTGAGAGGATTCGAGAAGGTCAAGGTGCGGATCCGCAGCTACAGCTGGAACGAGATAAGATTTCCCCGGAGCAGAAGGGAGACTTTGCAGTGGGGACAGACGGCACCCTTCGGTTTCGAGGACGGATTTGTGTGCCCGATTTGCCAGACCTGAAAAGAGAAATCTTGACTGAAGCGCACTGCGCCCCCTACGCGGCGCACCCTGGGGGCACCAAGATGTATAGGGATCTCAGGCTGACTTTCTGGTGGCTGAAACTGAAAGGGGACGTGACGCGATTCGTAGCGCACTGCCTGATTTGCCAGCAGGTGAAAGCTGAGCATCAGCGACCGGCGAAGAAATTGCAACCACTACCTGTGCCCGAATGGAAATGGGAGCAAATCACGATGGACTATGTCATCGGATTTCCACGTTCGCAGCAGGGACACGACGCTATCTGGGTCGTCGTAGATCGGCTAACGAAGTCAGCTCACTTCTTACCCATCCACACGACCTGGACACGCGATCGACTGGCTCAAGTCTACATCGGCGAGATTGTGAGGCTACACGTGATACCGACATCTATTACTTCAGACAGAGACACAAGGTTCGTTTCGAACTTTTGGCAGAGTCTACAACGAGCCCTTGGGACCAAGCTACATTTCAGCTCAGCCTTTCACCCCCAGACGGATGGACAATCCGAGCGGGTGATCCAGATCCTCGAGGACATGCTCCGAGCCTGCATACTAGATTTGGGAGACGGACGGTCACGCTACCTACCCCTTGTAGAGTTCGCCTACAACAACAGCTATCAGGCGAGCATCCGGATGGCGCCGTACGAAGCATTGTACGGCAGACGTTGTAGGTCCCCGATTTGTTGGGACGACCTGGGGGAGCGGAAATTTTTGGGACCGGACTTGGTGGAGGAAACTGAGGAAAAGGTGCGCCTTATCCGACGGCGATTGGCGACCGCCCAGAGCCGAGAAAAGAGCTACGCAGACCGAAGACGCCGCGATTTGGAATTCCAGGTGGGAGAGCACGTGTTACTGCAGGTGTCACCGTCAAAAGGGGTGAAGCGGTTTAGGTTGAGAGGCAAGTTGAGCCAGCGGTATGTGGGGTCTTTCGAGATTCGGGAGCGCATCGGCCCGGTGGCCTACCGCCTCGCCCTACCGCCGAACCTTGACCGGGTTCACGACGTGTTCCACGTATCCATGCTCCGGAAGCATCTCCCCGATCCATCGCGGGTGCTCGACGTTACGGCAGTCGAGCTCAAAGAGGACCTGAGTTTCGTGGAAGTACCAGTGCGGATCCTAGCCCGAAAAGACAAAAAGTTGCGAAGTCGAACAATCCCCTATGTGAAAGTGCTTTGGGACAATCAGGAGGAGCGCGAAGCAACTTGGGAACCAGAGCCAAAAATGAGGGAATGCTGCCCCGATCTCTTCGTCGCGGGCGAGAGTTAAGTTTCGGGGACGAAACTTGTTTTTACTGGTGAGTGATGTAAGACCCGACCTTTATTTTGAGCTTTTCCCCTTTTTATATCACTTTTGACGGTCCGACTGAGGGTTTATTTTTTCGTGTTTTTTTGGACAATCTGTCGGGGCTCGCGGGCATTTTTAGGTGGAAGAGCTCGCGAAACGGAGAACAGGAGTGCAGTCGGATTCGAATTTTGACTTCCGGTTCTCCCAGAATTAATTTTTCAAAGTTGGACCCCCCTTTTAGGTGCTCCGGGAACCGTGCTGGTGACTTGCACAGAAATCGAGGTAATCTAGACCCCTTATTTGATTTGTCTGTGATGTTGGGTGGTGACTCGGGGATTTAACCCATCGACCCGCTTGGCTCCTTAATCCGGCTAGGTCAGACGATCTGATTTAAAGGGGAAAGCGAGTAGAGATAAGGATCCCCACCCCTACGCGAATTGGACGTTCGAGCAAGGAGAGGAAGAGGAACCCAATTTCCCCCGCTTGCGGTCCAAGGTGCGGCGCAAAGCTTCTTCGGGGATCGCCGGACGAAGGCGGGCAATCCCTCTTCCTCCATTTTCCCTCGTGAATCAAGGTGAGTTTTTAGAGGTTTCCTGATTTACGTTTTTCTTGTAAGGGATCGTTTCGTGGGGTTGGGTGATCGGGGGTTTTCGCCGTCGCCGCGCGGGCCGCCTGCAGGTGGGGCGTCGCGCGGTAGGTGCGCCGCGCGGGCACCGCCCGCAGGCTGGCACCGCGCGGACAGGTGCCGCGCGGGCAGCCTGCAGGCGGGGCGCCGCGCGGCAGGCGCGCCGCGCGGGCACCGCCCGCAGGCTGGCACCACGTGGGCAGGTGCCGCGCGGGCCGCCTGTAGGCGGGGCGCCGCCCGGCAGGCGCGCTGTGCGGGCACCGCCCGCAGGCTGGCACCTCCCGGACAGGTGCCCCGCGGGCCGCCTACAGGCGGGGCGCCGCGCTGCAGGCGCGCCGCGTGGGCACCGTCCAGAGGCTGGCACCGCGCGGGCCGCCTGCAGGTGCCGCGCGGGCCGCCTGCAGGCGGGGCGCCGCGCGGCAGGCGCGCTGCGCGGGCACCGCCCGCAGGCTGGCACCGTGCGGACACGTGCAGAGCGGGCCGCCTGCAGGCGGGGCGCCGTGCGGCAGGCGCGCTGCGTGGGCACCGCCCGCAGGCTGGCACTGCGCGGACAGGTGCCGCGCGGGCCGCCTGCAGGCGGGGCGCCGCGCGGCAAGCACGCCATGCGGGCGCTGCCTGCGGGAGGGCGCCGCGCGGGCTGGGGCCGCGCGGGCCACCCGCAGGCCGTACGCCGCGTGGCAAGCGCGCCGTCAGGCCACCGCAACGGGTTGGGGCCGTTGGGGCTGTGCGCAGACGGAGTGCGCACCGCACGGGTCGGTGCCGTGCGGGGAACCCGCCGCGCGGAGTCCGGGGATCATGTCAGTCGTCGGTTTCGGTATGGAGTCGGTGTCAGTGTTCGGATCCCTTAGCCATGACATACCTTTGTTCCTTCAGGAGTGCGGGACGTTGTAGGAACTAGGCGCACGGTCACGGACGAGCCGAGCACCGGACGACACACACGAGGTGGGTACTTTCTCCAGGATAAATTAGGAAAGGGTGTACAATTGTAAGGTGCTAGTATGGGCAAAGGTGTTTTCTCTTCTAGATGTTCTTTATGTGCAATGCTGACCCCATTTTACTTTATTTAAATAATCGTCTATTTATATCTGTTTATGAGGCTCTGGTGTTACTACATGCATACCGGCGGTTTGGCCACCGCAAGGGTGTGCTTTTCCGGAAAAGTGGTACGTTGACCCGTGTACCCCACGTGACGGTGACGTTACGAAAGGGGGCCCTCATAGGTGGCGGGTGTGAGCGGTGATGCCGAGGCAGGTGCTCGGCGGCCGAGACAGGTGCTCGGCGGGGGACACTGGGGCAGGGGCTCGGTTCGGTGTTCGGGAAAGGTGCCCGGTTTTGCTTGGTGCAGGGTGTGATTGTCGTTGAAGATGTTTGAGGGGGACGGTTGCTCTGGTTACCGTGGTTTGCCTTGTTTTAGCCCTTTTTGCATATTATGTTATTTCTAGTCACTGACTCCCCACTCCGTGACAGGTTCGTCCAGGGGCGAGTGCTAGGGGCACTGGTGAGGCCGCGAGGGTGCTGTTCTGACATTGAGCGACTTCAGACACAGTGACTCTTCCTTCCCCTTTTCCTTTATTACACATATTAGTTAGTTGTGGATTGCGACACCCCCGTGGGGTCGAAGTGGATGTTGCCTCTTCTCATATATGCGAATGAATGTTGTTCCTTTTCTTACTTGGCCGTTTTAAACAATGAAAAGAAAAAAAAACAAAGAAAACCGTTTGAGAAAACCGCCTTTGAAACGTGGGTATCGTGTGGGCACCGGATTTTAAAACCTTGTGGAATTTATGTGGTTTCGAACTGGCTTTACAAAATTCGGCATCGGGTGGGTGCCGTTTTCAAAACTCTGTGGATTTATGTGGCTTTGAAACAGATTTTTCTAAAACAACGGCGTCGAGTGGGCGTCGCTTTCAAAACCTTGTGATTATTTATCCTTTGAAATCGACGGCCTCTATGTTAGATGTTGAAACCAGTAGATTATGTGAGATGAATGGTTGTATGTGTACGAGACTCCAACTAGTGTGGTTAAAGACTGTATGTGATGTACCTTGTGAGGCACTTTGTAGTTGAGACGCCATGCATATACAAAGGAGACTCTGCCCGTTTGCAGAGTGAATTTGTATATGCGGCGGGTCTGGGGACGCGCCGGGGAGTAATGGTTTTCAAAAAAAAAATATGTAGCTGAATTAGGAGCATCGGTGGCTCCTCTTCCGCGCGTTCGAACCCCCGGGGCGTGACAGTACGTGCCGGCCCGTCCCGCTCGGCACGGGCGACACTTAATTCCCAACTCGAAACGAGCCGGCAGCTGGAGGACTTCTAGCCCTCCCAGTCTTAAATCAGTCTTAGCCTGGTGGGCAAAATGTTTTCTAGGCTGTTCCACCTGTACAACAACCTGCAACTCTAGTAGTACTGCCGCAGTATCTTACAGCTATAGTTGTATTACCGCAACAATAAGAAATGCCTTTCCAACCGACCTATTGGTCGACAAATATGAACCATGGAGTTCAACCAGGACTTCAGCCAGGGGTAGCCTGGAGACTACCAGTACCTCCTCATCCATCAACTTTTCAATCTCAAAACGTAGGCATAATGGCGAGGACAACATCAAAATCCAGCACCGAACATTCCGCCTCAAGCCGAACCAATCGGGAATTATTCCAAAGCGTCTATCCAGGCAATGGCTAATAATAAGATTTTTGCTCAAATTGAGAAGGTGATAAGTAACACCTTTGGTGTAGATGTAAGGCAAGCTATGTGGCTATTTTTTAGATCTCCATATCCCGCGACTATGGATATGGAGCACTCATATTCGGCAAATTAAAAAACATCAAAGTTCGATAAATTCTCGGGTAATGAGTCCGAGAATACGGTCGAACATGAAACGAGGTTCATGGCCTAGTGTAGAAAGGCGGCTACTGACCCATTTATGAAATTACGGTTGTTCAATACGTCGTTAACAAAAACGACATTCACTTGGTACAGAAGCTTATCTCCTAATTCTGTCCGACATTGGGACGAATTGGAACGTAAGTTCCATGAACAGTTTTATAGATTAGAGCCTGAGTTATATGTCATGCCCCGGGGTTGAAACTACGACCCGGACTCTCCAACAGATCCGCCACCCATACGGGAAACCCCGCATAGGTGAAGCGTCTAACCTGCAAAGGATAATACTACAGCTAAACAGATATCAGAGCTGAAAAGTAAACTGCTATAAAAGTAAAAGTAAAATTCAAACAACTGTACAACTGAAAATAAAGATACAATATCTATCTCCCAAAAATAAAGATCATACATCATCCTCTGATACAACATCTAAAAATCCAAAATGGGAGGTAAACTAAAATAATACTAATATATCAGTGTACAGGCTCACATTACAAGTCATATCCTCACAATACATCATTCTCTCAAAATAAAGACAACTCTCAAAAGAGTAAAATATACAAATCCAACTGACTGTACTATAAATCTCCAACAATGGGGTACAGCTAGTCTCTAAGGATAGGTAGGGATCTAGCTCGCGACTCTATTGTCTCGATCAGAAGAAGCAGCAATAGCAGGGGTAGGAACGGGTGAAGATGCCTTTGCAAAACTGTCACCGACAGAGGGTGTGAGAAATTCATCCTACAGTAGTTCTTAGTGGGTACCGTCTCCAAAAACAACAGTCTGCCCACTAAGTCTACTAGAGGCATAAGATAACGATGCAGTAAAAACTGTATATGAAAAGCTGGAAATAACTCTACAACTACCATGCCTCTATCTAAATGCTCAATGGGTGATACAGATGATAAGATATGCAACCACTCGAACACGAGGTGCTCAATCGACCCAATCGTAATGACTGCCCAAAAAGGGCCCAGTCAAGCCTGCGCCCGCCTACTACCACACATCCACACCGGGACGAGAATTACGTAGGGCGTGGCTGCCAAAACTGGCCTAGCCAAACCTGCGCTCACCTACTACCATTACATCCCGGAGGACTGGAATTACGTGGGGAGTGGCTGCCAAAACTGGCCCAGCCAAACCGGCTCTCACCTACTACCATTACATCTCGGAGGACTGGAATTACGTTGGGAGTGGCTGCCAAAACTGGTCCAGCCAAACCGGCGCGGTATCAAAAATAGTAACAGTGACACATGCAGCCTGTGGTCAAAATCCACGCTCTCTCTCAGAATGAAAGAACTCAAGATCCTCAAACATCTCGCACAAAGGTCGGAGTACTCTCAACGACTCAGCTAATAAAGCTCTCACAAATCTCGAGACACTAGCAAACTCAACCAACTCGCGACACCATCCCACTCGCCGGAGGTACTCAACAGCTGGGACCACCGTCGACCCAAACGACCCCCAAAATGAAACACCCAACTCGCCACGCTAAACTCACTGGTTGGAGATATTCCACAGCCGGGATCGGCCCACGATTCAAGGGCTAACAAAACTGGTCGGACGACACTCAACGACTCGGGACCACCGTCAACCCAAATGGTTCCCAACAATACTGATCGGAAGATATTCGACGGCCAAGGACACCGTCTACCCAAAAGGCTCCCAACACTAGCACTGGTCTAATCTCAGCTACCCGACTTCACTCAGCCCCCAGGCACGAGTGCAACATACGTCCCACAATATCCCGACCCCTCGGCCCACTACCCGGGCGAGGAAACTCTATGTCCAGAAAAAAGATGCAAGGTGTGGGGATGTCTAAAGCATAAAAGAACCTAACCCAAGTGAAGGTTCTCTACTAATCTGATTTAAAGCATGCAAACATATGGCGGGGTGCTAGTCAAGATTACAGTATATCATTGATAAGAGTAATAATCAACCAAGAGATTCTATTATACATGATACTAGCTTAAACAATATAATGTGGACAGTACATCACACGTATTCTCTTAACTAGCATAGAGTAAACACTTCCAACATGAAGCTCTCAAACGCACATAATGACAATTACAACATGCAAGTTCTCGAATCCACATAGTATGTACAATTAATCATGTAAGCCTCAATCCACATAATTTAGACCACTTTTCATGCTTACACCTCAATCCTATAGGTTGTACATTAAATCATGCATGCTCTCAAACACATAGGGTAACACTTCCCTTATGTAAGCTTTCGATTACCATAACATGGATAACTATATCTTGCAAGTTTTCATTCAACATAACATGGATATCATTATCTTGCAATTTCTCATACTAGTACAATTTACCAAGCTTACATCTCAACCATATATTTAGTACACTAAACATGCATGCTTACTAACATATAGAATTAGAGAACCGCCCGTCGGTTTTGGAGACAATAATAACAACCCACCTGAAACTTGTCGATCCGACGCCCGATCTAGCTAAAATTTGACGTGTAAAATTCTTAGCCTCTCAGGAAAATAATGCCATAGAAATCGCCCAAATCCAACTCCGGATTGGGTGCAATCACTGAAACAATGCACGCTGCGCGGTTACATTCCAGAATTTCAGCAAGTATGCATAAGCTAAATAAAATGCATAAGTAACATTCAATACCTACAATTGAAGCTTCCAACATAAAAAAAATGAGGTGTCCTTAATCATATGAATATCTTTAAAGCTCCATATATCCATCAAAAATTTTCTTTAATAAATAAAACATCCAAATATTACATGCTGTCCCAAAAACTGCTAACATAAACTTTGCTTGAACTTTCAAGCTTAATTAGAGGCTTTTCCACAGGGAATTATCCACATATCACAAAAGAGAACTTGCTCATTTTGAAGTTAAGAAGATGTCCCAACTTGAAATTCTGAAAAAGACCTAATATTCCCAAAGATATCTGCATTCCAAGGTGCAATGCTCAATTTAAAGTCTAAAACAGGGACTGCAGTAAACCTTATAACAGAGCTGAGAAGATCAATTAAGTTACCAGGTCAAACGTGCTCCAAATCCGACAAGAGAGGTGTCATTGGATTTCTTGTCGAGATTAGATAGAGATCGAGCTAAAGAACTCTCAAATCCGAGCTCGTATGAAAGAGAAAACCCAAAATTACTCAAGGATGTCCAAGCACAAAATCTGTGCGTGATGGTTCCAGAAAAGCTAAAACTACTTCAAGAAATCTCATGATCCACAAAAAATGCTGAATATCAAAACTATAGATTTACCTCTTGTGGAGATCCCCTCCAAAAATCTGATAAAATCTCCAAGAGTTGAGCTCGGTAGAGCCTCCACACCGAAACACAACGGAAAAACTCAAAATGCTTCAATGGTGGTTCCTCTCCATGCACAGGCTAGCGGTAAAGAAGAAGTTCCCCCAAAGTCCATCAATGGTGGTGGAGATAAAGGAGTGGAGGAAGAAGCTCTGTAAAAATCTCCCAAAAACCAAGTTTTTAAAAGAGTAGAAATGGTGGAAGATGGAGCCTATTTATAGCCCAAAATCTTTGAAAAGAATCTCAGAATTCGGCCTCGAGGTACACATTCGGGCGCCCGAATCTCCTGAGGAATTGGCTGCGAGGAGCGCCCAAATCAACCTCAGCCGCCCGATCATGCCACGCATCGCCATTTGCGCCAGCGCCCCGCGGTCAACAGCCCCACCTATCAGCGGCCGCCACGTGGCAAACTCATCCAACCACGGCCCGACAGCGCGATCGCGCTCAGCCAATGGGAGGCTGCCACGTGGCGCGCCTTATCCCCTCGGCGCCCTGTCGCGCTGCCCAACCACACGCTGACGCGTGTCATCCACCTCACTCGCCGCACTGCGCGCATCGCGCCCGATGCGCCCGCCAATCCGAAGCCACAGCGTGTCCTCCGCGTGCGAATGGGGAGCCGCCACGTGTCCTCCGGTCCACGACTCCTCCCCTACTCCCAAAATACACTGAAAAACTTTCGGTTGTCCGTTTTCGTGCGTCCGGACTCAGAAAAATACCTCCAAATAGCCAATTTCTATCTTTTTTCCGCGCTGAATCCAAATTCGATGTCTGTTTTGCAAGAATCCACTTCTAAATTTTGATGAAGGGATCTGGATAGGCAAACTTGATCCAATTTTTGCACCGAGTCCAATCTTGAGGTCCAATTTGTGCGCAACCAACTCTAACGAACAAAAAGGAGACTCCACAAGCTGCTGGCCATACTGTAATCCTCCGCGAAGATCCAGGTCATCACATTATCTGTGGCCGATCTAGCACAGTACCGACAGAGGCCGGGTGAAACGGTTGATGAATACCTGACTTGCTTCAAAGTTGTACGAAATTGGTGCTTCGTGGGGATGTCGGAATCAAAATTCGCCAAGATGGCGTTTAATGGTCTGATTTTTAAAATAAAAAATTATTTTGAAGACAAGTACTTTTCAATCTTTTTGATTTTTGTGTTCGGTTTGCTCAATATAAGCAATTTCGAAAGGGTAATCAAGATAATCGGCAACAATGGTGCCGAAACAAAGATTGGAACAAAGGTAAGGAGAAAAATATCTCCTTGAGAGAAGATTGCTCGGCTCAAGTAGAGTCGAGTCAATTAAGCGAAAGTAAAGAATCAGCTGATGAAGCCGATGTATTAACCTTTTTATTCACATTTAAAATTGATCAGATCTTCGATCGATTATTTAAAGATGGTCAAATTAAACTCCAAGAGGGACAAACTCTGCCCCCATATGAAGAGTTGAGAAGAAGAAAATACTATAAAAGGCAGCATTCGTGGAGCCATTGGACTAGTGAATGCACAACCTTTAAGAGGCAATGTAATATCACGAACTGTCTTGTGTTTATTTTTAACCCCTTTCGAATGAATTAGTTATTTAAGGGATCAATTAGCGGGATTTCTTGGGTACAGCATCGGTGCGTGCGGGTATTTTTTGGTGTTAGAGCTCGAAAAATGGTGAGCGACGGAGCGATCGGATCCGAAATCCGACCTACGGATCTCCCGGATTGAGTCTTTTGGTTAACGGGCACGATGGGATAAGTCATACCCGTTAAGGCTTCGGTGCATCAATATCCGCGCCGACTGATTTTGAACGTGGCTTAGGTGGCACTCTTATCGAGAGGTTTGTTAGAGAATTCCGTTTATCGCTTTTAGGGATTTTCGGTATGTACGAGAAAAAGGAAACCCTAATTCGGAGAGAAAAGAGAGAAAAAGGAAACCCTATTTCGGAGAGGAAAAAGAGATCAGACCTTCCTTCTTCTTCGATCAACGTGCCCGAAGCCGGGATCGAAGCGTCACCGTCTACGGGGAGCGGATCCAGATTCTCACTACCGCGAGGAACGAGATCGGGTCGTCTTCTCCAATAGATCAAGGTTAGTGGCGTTTATCTCTCCCGCGTTTTCGTCGTTTCGTGTTTTAGGCTTCGGTTGTTGCGTTTTCGGTCTCGACGTTTGGGCGATGCTAGGATGCCCTAGGCGCCACCGTGCCGCCGCCGCGCCACTTGCTGGCCGCGCGGGGTTTTGCCCGCACGGGGCAGCCGCCGCTGCCGCGCCCCTTGCGCGCACCCGCGCGGAGCTGGAGCCCGCGCGGGGCTACGCCACACGCAGCGCGCCCGTGCGGGGCTGGTGCCCGCGTCGGGCCGCGCCGCCGCAGTGCGCACCCGCGCGGGGCTGGTGCCGGCGCGGGGCCGCACCGCCGCAGCGCTCACGCGCGCGGGGTTGGAGCCCGCGCGGCGCTGCGCCGCACGCAGCGCGCCCTCGCGTGGCTGGTGCCCGCGCGGGGCCGCACCGCCGCAGCGCGCACCCGCGCACTTGCGGCACCGCGCAGGTTGGTACCGCGCGTGGCCGCGCCTTTTGTGGCGCCACGCGGACTGGTATCGCACACCGCCGCCGCCGCTCGGTTTTCGCCTTACTTTTACATGTTCGGAACCTCGGTTCTTCTTGGGCAAGCCTAGTCTTACCTTGTTTCTTTTGGGGGACGATTTCAGGTGTTTCGGTTTCAGGTGTTTCGGTTGACGCGATTTAAGGTGGGTACACCCTTAGAACCCTTTTGTGCATAATTCATTATTATCATGTTTATCACATTAAGGGATAGTGTGGATAACGTGGACCTCCGGATGGACGAATGTCGCGGTTGTAGACTGGATGGGCAGATTGTCCTCTTCGAACAACGGTATGGTTGCTTGAGGCATATTTGCGATCGGGACACTGATCGGTGCGACTTTTCGAAAGTCGGAAGGTAGGTACCCTTATCGTGCGTCATTTTTAAAGTGAGGTCTCAACATGTGTTATGTAAGAGTAAAGTAGATGTGTTAATGGTTTACAACTAACCCGTTTTCGCATGAGTATCCCTTTATGACTATCTGTTACGACGGGTGTCGCGGTGCTCCATATCGCACACCGTCTTCGGTTGTTATGCTCATGGCTGCTCACACGTATACCAGCGGTTTGGCCACCGCATCGGTGTACTTTTTCGGAGAGGTGGTACGTTGACCCATGTACTCCACAAGGTGACGTGGTGGGGGGCCCCTTACGGTTACTTAAGGTGCCGCGCAAGTACGGTAGAGGGGTTAAAAGCTCCAAGGTGAGAGCAAGGTGAATCTATTCGCTGGAGGTCTTTAGACCTTTTTGCAGGTGTTCCGTTTTGTCTTACAGGGGTATTGTGGATTCATGAGGGGGAGTTTTGGATGCTCTGGTTATCGGTTTGCTTTTCTTTCAGTACTTTAGCATATTTTATGTTTACATCTACCTCTTACTCTTCGGTCACTGACTTCCCACATTGTGACAGGTTCGGTCAAGGGTGGGGTCCGGGACGACAGTGAGGCCGCGACTCGAGGTTCTTAGCCCGATTAGGGGCTGGTGACATTTCCTTTACTTACGTTTTGTTTACTTTTGGTTAGTTAGCTTATGTGCGTGTGATACTTTGTTGTGTGGATGTTGGATTCGAACTGTGTTTTACTGTGGATGAATGTTTCCCTTACTAGTTGTTGTTTCGGCCACGCTTTCAAATCAAGTAAAAAGATTGCGAAATTATTTAATAAAATTAGGGTGTCGTGTGGGCACCGTTTTACAACCCGTGGATTTATCCTTTCAAAATGTGGGTGGCCGGCTTGGTTATGGCGATTGATGATATCTTTTCCCTCAACATAACTCCTTGGCTAACGTGGTTAAAGTACGATTTATGCTGGCGACGCCGTGCATATACAAAGGAGACTCCGTCCGTTTGTGGGGTGAATTTGTATATGTGGCGGATCTGCGCACGTGCCCGGCGGGGGTATTTATAAAAAAAAAATGTACACGTTTTCCGCTTATTTTAAACCCCCGGGGCGTGACAGGCAAATTCAAAAAAAAATTGATGGGAGTCAATTGGTCGTTACTGACTAAAAAAATAAAAAAGAAATGAAATTTGATAAAAATTATTTTCCAATATGGCAGTGAATGCTAAGGGGAATCAGTCGATTCGACAAGACAACTTTCAGTACTAGGTAGTCGAGGTCATGAGAAATCCTTAGCTCTGCATCAAATGTACGACCGAGATGAGGTGCAAAGATTGGGAGGTAATAGTATGTAAGAAGAAAACCGATTGTGATTGGAAAGTGTTCTTGGCCTTCCACGAAGAATGGGAGGAATCTTTGGAGAAAGGTTGCAATGAAGAGATGGACTTGGAACAAGACTTGCCTATTCAAAGGCTCTGAAAGAATTTTATCACGTAAGTGATAAAGAGATCAATTGTAGCGATCCGGCCCTTGGGGGTATTTTTGACCCACATATAGTCATTTAAGCCTTTAAGGGAAATAAAATTATTCAATTCTTAAAAGTTGGCCGGTGTGTGGTGCTGGTATTTTTCTGCGATAGAGCGCGGAAAAAGAAGGCCGACGGTGCGATCGGATCTGAAATCCGATATCGGGATCTCCCGGAACGGAATCCTTGGTGATACGGTAATTAGTCATGCATCGGAATCCGTGTAAAATATCTTGCACCCGTTAGAGATAAGGTGGGTTATCTCGTAGGGGATAATTAATTAGTTAATTAATTATCCGATGACGGAAAATAGAATTCTCTTACGTACGAATTAAAGAGGAAATTAATTAAAGATATAATACGAGCTATATAAGGGATCCCGATTATCGGAAAGAAAAGAAAAGAAAAATAAAAACCCTAATCGGTGAGAAGAGAAAAAGAAAAGAAAAGACGGAACCCTAGCCGGAAGAAAGGGAAAGGAGAGAGAGAAGGAGCCCGATCTTCCCGGACTTCGAACCGAAGGCAAGAACGCGACCGGACAACCTTCCCGTCGATCTTCAGTTAGTAAAATAATTATAATAAATTATTTGGGATTTTTCCGTCGTCCCTTTTGTTTGAGTTCTTGGGTTTCTCCGTCGTATCCGTCGTCGTCACCGTCATCGTCGCCATGCTAGGGCACGGAACGGACGGCAGAGGCGCGCGGTGCCGCTAAGGCATCACGCGGGGGGGGGGGGGGGGGGGGGGAGAGTCGCGGACGGCCACCGTCGCCACAAGCGGCGACGGGACCGCGCGGGCACCGCGCGGGCTCCGCACGGGCCATACCCGCGCGGGCGCCGCGCGGCTACCGCGCGGGCGGCACCCACGCGGACCCGCAACCGCGCGGGCACCGCATGGGCGCCGCACGGCTACCGCACGGACGGCATCCATGCTGACCCGCGACCGCGCGGGCACCGCATGGGCGCCGCGCGGCCACCGCACGGACGGCACCCATGCGGACCCGCAACCGCGCGGGCACCGCATGGGCGCCGCGCGGCCACCGCACGGACGACACCCATGCGGACCCGCAACCGCGCGGGCACCGCATGGGCGCCGCGCGGCTACCGCGCGGGCGGCTCCCACGCGGACCCGCAACCTCGCGGGCACCGCATGGGCGCCGCGCGTCTACCGCGCGGGCGGCACCCACGCGGACCCGCAACCGCGCGGGCACCGCATGGGCGCCGCGCGGCTACCGCGCGGGCGGCACCCACGCGGACCCGCAACCGCGCGGGCGCCGCGCGGCCGCCGCACGGGCAACATCCGCGCGAGGCACCGCGCCGCGTGGGCGTCGCCGCGGAGACACGCCGCGCGGGGCTCCGGCGGACGACGACGGCGACGCGGGATTTCCGGTTTCGTCAACCCGGATGGTGTTGGACTTTTCCGTCGAAAAGAGTAAAGTGGGTCTTTTGTTTCGGGATGTTAGTACACACTTTTGGCTATAGTTATCCTTACGGACTTTCTTTAGGTCCAGGAGCGCAGCGGGGGTGCGCGAAGGATTCAGGTGTTCCGACTTCTCTTCAACTAGGTGGGTACGGTTGCGATAAGTGCAACAAGTGTAGTAAGTGCATCTATCGTCATTAAAATGCTCTTAATTTGTCTAACAAAGTAGATGGACAGTTTAACCTTTCGCATAATTGTATTTTATCTAACAATTGAAGCGGCTACGGTAGCGGTGCTCATTACACGCCGATCTCGGCAAATCCGTTCGGATGCTGCACATACATAGGCGGATTGGCCTCCGCATGGGTGTACTTTTCCGGAGAAGTGGTCTTTTTGACCCGTGTGCCCCACGAAAGTATAGGTGCGAGTGGGGACCACTTCACGACGGCTATAGGTGCCGCACTAGCTCCGTGAAGAGGTTAAAAGCATCAAAAAGGTGTTTGCGCACGAGGGGAGACTTTAGTCTCCCCGACAGGTACTCTGGGGTTGGTGCCCAACTTAATTGGTAAATCTGGGGTTGGTGCCCAGCTTAATTATGTGCAGGGTTTTAGCGAAAGGTTTCGGTGTATTTGGTTTGCTCCTTATTCCTTATTGTTATTAGACATCTACTTTGTTTGTCACTGACTTTACCCACTCCGTGACAAGTGTTACGAGGTGCGTTAGCCGGGAGGGCGGTGAGACTGCGTCGCGAGGACCGTAGTCAGGATACTTGGGTTTTTTATCTTGTCTTCCTTATGCTTTAATTAGTTCATTTGCTTGTGGAGCTTACTAGTTGTGGACATGTATTAGATAGCACTGTGGATGAGATGTACCTATGCGTTTTAGTTATTTTCAGTGATGTTTTCTTATGCGGCACGCTTTCAGGAAAAGCTAAATGATTTCGAAAACGTTTTCCCAAAACGTAGTGCCGTGTGGGCACGGGTTTTGCAACCACTGGTTTTATCCTTTCCAAACGGTTACGCCGCTTTTATAACATTAGTTAAGTTACTGTACTCTGTTTGACGATGTATGTCTATTGTATGGTTGATGGTTGGTGTATGATGTTGTAAATGAGACACCGTGCATACACAAAGGAGACTCTGTCCGTGGGCAGAGAGAATTTGTGTATGTGGCGGTCTGGCACGCACCGGGGATGAGGTTTAAGATACCTTGTTAAGAAAGAAAAAAATAATACACGCAATTTTCCGCTTGATAGACTCAAAAACCCCCGGGGGCGTGACAGATTAAATGGTATCAGAGAAAAACAACCATAACCATAGTAGACGTGATCCACATCCACAGTGTAAGGTGCCACAAGCAAATTGGACATGAGATAACCAAGGTCTAGGTGCGTAGTACGTGAGAGTACGGGGAAAAAGGGGACGTAATATAGGTGTAATCGTAAGACAGGGTGCTAGGGTTATGACCTTAGGGTTAACGTGGTTTCTTTGTCTCACATCAGACAACGGCCAGGATCCGGCCACCGAGCGCTAACCATTCTCAATGGACAGGATGGATTCCGTAGCCGTAGCCAACCGCTTACTCCGCAACCAGCTACGCGACATAGCGGGGCCAATGCTAACTCTCACTGAGCGCCTAGGCCTACTGACTCAGGATTTCGAGGGTGTCGACCGCACCCAGCGAGACGCCAGGGACGGCGCCTATCGGGGAATGCCACCGGCAGGATTCCCCACTTTTAACGAAGCGGTTATGTTGGCCCGGCAGGCAGAGCAAGAACTGGCCGAGACACGCGCTCGGCAGAGTTATCCCTATCCCAGTCCGGCGGAGGACCCTTTCCAGCAGGGCCCGGCACTCAAACGCCCGAGGACAGAGGGGAACTTTGGAAAGGCGATGAGAGGAGAATCCAAACCACAGAGGAAGCCGTGTCCCATATGCAGTGGGGCGTATCAGGTGACTGATTGCCCATGGAGACACGGCCACTGCTACCGATGCGGCAGACCAGGACACGCACGCTACGAGTGCCCATGGAAACCGGGCGCCACCAGGCCTCCGGCACCGCGACCGGAGGGGACTGAGAAGACTGCTACACCCGTTCCGCAAGGGGGCCCCGCCCCGGAGGGCCAAGGAGGAGGACGTCCGGAGAAAGCACGGAAGGACGAACCGACACCAGTGAGGGGCGCGAAACCACCTCAGGGACCATGCGTAATCTGCGAGGGTGCTCACCCGGTGGCGGAATGTACGTGGAGGTACCATGACTGCAATTAGTGCGGCTTACCGGACCACTCCCGTGCCTTCTGCCCTCAGAGGCCCACCCCCGCCGCCGCCGCGCCACCACAGCAGGAAGGACCAGAGAGTGCTGCGGCCCCCGTTCAGCCAAAGGATTTGCCCGGCGACCAGCAATCCGCAGACTCCTCAGACGTCAAGTCCCTTCCCCAGCACGCCGTACGACGCTGGCCCAAGGGCTGTGGACGGACTCCCCGGGATACTACAGTGGAAGACGCGACGTCCCAGACCTAGTAACGGCAGGTAATATTTAGTTTCTCTTTTCCCTCTTAGATTAGGAGCACCGGTTACACCTTAGCCTGCTACCCCTATTAGGCTCTCTCTCTCTCCCTCTCTCTAAAAATCCTTAAGTATTAGGCGAAGCCTTCCCCGGCTGATGTACGCGGGCGGGCTTCGAAGCATAGGAGAACCTTGTGTACTCGGGGCCCGTTAAGGGCCATGCAAGGAATAAATAGGCTCCACCCTATGCCTTGCAGCCGAGAACCCAATGGGCCGATAGGTAGTTCAGGGCCGCTCCCCAGATAAGGATCAGCGGTCCCGTAGTAAGGGAATTTCCGGATGTATTTCCGGCAGAGCTCCCCGGAATGCCACCGGAACGAGAGGTCGACTTCCCTATTGAACTACTTCCCGGCACCAAACCCATCACCAAGGCACCGTACAGGATGGCCTTCGCGGAATTGAAGGAACTCAAGGCACAGTTGGAGGACCTTTTGGATAAGGGCTTCATCAGACCTAGCGCGTCACCCTGGGGCGCGCCCGTCCTGTTTGTGAGGAAGAAGGACAGAAGTCTCCGGTTGTGCATCGACTACCGGGAGATAAATAAGGTCACCGTTAAGAACAAATACCCCCTGCCAAGGATCGACGACCTCTTCGACCAACTACAGGGGGCGACGGTGTTTTCAAAGATTGACCTGCAGTCGGGCTATCATCAGGTCCAGGTTAAGGGGGACGACATCCCCAAAACGGCTTTCCGAACTCGCTACGGCCATTACGAATTTACAGTAATGCCGTTCGGGCTCACAAATGCCCCGGTGGTGTTCATGGACATGATGAACAGGGTATTCAAACCCTTCCTGGACTTATTCGTGGTGGTCTTCATCGACGATATCCTCATCTACTCCCGTACAGACGAGGAACACGAAGAACATCTGCGCACAGTCCTCCAGACCCTACGGGAACAGAAACTCTATGCCAAACTCAAAAAGTGTGAGTTTTGGCTCCGTGAGGTCGGCTTCTTGGGGCACGTAATCTCGACGGCTGGAGTCACAGTCGATCCGAAGAAGATAGATTCGGTGACGGACTGGTCCCCACCGACGACGGTGACGGAGATTCGAAGCTTCCTGGGGTTAGCCGGGTACTACCGGCGCTTCGTGGAGGGTTTCTCCAAGATAGCCACCCCCTTAAACCGGTTGACTAAAAAGGGGGAAAAGTTCATCTGGACGGACAAATGTCAGAGGAGCTTCGAGGAGCTCAAGGATAGATTGACGCGAGCCCCGATTCTCGCCCTGCCAGAACCAGGGGAGGATTATGAAGTGTATTGCGATGCGTCGCGAAACGGACTGGGTGGAGTACTCATGCAACGGGGAAAGGTTATAGCCTATGCGTCAAGGCAGCTCAAGGAATACGAGCGGAACTACCCCGTGCACGATTTGGAACTCGCAGCGGTTGTGTTCGTCCTCAAGCTCTGGAGGCACTAACTGTATGGGGCACACTCCAATGTGTACTCAGATCATAAAAGTCTTAAGTACGTTTTCACCCAAAGGGAGTTAAATTTGCGACAAAGACGGTGGCTCGAGCTATTGAAGGATTACGATTTAACGATCCACTACCACCCGGGAAAGGCAAACGTGGTGGCCGACGCCCTGAGCCGCAAGGGGCAGGCCGAAAAGGCAGGGGTAAGTGCCATCACCCAGCAAGATAGTCTGATTGCGAAATTTTCGCGATTAAGACTAGAAGTAGTACCGGCAGGTACAGTCGCACAACTTCTGACGCTGGTGGTCAGACCTACCCTGCTTGACAGAATTCTCGAGGGGCAGTCGACTGATGACCAACTCCAGCTGGTGCGAAGTAGAGTAACTGCCAACCAAGAAGGTGATTTCACAGTAAACTCCGATGGCACGATACGATTTCGGGGACGAATCTGCGTGCAGGATCTACTGGAACTCAAAGAGGAAATCCTGCGGGGGGCGCATACTGCTCCATATACAGCGCATCCCGGGGGAACGAAGATGTACAAGGACGTTAAACAGACCTTCTGGTGGCCCAAAATGAAGGGAGACGTGACTCGATTTGTGGCACACTGCCTGGTGTGCCAACGGGTGAAGGCCGAGCACCAGCGTCCGGCGGGAAAATTGCAACCCTTACCGGTGCCCGAATGGAAGTGGGACATGGTTACCATGGATTTTGTGACCGGGTTCCCGAGATCGTCACAGGGACACGATGCAATATGGGTAATTGTGGACCGTCTGACGAAATCGGCCCACTTTCTGCCCATACACACGACGTGGACGCGGGAACGACTGGCACAAACCTACATCAACGAGATAGTAAGGTTGCATGGGGTGCCGACATCCATCATGTCGGACAGGGACACGCGATTTGTGTCAAACTTTTGGCAGAGCCTGCAGCGAGCAATGGGAACCAAGTTGCACTTCAGTACGGCTTTTCACCAGCAGACCGATGGACAATCAGAGCGGGTGATACAAATTGTGGAAGACATGCTTCGAGCATGTGTTTTGGACTTGGGCGAAGGTTGGGCACGGTGTTTGCCCCTAGTGGAATTTGCCTATAATAACAGTTACCAGGCCAGCATTCAGATGGCACCATACGAGGCCCTGTACGGGCGCCGCTGTCGGTCTCCAATATGCTGGGACGACTTGGGTGAGCGTAAGTTTCTGGGCCCAGATTTGGTGGAGGAGGCCGAAGCAAAGGTGCGATTGATTAGACAAAGGCTGCTGGCCGCCCAGAGCAGACAGAAAAGCTACGCGGACAACAGACGCCGAGACTTGGAGTTCATGGTGGGTGAGCATGCGTTACTCCGAGTTTCGCCCTCCAAGGGGAACCGACGCTTCGGCATAAAGGGAAAGTTAAGCCCGAGGTACGTAGGACCGTTCGAGATCCTAGAACGCGTAGGACCGGTGGTGTACCGATTAGCCCTGCCGCCGAACCTCGAACGAGTCCATAACGTGTTCCATGTCTCAATGCTCCGGAAGTACCTAGCTGAACCCTCTCATGCCTTGGATGCCTCCACCATCGAGTTGCGAGAGGATTTAAGCGTCGAGGAGACGCCGGTGCGGATTTTGGTAAGAGAGGACAAGAAGTTGCGTAATCGAACTATCCCCTATGTAAAGGTCCAGTGGAGCAACCACGAAGAGCGCGAGGCGACTTGGGAACTGGAATCGAAGATGAGAGAATGTTTTCCCGAATTGATTAGTGGGGTTTGTACTTAAGTTTCGGGACGAAACTTTTTATAAAGTGTGAGTGGTGTAGCGATCCGGCCCTTAGGGGTATTTTTGACCCACATATAGTCATTTAAGCCTTTAAGGGAAATAAAATTATTCAATTCTTAAAAGTTGGCCGGTGTGTGGTGCTGGTATTTTTCTGCGATAGAGCGCGAAAAAAGAAGGCCGACGGTGCTATCGGATCTGAAATCCGATATCGGGATCTCCCGGAACGGAATCCTTGGTGATACGGTGATTAGTCATGCATCGGAATCCGTGCAAAATATCTTGCACCCGTTAGAGATAAGGTGGGTTATCTCGTAGGGGATAATTAATTAGTTAATTAATTATCCGATGACGGAAAATAGAATTCTCTTACGTACGAATTAAAGAGGAAATTAATTAAAGATATAATACGAGCTATATAAGGGATCCCGATTATCGGAAAGAAAAGAAAAGAAAAATAAAAACCCTAATCGGTGAGAAGAGAAAAAGAAAAGAAAAGACGGAACCCTAGCCGGAAGAAAGGGAAAGGAGAGAGAGAAGGAGCCCGATCTTCTCGGACTTCGAACCGAAGGCAAGAACGCAACCGGACAACCTTCCCGTCGATCTTTGATTAGTAAAATAATTATTATAAATTATTTGGGATTTTTTCTTCGTCCCTTTTGTTTGAGTTCTTGGGTTTCTCCGTCATATCCGTCGCCGTCACCGTCATCGTCGCCATGCTAGGGCACGGAACGGATGGCGGAGGCGCGCGGTGCCGCTAGGGCATCGCGCGGGGGGGGGGGGGGGGGGGGGGGGGGGGGGAGGGGGAGAGTCGCGGACGGCCATCGTCGCCGCAAGCGGCGACTGGGACCGCGCGGGCTTCGCACGGGCTATACCCGCGCGGGCGCCGCGTGGCTACCGCGCGGGCGGCACCCACGCGGACCCGCAACCGCGCGGGCGGCACCCACGCGGACCCGAAACCGCGCGGGCACCGCATGGGCGCCGCGCGGCTACCGCACGGACGGCATCCATGCGGACCCGCGACCGCGCGGGCACCGCATGGGCGCCGCGCGGCCACCGCACGGACGGCACCCATGCGGACCCGCAACCGCGCTGGCACCGCATGGGCGCCGCGCGGCCACCGCATGGACGCCGCGCGGCCACCGCACGGACGGCACCCATGCGGACCCGCAACCGCGCGGGCACCGCATGGGCGCCGCGCGGCTACCGCGTGGATGGCACCCATGCGGACCCGCAACCGCGCGGGCACCGCATGGGCGCCGCGCGGCTACCGCGCGGGCGGCACCACGCGGACCCGCAACCGCGCGGGCACCGAATGGGCGCCGCGCGGCTACAGCGCGGGCGGCACCCGCGCGCGACCCGCAACCCCGCGGGCACCGCATGGGCGCCGTGCGGCTACCGCGCGGGCGGCACCCACGCGGACCCGCAACCGCGCGGGCACCGCGCGGGCGCCGCGCGGCCGCCGCACGGGCAACACCCGCGCGAGGCATCGCTCCGCGTGGGCATCGCCGCGGAGACACGCCGCGCGTTTCCGAACTGCGCGGGGCTCCGGCGGACGACGGCGGCGGCGCGGGATTTCCAGTTTCGTCAACCCGGACGGTGTTGGACTTTTCCGTCGAAAAGAGTAAAGTGGGTCTTTTGTTTCGGGATGTTAGTACACGCTTTTGACTATAGTTATCCTTACGGACTTTCTTTAGGTCCAGGAGCGCAGCGGGGGTGCGCGAAGGATTCAGGTGTTCCGACTTCTCTTCAACTAGGTGGGTACGGTTGCGATAAGTGCAACAGTGCAGTAAGTGCATCTATCGTCATTAAAATGCTCTTAATTTGTCTAACAAAGTAGATGGACAGTTTAACCTTTCGCATAATTGTATTTTATCTAACAATTGAAGCGGCTACGGTCGCGGTGCTCATTACACGCCGATCTCGGCAAATCTGTTCGGATGCTGCACGTACACAGGCGGATTGGCCTCCGCATGGGTGTACTTTTCCGGAGAAGTGGTCTTTTTGACCCGTGTGCCCCACGAAAGTATAGGTGCGAGTGGGGACCCCTTCACGACGGCTATAGGTGCCGCACTAGCTCCGTGAAGAGGTTAAAAGCATCAAAAAGGTGTTTGCGCACGAGGGGAGACTTTAGTCTCCCCGACAGGTACTCTGGTGTTGGTGCCCAACTTAATTGGTAAATCTGGGGTTGGTGCCCAGCTTAATTATGTGCAGGGTTTTAGCGAAAGGTTCCGGTGTATTTGGTTTGCTCCTTATTCCTTATTGTTATTAGACATCTACTTTGTTTGTCACTGACTTTACCCACTCCGTGACAGGTGTTACGAGGTGCGTTAGCCGGGAGGGCGGTGAGACTGCGTCGCGAGGACCGTAGTCAGGATACTTGGGTTTTTTATCTCGTCTTCCTTATGCTTTAATTAGTTTTTTTGCTTGTGGAGCTTACTAGTCGTGGACATGTATTAGATAGCACTGTGGATGAGATGTACCTATGCGTTTTAGTTACTTTCAGTGATGTTTTCTTATGCGGCACGCTTTCAGGAAAAGCTAAATGATTTCGAAAACGTTTTCCCAAAACGAAGTGCCGTGTGGGCACGCGTTTTGCTGTAGGTTTTTATATATCCCGAAGGATCTAAATATGTACTATCAAACAACTAGAGGGGGGGTGAATAGGTGTAATACTTAAAAACTCAAATCTCAGTGCAAAATAAAAACCAATGCGGAAATAAAAACAGCACACCGAGATATACGTGGAAACTCCAATCCAGGAGAAAAACCACGGGACCAACACGCAATAACAATCCACTAAGAATAGAAAAAATAACAAGGTGATTACCGACTCCACGGACTCAAACCCCTCCTTCAGCTTCTTCGGACCTTGCGCTGACCGGTTGGATGTCCACGCAATAACAATCCACTAAGAAAAGAAGAATAACAAGGTGATTACCCTCTCCACGGATTTAACCCCTCCTTCAATTTCTTCGGACCTCGCGCTCCACCGTTTGCACGTCCACTGCACACGTTCGAATCCACGAACGCCACTCGAATCCACGAGCACACGTTTCGAATCCACGAAACGCCTTTAGCACACCGAATCCACGATGCCACGTCGAATCCACGACGCAAACTCAGTCGATAAGAATATTGACTTCGATGGTGATCCTTTGCTTAGATTCTCATTGAGGAACCGTAGAAGAAATCTCTAAGCAAAGATTAGATCAATTCGACAAAAGATATGTTCTTGAAAGAACCGTCGAATTGACTTAAAAGAGGCTAAAAAGAAGATCGATAAAAACCTAGCCTCTAGGGTTGCTCTCAAGTGTTTTATAAATTGATCGTCCGTAGCTCCCCCATTTTTGAGAAACCCTAAACGTCTATTTATAGTTTAGAAACCTTTGGAAAGAGATAAGAATAAAAAACATACCTTATCTGGAAATATTCAGGACGGCGATCCGGATCGGATTTACTGCGATCCGGATCGTCGTAACGAGATTGACGATTCCAGAAAAACAAGGGTTCGGGATCCAGATTGCAAGGTCCGATCCGGATCGTTCATGCAATTCAGCAAAGTCCCATGTTCGGGATCCGGATCGGAATGGCCTAGGATCCGGATTGAAATTGCCAATGAACAAGTACCCTTCGGGATCCGGATTGCAAGGTCTGATCCGGATCCTGAACATGTCCCATGTCCAGTTTTTGATTTTTATGCAATTAAAAGTTCATCCAAGTGTTTCTACACTATAAGAAAGTATTCGGATCACCACAATTATTTAGTTAAACATACCTGATCCTCTTGAATACTTTCTTCTTGAGATTGATGTAACTGATCCACAATTCTTCAACTTCAATCTTCAAGACTCAAGACACTGAGTGTCAACTTGAGCTCTTGTTGAATCTTCTCTAAGTCTTTGATTGCTGATTGACAATTTGATCCCTTTAAGACTCCGACTCAACTCACTGACTTGACTCACGAAATATGCCAATACCAAAATGTCGTAACAATCTCCCCCTTTGGCAATTTCGTGACAAAACCCAAAAAGTACATAAAAACGCTCAAGTCACTCATCTTAAACCAAAAAGTTGAAATTCAATGTTATCACCAAAACATTGATTTTCTTTGCGTGAAAGATCCAATAAATACAAAATTACATTTGAACCAAACAGTCCTAGAACATACTCTATGACTTAGGACTTGGAGTTTTAAAGTGATGTAATTCCTGCAAAACAAAACTCCAAACAAAATCAAACGTTAGTCGTTAGAAATTAGAATCCTACATTTGATCCGTCTTCCTTTTGGTTCTTTTGTTTTTTTTTTTTGTCTCCCCCTATCTTGAGCATCTCTAACATGTTCTCCATGTTCTCCCCCTTTGTGATACGATCATCATTTTCCGTTCTCCCCCTATCTCGATGATCTCATCTCTGTCTCCCCCTATTTCTCTTCTCCCCCTTTTTGTCACAAATTGTCAAACAGTGAACATACTAGACAAAAGGAAATCACTAACAGCATTAGTTCATAGAGAAAGAGAGATAAAAGCTCAGTTCCAGTATATAACAAAAAAGCAGATTGCGTACCTGTACCAGAAAGCAAAAATCAAATAATTTCTTGAAACAAATCCAGATTTTAGAATCTTTTCAAATACCGATTTGTATTCCATCAAGAAATCAATTTAAGTGCTTTTAAACAATGAATTCACACAGATGCCATTCAATCCAATTAATTTCACAAAATTAAAAAGATTTACTCCTAAATCATGAAAAACAAAGATAAAACATTATAAACAGTTTTTCATGTTATATTCATCAAACACAAGTCATCAAAAATAATCTTGAGATCCAAACTCTATCAAGATGTAACGGATTTACAAAGATGACTTACGGAGATTTCCAAATGACATCCATTCTGAATTCTACCCTTTCAAATTGAGATAAGCACTAAAATATCTAAGGGTGGCTCTTTGAGCATCTTTCAACTATCCCACCTTATACCAACCAGGAGATTGTTAAAAAAATAAGAGCTTTGCATATAAATCTCCAAATGCTTCAACTAAAGATTTTCTCATAAAATACTATCAAGCATCCATAACATGTGGTAGCTTCACACACAAACCGGACGACCGGGGTGGCAGCTCTTTCCAGCATGTGGTGGTAGTTTTCACACTCCTTTCGGATGTAACTCTTTCCACATCTTTCATAATTCAATTATTTACCCTTGTAAGAAGGCAATCTCTTACGTGAAAGAATTAAATCCCAAATTTTAGTCTATCGGTTGTCTCACATTTATCACAATGAATTCACACAACCGAGATAGATTAAGCATCTAGAGATCACACAAGATTTCTAAAATTTGATGCTTATAATATCAAAAACTCCTATAATGAAGTATCTTCAAGATTATGATTACGGAGTAAAGTTGATAATTCATATAAAATTAAATTGGAGTGAATGAACGGGAAAACCCTTTTCATTCAATGCACTTGTTCGTTAAAAAACCTTTTGTTTAAACAAAACATAAAAACGAAGAGCATTGAAAACATGTAATGCAGAGATTCAGAAAAATATGAAAGGAAAACCAATCAAAGCATTACATACAGTCATAAGCTATTTAGAACTTAAGACAAGGAAAGATATCACCTTTCCGAATCCAAAATCGCTGGATTTTGGGTTGTCTTGATTCGTTGTGGTCGGGAGTTGATAGCTTGGACTGTTGATCCACCTTAGGTCTTTGCCTCGTAGTGATCCACTTGTATGATTGATATTGTGGCTCGGACCTTTGGTGGGTTGAGTGAACTCCTTTGACTTGATGTGTCTTTTGATTCCGTTGAGTTCGCTCCGTAGATGAAGTTGCCGAAGGACTCTTCTTTCTCTTTTTCGGGCAATTCTTCACCAAATGTCCTTCAAGTCCACATAAGTGACAAGTTCTTCGTTTCAATTTCATTGTGGAACTTGAAGCATGCACAGTTTGGTCCTTTTTGAATCCCAAACCAACCTTGCTTGTTTGACCTAAACGGGACATACACTCATGTTTCTTCGAACCGGTTGAAATCCTTTGTATGTCGGATTTAAGTTGATGGACTTGCTTGGTCAAAGCTTGGTTGGTGACATGAATCTCCTCAAACTGCTTTTCAAGAAAATCAATCTTGTTAATGTGGGAATTAACGGTCGTTTCCGATTGATTTATCTTTTCTTGGAGGATTTTATTATTATCCAATAAAAGCTCTCGTTCCTCCTCGAGATCATGAAGTTTTATCTTTAAAGCATGATTCTCGTCTTGATCTTCAAGTCGTTGCTTCCTCAACTTCTTGATATGCTTGAACATCTTCTTAGATTCCGCAAGAAGTTGTTGGTATGCCTCAACGAGTTATTCTTCGTCCGACTCCCCCTCACTTGATGACTCTCCGTTGGATGTTGATGTTTCATGCAAAATCAAAGGAATAGAGTCAGTGATTAAAGATGATAAACAAACATTAGAAGAGGGGATTTGAGAAGCATGTAAGGCAACGACTTTTTCCTCTTTACTTGAGGTCGATTCATTAGAAGTAGAATCGTCCCAAGTTTTCGCTTGCAAAGCCTTCTTTTTGTATGATTTCTTAGAAGGACAATCCGTTGAAAAATGGCCGTAGCCTTTGCATCGATAGCATTGGATTTCCCCTTCGAAATCATCTTTTTCTTTTTCTTTAGAAGGTTTTGCAACGCCTTTGAGGTAAGAGGATTTAGAACCCGATGATCCTTTAGATGGTTTCGTGGATGAAGATCCATCGGTTCGATTCTTCCAAAATTTCCGACAAAATTTCTTTGTGATCCGCGCCAATTGTTCTTCAAAATCGGCAAAAGAGATTTCATCGTCGGAACTTGATTCGCTATCTTCTTCCTTTGTGGATTTGAATGCAATACCTGTAAGCTTAGAAGAAGACTTGGAAGAAACTTGATTAGTAGGAAAAGTCATTTCATAAGTTTGCAAAGCACCTACTAATTCCTCTATACTCATCTCATCCGGATGACTAACGGTTTCAATGGCGGTAACTTTTGCCCTAAACCGTTCCGGAAGAGTCCGAAGTATCTTTCTTACAATTTTTGACTCCGGGATCTTTTCTCCTAAATTAGCACAAGTGTTGATTATATCTTGAAGTCTTGTGTAATAATCAGTAAACAATTCATGCTCATCCATATGAATAGAGTCAAATTGACTTGTAAGCATCTGGAGCTTTTGAATTTTTACTAGATTAGTACCCTCATGTGTAATTTTGAGAATATCCCAAATCTCCTTTGCAGTTTCACACGCGGAAATTCGTGTGAACTCAGTCGAGGAAAGAGAATTAAATAAAGCGTTCATACCTTTCCCATTGTAAGAAGATCTTTCAAATTCCTCTTTGGACCATCTAGAGCGAGGTTTTGGGGTAGTAGAATTTCCTACTTCCTCAACAGGATGCACCCAACCGTATTCCACGGATTGCCATACCCGCTCATCAATTGCGATGAGAAAAGCCCTCATCCGCACTTTCCAATAAGCATAATTAGTCCCATCAAAAAGAGGAGGTCTATAAATATTACCACTTTCACCCAACATGATAGATAAACCTAAAACCCGCTCCGATACCAATTGTAGGTTTTTATATATCCCGAAGGATCTAAATAGGTACTATCAAACAACTAGAGGGGGGGTGAATAGGTGTAATACTTAAAAACTCAAATCTCAGTGCAAAATAAAAACCAATGCGGAAATAAAAACAGCACACCGAGATATACGTGGAAACTCCAATCCAGGAGAAAAACCACGGGACCAACACGCAATAACAATCCACTAAGAATAGAAGAATAACAAGGTGATTACCGACTCCACGGACTCAAACCCCTCCTTCAGCTTCTTCGGACCTTGCGCTGACCGGTTGGATGTCCACGCAATAACAATCCACTAAGAAAAGAAGAATAATAAGGTGATTACCGTCTCCACGGATTTAACCCCTCCTTCAATTTCTTCGGACCTCGCGCTCCACCGTTTGCACGTCCACTGCACACGTTCGAATCAACGAACGCCACTCGAATCCACGAGCACACATTTCGAATCCACGAAACGCCTTTAGCACACCGAATCCACGATGCCACGTCGAATCCACGACGCAAACTGAGTCAATAAGAATATTGACTTCGATGGTGATCCTTTGCTTAGATTCTCATTGAGGAACCGTAGAAGAAATCTCTAAGCAAAGATTAGATCAATTCGACAAAAGATATGTTCTTGAAAGAACCGTCGAATTGACTTAAAAGAGGCTAAAAAGAAGATCGATAAAAACCTAGCCTCTAGGGTTGCTCTCAAGTGTTTTATAAATTGATCGGCCGTAGCTCCCCCGTTTTTGAGAAACCCTAAACGTCTATTTATAGTTTAGAAACCTTTGGAAAGAGATAAGAATCAAAAACATACCTTATCTGGAAATATTCAGGACGGCGATCCGGATCGGATTTACTGCGATCCGGATCGTCGTAACGAGATTGACGATTCCAAAAAAACAAGGGTTCGGGATCCGGATTGCAAGGTCCGATCCGGATCGTTCATGCAATTCAGCAAAGTCCCATGTTCGGGATCCGGATCGGAATGGCCTAGGATCCGGATTGAAATTGCCAATGAACAAGTACCCTTCGGGATCCGGATTGCAAGGTCTGATCCGGATCCTGAACATGTCCCATGTCCAGTTTTTGATTTTTATGCAATTAAAAGTTCATCCAAGTGTTTCTACACTATAAGAAAGTATTCGGATCACCACAATTATTTAGTTAAACATACCTGATCCTCTTGAATACTTTCTTCTTGAGATTGATGTAACTGATCCACAATTCTTCAACTTCAATCTTCAAGACTCAAGACACTGAGTGTCAACTTGAGCTCTTGTTGAATCTTCTCTAAGTCTTTGATTGCTGATTGACAATTTGATCCCTTTAAGACTCCGACTCAACTCACTGACTTGACTCACGAAATATGCCAATACCAAAATGCCGTAACATTTGCAACCGCTGGTTTTATCCTTTCCAAACGGTTACGCCGCTTTTATAACATTAGTTAAGTTACTGTACTCTATTTGACGATGTATGTCTATTGTATGGTTGATGGTTGGTGTATGATGTTGTAAATGAGACGCCGTGCATACACAAAGGAGACTCTGTCCGTGGGCAGAGAGAATTTGTGTATGTGGCGGTCTGGCACGCACCGGGGATGAGGTTTAAGATACCTTGTTAAGAAAGAAAAAAATAATACATGCAATTTTCCGCTTGATAGACTCAAAACCCCCCGGGGGCGTGACATCAATCGAGAGAAGCACACAAGGCGACCTTTCGACCTACACCCGTGGTGCCTGTTAAGGAATTGTATTGGCGTATTTCGTGAAAGTGTTTAAGTCTTGAAGATCGAAGATGAAGATGTTTGAATCATATACCTCAATCTCAAGAAAGAAGAATTCAAAAGGATCAGGTACGTTTAACTAAATAATCTTAGTGATCCGAATACTTCTTATAGTGTAGAAACACTTGGATGGATTTTTAATTGCATAAAAATCAAGAAACTGGACTGTTCAATGTTCAGAATCCGGATCAGGACATTCCAGTCCGGACCCCGAACGTAGGTAAGTTCATGCGGAATTTCAGTCCGGATCGCCCTTGTTTCAGTCCGGACCCCGAACATGGATTCTGCAGAAATCGCATGAACAGTCCGGACCGTGCATCCTTCAGTCCGGACCCCGAACGTGATTTTTTCAGAAATTCTCTGAAAAATGACGACAGTCCGGATCAAGCCAAATCCAATCCGGACAGTCGTACGGGAAAAAGTCTGTTAAGTCAGTTTTTGATTCTTATCCTGTAACGACCCGGCCCACTAGCAATAATAACTCGTTGGGCCCAAACCACAGCCCAAAATGCTTAAGCCCAGTTATTATTACTAGTGTCCAAGTCTCATATAAACCCAATCACAAATCCATCCACATCCGATGTGGGACTATTGGGGGCGTCACAGACTCCCCCCGTTTAGGCCTGACGTCCTCGTCAGCCCAAACACACACACACAAGCCCAAGATCACCAGGCGATGTGAGACTCGTCTCGCTAGTCCTGTCATCTAGACCCAGACTCAGCCGAGACTCGCCGCACACTTCCGGCTGGAACCTGGCTCTGATACCAAATGTAACGACCCGGCCCACTAGCAATAATAACTCGTTGGGCCCAAACCACAGCCCAAAATGCTTAAGCCCAGTTATTATTACTAGTGTCCAAGTCTCATATAAACCCAATCACAAATCCATCCACATCCGATGTGGGACTATTGGGGGTGGTGTGATAACCGCGGATTTATTTTTACCTTTCGGGGCTTTCCGTCGATTTTTATTGAACCGTCTGGTTGACAATAGGGGTTCGAGGGTAATTTTTCCTTATTTTTCTGGGCAGACGGTCGGGGCTCGCGGGTATTTTTGGTTAATAAAGCTCGCGAAACGGAGACCGGCGGCGCGATCGGTTTTGGATTCCGACCCCCGGTTCTCCCAGAATAAATTCCGGAAGCTGGTACCGTAGCCCAGGTGACTTACACAATTACCGGGGGCGGACCGAACTCTGGTCCGCAATCAGATCGAGTTTAGTCGACCAGTTTGAGGTATGGGTTTCGACCACCCCTTTTTGTTTTCCTTTCACCCGAGGGGTTAAAATTAATTTTGGGGTCCAAAATCCACTACGCCCAAAACGTCTAAGTAGTCGGCCTTGGGTATTAGGTTTCCTAAACCTCGCCTCCCCCTCCTTGGCGTATATTATCCGAGCGTGGACGAGGAGCGGTCCCCAAAAACCCTCGTCCTCTCCATCGGCCGGCGTGGAAGAGAAGAGATCGATCGCCTCCCCGCAAAGATCCGACGAACGCGAAGAGGACGATCCCTCTCCCTCGCCCGGTACCGACCAAGACAAGGTGAGCCGTGTTTTCATTTTCTTTTCTTGTCTTTTTCTCGTCACGTGCGGGGAGGGGGGGGGGTTTCTTGATCTTCGTCGGAGAGGGAAGGAGAGCGGCGTGCCGCCGCACGGGGGCGCCGTGCGGGGTAACCGCATGCGAGGCGCCGCGCGGGGCAGCCCGCGCATGCGGGGGCACCGCGCGGTGCAGCCCGCGCATGCGGGGGCGCCGTGCGGGGCACCCGCGTGCGGAGCGCCGCGCGGGGCAGCCTGCGCATGCGGGGGCACCGCGCGGCGCAGCCCGCGCATGCGGGGGCGCCGTGCGGGGCACCCGCGTGCGGGGCGCCGCGCGGGGCCGCCCGCGCATGCGGGGGCACCGCGCGGTGCGGCCCGCGCATGCGGGGGTGCCGTGCGGGGCACCCGCATGCGGGGCGCCGCGCGGGGCAGCCCGCGCATGCGGGGGCACCGCGCGGTGCAGGCCGCGCATGCGGGGGTGCCGTGCGGGGCGCCCGCATGCGGGGTGGCCGCGGGGCAGCCCGCACATGCGAGGCGCCGCGCGGACAGCACGGCGGCGCGCGGGGGGGGTTCGGTCGCTGCCGTCGGGGGCCGGCCGGTGTTGGGGCTCTTCCTTACTTCGCGTTTAAAGGTTCTTGACCTCCCCGCCCGGGGATCCCGTCTTGCAGCTTCGGGGAGCGCGCCGGGACGCGGGGAGCCGAGCGTGGTTTTTCTACTGGCGACAGGTGGGTTGTTTTTACTTTATTCCTAGCCTCTAAATTCTATCTTATTGGACGGGGTCTATTCTAAGTGTACTGGGGTTACGTAATGACGGGTGAAAGCTTATGCATGTTAGTGGGTTCGCTATAATGACTAGCGTCGATCGCCGACGGTGTTCTTCTTTTTCAACCCTTATATGTCAGCGGGCCACCTTCGAGTGCGCGCAGCATTACCTTGTTTTCGATTATGCACTTTACCTCATTTACCTCATTTACCTCATTACTCTTATTATTCTTATTGTGATACTGACATGATGGTGGTTACGGTTACTGGGCTCGAGGTTGCCACACGCGCACCCGCGGTTTGGCCACCGCAGAGGGTGCGCTTTTCCGGAAAAGAGGTCGTAGAACCCGTGTTTACCCACGAGGTGACGTAGTGGGGGCCCCTTATTAGTTGTGGGGTTGAGGCGCCTAGGTGCGAGCGGAGCGACCCGCCGGTTTAGTTGTCCGGCGCGGTCGCGGTGTTGCAGGTACGGTATGGGGCCGTCGGTAGTGGACCGACGCGGCCGGGTATTACAGGATGCAGATATACAGGTTACCTTTTTCCCCCCCCTTCCCAAAAGGGTGGTTGCTCCGGTTGTCGCCACGGTTTGTTTTTATTATTTTCCCTTGCACGGCGTTTATTAGTCACTGACTTCCCACTTCGTGACAGGGCCCAGGCGAGGGGAGAGGTAGGTGGCGGTGAGGACGGGGCGGACCCAGCGGGACCGTTGGAGACCCTGAACTTTATACTTTCCTTTTCTTTTCAGCTTTTCATTTATATTGTGGGCATGTGTGAGGTTCCCGATACCCTTGTGGGGTCGACGTAGATGTCGGTATTTGATTTTCTGTTTATGCACTACCTTCTCCTTTATTTCCTACTGGCCATTTGAAAAGCGAAACAAAAACAAAGAAAAGATTGCGAAAACCGTTTTCAAAATCTAAGTATCGTGTGGGCACCGTTTTCAAAACCCTGGGGTTTATGCTGATTTCGAAACTCGTTTTCAAAACTTAAGTGCCGGGTGGGCACTCTTTAAAAACCGTGGATTTATCCTTTCAAGTTGAAGTGGCCATGCGCTTAAATATTTAGAATACTGGTTGTATGAAATTGAATGGTTATGTTTGCTTGGGAGATGTATTCAACCACACGCCGTGCACGTACAGGGGAGACTCTGTCCGTTTGCAGAGAGATCCTGTATGTGCGGCGGGTCTGGGCACGCACCGGGAAAGAAAGAGACCTTTCAAAAAAAAAAAATGTCGTTTCCGCTAAAACAAACCCCCGGGGCGTGACATATCCTCTTCCAATGGTTTCTAACCTATAAATAAACCCTAATTTCATCTTTTAGGGTAATCCAAAATAAGTTTTGTAATCCGTAAATAACCGAGAAAAATTAATGGAGAAAACTTAGAAAAATCCACATATAGAGAAGAAAGGAAAAACTAGATCTATTCTATGTTTCTTCATCTATATTGATTAATTTGATTCTAGGATTTCAAACTCAGATTTTGAGTAGAATCAAATTAATGAATACTTAGATGGTATTTCCGATCTATCTTTGATCTAAGTATTCGGCGGATTTTCACCACCAACAAACAACGATTTTTCCAAAAATTGGCGCGTGGATTCACGTGGCCTTGTGGACTCAAGGTGCTACCGCTCTCGTGGATTCGGAGCGAGGTACGTTCGTGTGATCGATACGTACTACTTGGTGGAGACCGTGGATTCGGTTGGACCTCATGGACTCGACGTTGGACGCCGTGGATTCGGCGTTGGACGCAAATCGTGGATTCGAGGCGCGTTGCGGAGCGAGCGGAGAAGATCAACTAGGAGCGTATGGAAAAAGGTTAGTCGTGTGTGAGTACGGTATATCACCTTTGTACGTGTTTAATCTTAGTGGATTTCACCGTGTGATCGGTCCCATGGTTTTTTACTCCTGGTTTGGAGTTTTCCACGTAAAATCTATGCGTGTTATTTACTTTTCCGCATTGGGTTTTTGTTACGCAAAGATTTTGGAGTGTTTATTGTTTACACCTATTCACCCCCCTCTAGGTGTTTTTTTTTCTATTCAGATACATATTTAACATAACCCACAAGTGGTATCAGAGAGGAAATAGGGTTGTAAACAATGGTTGAAGGTGGAAACATCAAAAGGTTTGGGTGCGCAAAGGTGAATTCTTCCATTGTCTTGTCATTCACACTTCACTACATGCTTATGACAACTCGTCTTGGTATCTGGATAGTGGATGTTCCCGTCACATGACCGGTGACAAAAATTGTTTTCAAACTTTAGAGAAAACCTCCGGAGGACTTGTAGATTTTGGAGACGGTCGTTCTTCTAAAATTGTTGAAAAGGGAACAATTACTATTCCAGAAGGCCCAGTTTTGAACAATGTTTTATTTTGATGAAGGTCTTAAGACTAACCTCATTAGCATTAGTCAACTATGTGATAATGGCTTTTCAGTTAAATTTTCTTCTGCTGAATGCGTTGTAACTGATAAGGACCATTTATTCTTTTTGAAAGGGGTTAGGTCTGAAAACAATTGTTATGTAGTTCCTAACAAAATTTATGAACATTGTAACCTAGTGTCTCTTGATAATGAAACTCTTTGGCATGAAAGACTAGGTCACATTAATTTTAAGGAACTAGCTAGAATTTCTAATAAAGACGTGGTTAAGGGAGTTCCAAAACTATCTTTTAAAGAAAACATTGTGTGTCGAGGTTGTCAAAAGGGAAAACAATCAAGGGCCACGTACAAGAATTTAAACCACGTGGGAACCAAACGGCCATTAGAATTATTGCACATGGACTTAATGGGGCCGACTCGTCAACCAAGTTTTGGAGGTAAATGGTACATTTTTCTTTTGGTTGATGATTTCTCTAGATTTTCATGGGTAACATTTTTAAAAGAGAAAGCAGATACTTTCGATTCATTTCATCAGATATGTCATCGTGTTATGATTGAGAGAAATGAAAAGATCGTTCGTGTTCGAAGTGATAGAGGTGGAGAATTCATCAATTCTAAATTCATTGATTTTTGCACTTCCAATGGCATAAAACATGAATTCTCTGCACCCTATACACCTCAACAGAATGGTGTAGTCGAGCGCAAAAATAGAGTAGTACAAGAGATGGCGCGTGTTATGCTTCACAGCCGAAAACTCCCGTTACATTTTTGGGCTGAAGCAGTTAACACCGCGGTCTATGTAATTAATCGAGTTTATTTGCTCCTGGGTACTTTAAATACATTATATGAGCTATGGTTTTGTAGAAAACCAAATATCAAGTATTTTCGAATCTTTGGGAGTCGCTGTTACATTTTACATGATCGCGAAAATCTTGGAAAATTCGACTCTCGAAGTGACGAAGGAATTTTCATGGGTTATTCTACAAACAGTAGAGCATATCGGGTTTTTAATCTCGAATCTAAAACGATGGTAGAATCTTTTAACATTAAAGTAGATGAAGCTTTTCATTTTTCATCTGATAAATATACTCCTGATATCTCTATTGATGATGAATCTCCTGTAAATGATAATGCATCTTCTCATGATAATTCTTCCGATAATATTGATGCATCTCATGGTTCTTCTAGTTTATCTGATATGCAGGAATCATCACACATACCTCCGAGCACTCCGTTGCCTCAAACGCTACGTATCTCCAAGGACCATCCAGAGTCAAATATCATTGGAGATCCACAAGAAGGAGTCAGGACTCGGAGACAATTGGTTTGTGGAGTCGCGTGTTACGTCTCCTTATTGGAACCAAAGAACGTTGATGTCACGCCCCGAGTGTAAACCAGAACTCGAGTGCGACATACAGATCCACCGTATATGCAGTATTTCCCGCATATACGAAGCGACACAACAACTCAAGCAACCAAGTGTAGTGTACAAGAGCATGTATAGCCACAGAAAGTGGCACAGAGTGAGAAATGAACATAGACTACTATAAACAACACACAACCAACACCAAAACTCCAAAACCTTAACCACAACAACACCGCCATATGCAATACATCCTCCAACAATGAACAAGTTTCCAACCAAGATCAACCAATCCAAATTCATAATAGAGGTACAGCTCAACTTGAAATGAAACTAAATACATAAATTCCACAATACTCAAAAACATCAGTAATATCACTCCACCAACACTGCTACATGAATCAACTCCAAAATATACAACTCCAAAATCATCATAATACAAGTCTACTACAATATCCCATACACAATCTGTATACCCCACAAAATATACAAATGTAACACCATATGAATACAACTCGAGGACTGACATAATACATAAAGCTGGCTCCAGCCAGACCAAATATACAGTAGTCGGGGTACATAAAAACTGAAAGAAATAAATAAACTATAGGGCGACCTCTATCAGAACCATCGGGGTGGAGCTCTATCTATTCCGCGACTCCCTTGCCGCGCTCTGCCTGTATCGCTGCTCCAGAAGAGATCACTGGGGAGCAACAACGGGTGTGAGAACTACTAACAGCAGTCCTCAGTGGGTAAATCATCGAACCTCCGGCCTACCCACCGAGTCTACCATAGGGGCAAAGTAGGTGATAGTAAGAAGAATAACAGTAATAGCTGAAAAGAAAACTACTCTACTATGCCCAATACTAACAGAATAAAAGAGAGTGTATGCATGAATAAAGGTAACGCTATCCTCGTGTATCAATAATGCCCTCAACTGTATGATCTCAAATAGACACATGCATACCTCATAAAAAGACAACTAATGAGCTATATGGTATCCTCAACTGTATGAATCTCAGATATGTATATATGTATGTATGCATAACTCATAGAAAGACAACTACAGAGCTATACGATATCCTCGACTGTATGAATCTCAAATATGTATAACTACATATGTATGCATCACGAAAGGTAACTGTCAATGTAGAACCCAGTCCTGGATAGGACCAAACTTGCCTGTATAAATCAATCTCAACAACCGGTACACCAACCCGGTATAGAGCTTAATCTCACGAACTCAGTATCTCCACTGTCCAAATGACCGGAACCCAACACGGTCTGACCGGCACCCAACACGGTCTAAAGCCTACTCCGGAGTGGCACTCGAGGGGAGCGACCCGCTCGAGTCAATAAGTAACCCATGTCCAACAGCTCTGTCAAGTATCTCAGTCAATCAGGCAAAAATCGACACTATGCTCAAAGTGGAGACTCACTCAATCCACAATGCATAACCCAGCCCCAACTGATGCATAACACTAATCGGTCCAACCGCCCACAGTTCGCGGTTGCCGAAACAATAACCCGAGTCGATAATCTGGTGCTATCCCACCCGACTCAACAATATAGCTATACTATTCCCATCCCTACTCTCTAACCCGAGCAATAAAAGCATAAGAGGAAAGAAAAGGGTTTTCTCCTAAGTTTGATTCCAACATGAATAGTATAGCATGAATAAAAGAGATATGGCCTATCTATATGTCTAGATATCAAGGAATAGTTCTCACACATGATCAATATAGTTTTCAACAAGAAACTTAAATATAAGTATGATTAAACCCATATAGATAGTAAGCATCACACAAGGTTGCACTTTTGGTTGAGTCTACTTGTAGGCCGCAATTTCGATGTGCTCAACAACTCACCTGCTAGCTCAGTAAACTGGAATTTAGTTGCAAAGACTTTCAGCGACCAAGGTATGTTGTTCAATGCTTCCCCAACAACTTGTAGTATGCCTTGAGCTTCCTGTTGGAAAGAATTACTATAAGGACATTACAACTTGCCCGGGTTCCAAAGGCTTGCATCAATAGAGAAAACTCATGATCTAATATATATCTAGTAACTCTATTACCTCAGCCCCACATTTGTTTCCTTAGGTTTCCAATTAATGTCAAATTACCAAAGAGTTTACAACAACTAAACTCACTCTTTTCATAAGTCCAAGAAAAGAACACCTTACTACCCCCAATTTTCGATGTGGAAATATAAGCCGAGGTTCAACTTGCAATAACTTCCAATGGAAACACCTTTACATGTTGAACCCAAAAGTAAACTTGTTCATCTTGCACCTAAGATTATACTCATCCCTTAAAATTAACCACCTCAAGTACACTTAACCACGAAATCATATAAAACCCTCAATTTACCACCTAAGCCATTACCAACTTGCATGCAGATTTTCAGCAACAATGTACTGCAAATAAGACTAAAGATGACATATCAATTCTTATCCAAATTTCGAGAGTAAGGTATCAAATTGTTCCTCTTGAAGTCTAGAAGATAACTCAACTTGAAATTCATCATTTCATAAAGAGGAGAAAAAGATATCTCAATATTACTACATGCTGTCCAAAACTACACTCTGCACATAGAAGCTCAAAGATGGTAAAATTTACCTTGATAGAAGCAAGAATCCCCCTTCCATTTCAACATGAAAAATGTAGGTCTCTGAGTCTTGGTAAATTCCCCGCAAAAATGAGCCTAAAATTCCACTTCTTCAGTCCTAGGGAGCAAAAACACTGAACATTGCTCAAAACCACATCTAGAATCTCAGCTGTGCACAAAAGTCTCAGAAATGGCTCAATTTACCTATTTAAATGTCCAAATTTGAGAATCCAGTAAATACAAAAGTTGAAGATATTTAAATCCTGAAAATTTTCCATAAAAACCAACTCAAAATTCCACTTGTACATCCCAGGGGAGTAAAAACACTAACTTGTGCTCGGAATCCCAAACTGAAAACAAGTGTCTCAAAGATTGCTATATTTACCTAGTTTAGAGCTCCAATTAGGTCCCATCTTCAATACAAAAGTTGTAGATCTTGAAGTTGTGAAGAGAACCCCGCAAGAATCATCCCAAAATTCCACTTCTACAATTCGGGAGACCTCCTGGAAGAAAAAGCGACGAAGTGGAACCCAAAACCAGCAATGACCAAGCTCCAACAATGGTGGTTTCCTTGATGAAGAAGAAGAAGATGAAGGCTGCTTCTTGGACTCCTTAGCAGCTAAGAGAAAGATAAAGTCTAAAAGAGCTAACCTCAGCCATTAAGCTCCTTTAAAAAGGCTAAACCAGCTCCAAAATTGGTCTTAAGGTGCACCAAAACACCTTCACCAACACTCCCCTCACACCAATCCCCCTTGCACCCGATCCGGTGCAAGGGGGGGTCGGACCAAATGGTCCGACCGGACGCATGGCGCGAGGGCACAGCGCCAGCGCAGCCTGCTCACGCGCGGGCGCGCGCGCATGCGCGACGCATGGCACGCCCGGTGCACCGCCCGTGCACCGGCCCCGCAGAAATCCCCTTACACCGGGTGCACGCCTCCCCAAGCACCGCGCTGCACCCGCCGGTGCATGGTTCGTGAGCCGGCCGCCGTGAGCCCGGTCCACACCCCCAGCAACACCCAATACACTATTTTAAGCCCAAAAATATCCAGAAATAGTGTATTTTGCACAGTTTTTCGCGCTGAGTCCATTTTTCTCGTCCATTTGGCGAACCGAGGATTCCGACACACCGAAAAAGTATGCTCAAAGCTCTCCAAATCATAACTGTACAATCACCGCACTTCCGTACATTCTTTTATGCGGTTTTTTCACACCGGATCAGAGTTTCGCGTCCTTTTCGCGCACCGACAACTCTAACACACCCAAAATGTGCCGATGAGCTACCAATCCACTAGTAACCCAACTCACAAAGATTTTGGTCTTCACATCCTCCCCCACTACAAAAAGTTTCGTCCTCGAAACTAAACGTCTTCTCGATGAAGCCTCAATAAGTGAGGGTGTGCCATCCCCATGGCATTCATCACAAGTCTGAAAGGTGTGTCCTCACTATCAATCAATACTGCACACAGTAGTATCGAGTATCTATCCTCTACTCTCTGAGTCAAAGAACATATCTGCCCGGTCTTGTCCCTCGGTACCCTCGAGGCAACACTAATTAAATCCTCACTCTGATCTTACTGAATCTGATCTCAACCCTCTCAAGGTAGGGTCCATACTCTATTTCCCACTAATCTTATCCATGTACAGCTGCTACTGCGCTATCCGCTCCCAAGACCACTCATCAGAATAGGGAGACAGGGAACTGATTTGGTCAATCCATCACAATAACTCTTATAGCCTTCGCTCCACTCTGCGACCTTGGGAATCCTGTAACAAAGTCCATGGTCACATAATCCTATTTCCATTCTGGTATTGGACAGCTTTGTAACTTGCTGGCGAGAACCTAATGTTCAGCTTTAACCTGTTGCCAAGTTACCATAAGAAAGGAACCTCCCAATATCTCTCTTCATTCCAGTCCACCAGAATTGTGCCCGGAGGCCTCTATACATCTTAGTACCACCTGAGGGAATGGTATAAGGTGTATAGTGAGCCTCTGTAGTGTACTGGTTTTTTCCCATGCAACTTTCTGGTGAATCCATTGTGTAGAACACCTAGTGTTGGTGTCTGGCCCATGGTGCATCGAAGGGGTGCCACAGATGGACCTCGTGAGACTTTGATAGCGGAATTGGCCTTCGGCTGTAATTGCCGAATTTTAGAAAAGGTTTTGGGCCAATCTGAGGTTGGATTTGGATTCAGCGCGGAAAAACGCTTGAAAACGGCTATTTGCTTGTTGAATTTGGAGTCCGGATGACCAAATGCGGGCTTCCGGAAGTTTGTGGGGATTTTCGGAGCATGGGGGTGACACGTGGACCGGGCCGAGCCACGTGGCGGCCTCTTATTGGCCGGCTCACGCAGCTGGGTCCACGGGGGAGGCGCGGCGGTGCATGGACCGCGGCGGGGGGGGCGCGTGGCGTGCCCTGGTAGGCTGGCGCACGCGGCACGGCTCACCGGTTTGGCGGGGTTGCGGTGGACCAGGCGCATGACACGTGGCGGCTTCGGATTCGTTGGCCCACGTAGGCACGGTCCACGGTGTGCGCGAGGGGGGCGCCTCGGTACTGTGCGCGCACAGTGGCGCCAGCGGGGCGGTCGGCCGCACTCGAGTGCGACACGCGTCGCCTCGCGGTTGGGCGGCCGTACCTACCCCGCTGACCGCGAGGGGGCCACGTGGCGCGTTGCGGGCCGCCAGGGTTGCTGTCCCCTGTTCGGGGTGACGTGGCCGTCCCAGGGACTTCCGGGCGCGTCGGACGGGAGATATACAACCCGGTTTCCGGGCGCAGTGCGCCCGGAAACCGCGCCCGAAACCCGGCCCGATAGCATTGTGGGTTTGGGCCTATAAATAGCTCCCCCCTTTCTTTCTTTTGGCTTTTTGGACCCTATTTCCGCTGAGCCCCTTCACAAGAGTTTTTCCTCCCTCAGTGCACTACCCATTGGAGAAGTTTGAGGATTTTTTGGAGGCACGCTTCCCGAGGTTCACCATTTTACGGCGCGGCGCGACGCTTGTTCTCCGGCGATCCTCTTCGCCCCTTCTCAGTGTTTGGACTCCTCCGACCCACCCCGACCTCGGAATTCGCCGATTCTTGCGCCGTTGGACTCACGACAGGTAGGGCTTCACTCCTGTGTTTTGTGCTTCCTCGATTTCCGTGCTGATCTTGGAGTTTTCTTAGCACCCATTTGACCCTTTTTCTTCGCGGACTTTTGGGACAGCACCGCAGTGTTCTTGCCATATCTTTTCGCTCATGCGTCGGAACGAGGCGATTCAAAAGGCAATTTTCATCTACGTTTCGCAAGGAGTCTCCTGGATTTTTCTCAGATTTTTCTGGATTTAACCCGTGGGTGAGAATCTTCTTTCTCTGTGGTCCTTGTTACAGGAATTTGGTACAGTTTGGTTCGGGGTGTACCCCTTGCCGGATTTTTATCTCAGCGTAGGAAACTCCAATTTGGGCGTGCAGGTACTCGTTTCGACGGGCTCGTCGCAAGGATCACGATAGTATTTTTCTTGGATTTTTCTGGGCATTATTCGCAGGTAAAAATTGGTGAATTCTGGACTGCAGATTTAGGGGACAGATTTTGGAAATTGGGGATGAATCGCTTATGTATTTTTCCTTTGGGGTATTTTGTACAGATTGGTGGTGTGTTTGGACTGATCTTGGACTTCGCCTTCGGGAATTTGGAATAGCGCTTGAGGTGGGTGATGTTGTGAACCTCCTACTTGTGAATGTTCACTAGGCCTATTAGAATGCCATGTTTATGTGTTATTAATTGTGAATGTATCTAGCATGCTTGTATGAGATTAAGGTTCCTTTGTGATACTTGCATTGTTAGCAGGTTACATGTTAGTAAGTGGTATTTCCATGTTTAGATGGGCAATTTAATTAGTTGGAAAGAATGCTAAAGCCATATCATAATATATGTTAAGGAAGGTTTGGGCATGTGATTAGAATGAATGTTGTATAAGGGGTACTTGCTAGTAGACTGTGCATCTAATATATATTATGTATCATATATCCTGCCACATGTACATCGGGATTTTCCCAAACACTTAATGTTGCATATGTTTGAATAATTGGAGTAATTATAGCAAAATAAAGGACTTTGCATGCTTGAATGGTCATCTAGATAGGCCACCTTTTTTCTGCTACACAACTTATTGGAATTGACTTAGGAGAACCATGCTTTTATTCGTTCTCCTGTCGTCTAGCCTTAGGGGATTGTGTAGTCAGAGGTCCAGAGTTGGGACAGTCGGGGATCGAGGTTTGGGTGTTGCGGCGACCGCGGACTGTGGGCGGTTGACTGGATTATTATTACTACTTTTGCACCAGATTGGGGTAGGGGATCGAGTTTCCCTTTAGTGGATGGATTTTCCACTTTGTTCAGGGTCGTGACCCCGTCCTGCTATTTATGGTACTGATGATACTAGTGACTGTGATACTATGCTCGTGTGGGGTCGCTCCCCTCGAGTACCACTCCGGAGTAGGATTCCGACCGTGTTGGGTGCCGGTCAGGCCATGTTGGGTGCCGGTCAGACCGTGTTGGGTTCCGGTCTATTTGGACAGGGAGATACGATGTGAGGTTGACAGCAGAGCAGGCAGTTCCAGTGCTTACTGGTGTTTTGATTGGGTTGGTCTGTCAGTCCTTACGTTCTGGTGCATGTTTTTAGCCATTCTCTAGTAGGATCGTAGAGGCATGTTAGTGGTAGCTCTGCATCAGTAGTGTACGTAGCTTACCACCTTTGTTTCTTTTTCGCTCTGATAGTCCTAGTGGCATGTTTGAGTTTGAGGTCTACCCACTAGGGAGGTACTGTTTTTATAGTAGTTCTCACCCCCCACTGTTTTCTCTTTTCTCGTTCCCCTTTGTTTTGCAGAGTTCTCTGCGGGAGTTGCGGGACCCTCTCCTGGATCGAGGTAAGAGGATCGCTGATTAGCTAGCCACTGCCCGAGTTCGATTTAGTAGTTTTGATGTATCCCCAGTACACTCAGACGGTTGTATTTCCTTTATTTTGGGTCTGGCTGCGGCCAGCTGGTTGTATATATTTCGTGAGCTGGAGAGACACTTGTATATTTCTGAGAGCTTACTGTACTTTCATTCCCAGCATTTGTCTGAGTTGTATTAGTTTTAGTTAGCTCTGTTTTATGCTCCTTTATTACTTGTTTTATATCTGAGCAGGTTATCAGCGCTTCGTGTACACGGAAATTCCGTATGCACGGCGGATCTCTGTGGACGGGCCCGGGTTCTGGTTTACCACCCGGGCGTGACAGATTAGTTGGTATCAGAGCTTAGGGATAGGTCAGACGGGACTTAGGAAACCCTAGGCTTTTGGCAGACCCTAGGAAGGCTGAGCGCGAGTGACGTGATATTGTGCGAAAGTCGGTAATTGGTTGTTAACTCTTCCTGTGAGTGGAGAGGGATTGACATAGCCTATTTCTGGGGGACTTATGTTGGCTGCAGACAACATAAGGTTACAGAAATAGGGGAATGTCCATGACTTTCGCTTGATTGGGTCGAGAGTGGTTTGGTTTACTGACCGTGGATTTTGTGTGGGGATGCCTCCAGGCGGCAGATTCCTACTCGGGTACTCCTACACCCCCGAGGAGCCGAGGCAGTCCGCGCCTTCTGAGATCAGTGAGCTGAGGGCCATGATGGCCCAGTTGGCGGAGAGCCACCGCCGACAGGAGCAGAGGTTTGAGCAGTTATTGGCCCAGGTTGCGGCACCCCCCCTAATACTGCTGAGGCCCCGCACCACCTGTTGTACCACCGACTATTCCACTTGCCCCTACAGCGCCGTCGTCGAGCAGCTGAGGCTCAGGGGATGTTCAGGCTTTGACCCCAGAGGAGGAGCGGGAGTTTTTGACAAACTAGCAGTTCTGCAAGCAGGACCCCTAAGTTCGGGGCGGGCACACATCCCCCGTGCGAGATTGGATCATGGCTAGCGTCAATGGAGAAGATGTTTGGGACT
>CM055068.1:15900794-15973871 GCA_029204045.2 Tillandsia leiboldiana
AAAGCGATAAAAGAGGGTGAAACTATAATAGCAAAGTATGCTAAAAATGTTCCTACTATGCTATTTACCCACTCTCACACAAGTAGGTATGAATAAACCTGTACAATAACC
Organism: Tillandsia leiboldiana; assembly: GCA_029204045.2. Lineage (NCBI taxonomy): Eukaryota > Viridiplantae > Streptophyta > Magnoliopsida > Poales > Bromeliaceae > Tillandsia > Tillandsia leiboldiana. The sequence continues at coordinate 15,900,906 of CM055068.1, forward strand.
ATGACTAGGCCATCTTCCAAGCTGTGCCTTCGATGCTAAATATGGGTTGTACATTAAACTGTATGCTATCAGTCATGGCAGGGGTGACATCCCACAAGTGCACTTAATTCCCATAATATAACACCTTATACAGTTACCAATTAAGCTACCCACCTGAAGTGCTCAAACCAAGGCAAACCTGGGGTCGTGAAGAGCGTGCCACTTGCACGCACAATCGCGCTGACACCGTATCCACGGTACATGTCGCACAAACCTCGGCTCCTAGCAGTGTTCCAAAAACACTCGCGAACCCTCCTGGTACAACAAAAGTCCAAAGTTACACTTTACGCTAAAATATCCAAGTCTACACCATCTGCTGAAACCAGCCCCGAAGATGTGCAATTTTCTCCTGCAGAACGGACTCTGAAAAATCCACCAAAAATACAGACGCGATCGTCGCGTCGAGCCCTTCGAAACGAGTACCTGCACGTCAAAATCCGAGTCCCGAAGGCCAAGTACAAATCCTACAACACGGTGAGCGCGAAAGTCCACAACATACACATCTGTATCACATTGCACAGGAGAACGGGAAAAGTATACCTTCGGGCAATTCCCGGAAAATCCCAGAAAATACGGTGATAATCCTCGCGTCGAGTAGATGAAAAAAGTGTATAGGCTCGCCTCGATCCGACGCTCGCACAACAAGTTGCACGCAAACGGTGCACACTTTACGGTCTCACGCAAAATGAGGTGCGTCCAAACGCCAGCAGCAGTCCGTGCAGTAAACCGGCACAGTAAAACACGGTCCCTAACACACACAGAGCACGTCAATCCAATGTCCAAAAGATGCTCCAAAACTGTGCCAAAAATATCGCAAAAACTAACACGCGGGACCTACCTCGACCGCGTCGCGCCGCCCAACCGTCTCCTCGGAACACCTCACGCGCTTCGCGAGGTCCACGGCGCACCGTCGCACCCCACAAAATCCCCTCCCTCTCACTCTCTCTCGCTCGGTGGAGAAGAAGAACAAGGTGAGAAGAAATGGTGCGCGGGGAGGAAAAGGAAGAAGAAGAGAAGAAGAGGGGAGAGGAGGGCTCCCGTGGACCGGGTCCACGGTGCACCGGGCCCGCTGCCAGCGGTCCACCGCACAGGGGGCGCGCGCGCCAGGCGCAGGCGCGCGCCCCCTGCGCCCACGTGGCGCGCATCCCGCGCGCCATGCGGGCGCCGCACTCGTGGCTACACACGCGCGCGGGACACCGTGCCGCCACACGGGCGCGCACCCACTCCCACGCGGGCGCCAGTGGGAGCCCGCCACGTGGCGGCCCCTGCGTCACCCGCGCAGGGAGCGCGCTTCCCCAGTGCGCTCCAGATGTGCGCTGTGCGCAGCATGCCACCTCGAGCCGCGTGCCACACGCCAACGCCTCGGGATCCGTGCCGTGTCGTCTCGGATCCGCGCACATGCCTCGAAAAACGCGCACACCAACCGTCTCCGAAAAAAAACAGTAGATAGTCCAATCTCAACGTTTCGCGCGCTGAATCCAAATACGGTTTCTGTTTCTCCAAATTCTCATTCGAAAATTTGCCGAAAGCCTTTTGATCCGATTTTCGCGCTGGGTCCAATTCTAAAGTCCGATTAGCCAAATTCCAACTCTAAAAATTCCCGAAGGCATCCGGAGAGGTGATCTTTTATCCAAACTTCGCCCCGAGTCCAATTTAATATCCATTGCGTGCGAAACACTTCTAAGCATTCGACGGGGCCATTTGACTATTCTCGTGATCCATTAAACACTCTGAGTCCATCACTAGTGTCCAATTGGTGCACAAACACCACCGACGCGCCACAAAGGCCTCCAGAAGCTGCTGGTCAGCCAGTAATCACCTCGTGGAGATCAAGGTCCTCACATCCTCCCCACTAAGAAAGTTTCGTCCTCGAAACTAGCTCAATTCCACCAGGAGTCACGAACACCAAGGGTAAGTACTCAACATCGTCATCTCCAGCTCCAAGTCGCTACTCACTCCCCGTGACCACTCCTCAACAACAACAGCGACAACCAGCACGGCATAGCTCGATTGCGCAACCTCTAATCTCACGAGCTAGAATTCGCAATGGGCGTCCCTCGTACTCCAAACATTCCTAATCTCAAATGGGGCGAGTCAATCACGGTGAGGGATCCAAAAACACATTACTCCTGAGCTGAGACGGGAGATACCAGAAGGGCTCGAATAAAGCTGGGGAAACTGGAATAACCTCTAGTGCAACACACACCAAACCACATCCTGTGCCAACTCACCAAGGTCACCCGAAGCATACCTAACTTTCATCCAATAAGAAAAGAATCCAATAAGCTGGGGTCTCACTCGGCCACTTCCCGATCAAAAACCAATCGAGGGGACTACTTGTTGGGTTATGTAAAATTGGATCTAAATAGGGGAAAAAACACCTAGAGGGGGGTGAATAGGTGTAAACCAATAAACACTCAAAAATCTTTGCGATATAAAACCCATGCGGAAAAATAAATAACCACGCAGAGATTTTTTACGTGGAAAACTCCAAACCGGAGTAAAAAACCACGGGACCGATAACACGGTGAAATCCACTAGAATTAAACACGTACAAGGTGATATACCGTACTCACAGACGACTCAACCTTTTCCATACGCTCCTAGTTGATTTTCTCCGCTCGCTCCACGACGCTTCTCGAATCCACGATTTGCGTCCACGCCGAATCCACGACGTCCGACCGAATCCACGGTCTTCACCCAGTAGAACGCTTCGAATCCACGAACTACCCTCGCTCCGAATCACGAGAGCGGTAGCACCTTGAATCCACAAGGCCACGCGAGTCCACCGCGCCGATTTTGGGGAAAATCGTTATTTTTTGGGTGGTGATGATCCGCCGAATACTTAGATTAGAAATAGATCGGAAATACCATCTAAGTATTCATTGATTTGATTCTACTCAAAATGTGAGTATGAAAACCTAGAATCAAATCAATCAATATAGATGAAGAAACATAAGATTTAATCTATTGATTTCCTTTCTTCTCTATTTTGGATCTATCTAATTCGGTCGTCTTTTTCCCCTTTTTCGTGGGTGACCCTAAAAGATGAATTAAAGGGTCTATATATAGGTTAGAAACCATTGGAAGAGGATAAGAATCAAAAACTAACCTTTTCTGGAATTTTTCAGGACGGCGATCCGGATCGGACTTCGCGGCGATCCGGATTGCAAGTAGCGAGACAAACAGTTTCCAGAAAAACCAAGGTTCGGGATCCGGATCGAAGTGCCTGATCGGATCGTTCATATAATTTCACCAACACCAACGTTCGGGATCCCGGATTGCAAAGCCTGATCCGGATCGTTCAAGAAACATGATAAAACTAGTGTTCGGGATCCGGATCAAAGGAGGCTACGATCCGGATTGAACTGATGTATGAACGAACACCCTTCGGGATCCGGATTGGAAAGTCTGATCCGGAATCCTGAACATGTCCCCATGTCCAGTTTTTGATTTTTATGCAATTAGAAATTCATCCAAGTGTTTCTACACTATAAGAAGTATTCGGATCACCAAAAATAATTAGTTAAACATACCTGATCCTTTTGAATTCTTCTTTCTTGAGATTGAGTTAAATGATCCAACTTTCTTTATCTTCAATCTTCAAGACTTAACCGAATTCACGAAATACGACAACTCAAATTCCGTAACAATCTCCCCCCTTTGGCGGTTTCGTGACAAAACATAAATCCACTCAAGAAAATTCAAAAAGATATTTTGTTGCTATCACCATACAACAAAAATTTACAATGGAGATCCAAAATAAAATAGATACATGAGTTAAACTCCTAAGACAGACTCTAGACTTAGACATCTGTACTCTCTGCAAAAGAAATCATTCTTGACAAAAGAAATCGTTAGATACCTCAAGAATTTTATATCATTCAAAAACCACATACAGAGATGAAGTTTATACTCATTTATACTTACCATGACATTTATACATTAAGATATGTAATTTGATCATAGTTAAAAACCAACATATCTCCTATGCAATCAAAATCCAAATGTCACAAAAATTGTTAGTGAACATCAACTTGTTAGTTATATTACATGCCCAAATAGTTAGCAAATAGTTAGTCGAGGCATGCGTGCAATCACAGATGAAAACCAAAAGTTGAAAGTTCTACTTACCTTACTTACCTTCATAGTTCAACTGGACAATCAAGATTGTTCAAACTGTTCAAACACTCCCCCTTTTTGTCACAAAGTTAGCCAAAATTACCAAAACGGAGAGAAAAGTTAACAAGTTCAAGAACCAAAACTGTGAGCTAAAAACTAAAAACTAAAACTTAAAAAACTTGCACAAGAAAAAGAATTAAAAAATGAAGAGAATTACTCAGAATCATCCGAACTGATGCAGCCGAGTATTGGAAGATTTTCTTTAAAACGTTTGTTCATGGATGACTGGTTCTTGTTGACCTTTTTTATTTCTTCCTTTACTTCAATCAGTTCATTTGAAATGCGTTCTTGCTCGTTGGAGAGCCTTTGCTGTTCTCTATAAATGGAGGTAACCGATGCATCATCATCGGATGTCGATGGAGGTGCTTGTTGTGCTGCAGGTGCTGGTTGTACTGGAGGTGCTGCTGGAGCAGAGGTTGTTGCTTGTTGTTGTGCTCTTCGTCGTGAGGAGGTGATGGGGGCAATCTTGTTTTGTTGAGAGAGACTTTACAATAGTTGTTTCATTGATCGTTCCTAGACTGTGCATGTAGGAACTCGCACTTGTGTCAGCTTTAAATTTTCGAAGAATGCGCATAATGATCATTGGATAAGGTAGTCTCTCTGAAGGGTGAGCATGTTCCACATAGCGTGCCATCCTCGACCAGATGATGTAAGGAATATTCAATTTGCTCCCATTGCTGCTGTGGGGTTGCCAAGAAGATAGAGGAATAACATCCTATCCCACCGAAGAACCTTTGTATTCATGTTTGGAAGGACGTTATAACAGATAATGAAGTTCAAATAGCGATACTCTGGTCGCAGTTCTTTTTGAGGAAACGGAGTTTCCTGCCGACAGAGTATCTGGAAGACAGATTCCATCAACTACCACTCTCCAGGAGTTGGTGGTGAAGGTTTGACACTTCATATAATGAGCCCCATCAGCTCTGGCCGTCATTCCTAACGCCTCTCCAATCAGTTGAGGGGTTACTTTGATCTTAACATTCTTGACCAATGTTTGGAATTCTCGACGTCCGCTCTCCTGATCAACTAGATAGCAGGCATTTTGATAAAACATTCTTACTGAGTGAAGACAATACCCAGTGGTCTCGGGGAAGTTGCAAATGGGAGCAAGACCTGTCTGGTCATACAGAGTCCCAAAAAGCGAAGATCGTTCCTTCAAGGCTTTGACATAACATGTCTTTCGCCAATGCATTCCCTGTTCTCAAAATCCTTTATCCTAGCAGAGCTGATAAAGTCTTGTGGAGGAAGGCTGGCTAGCAACTGGTTGCTCAATGGAAATTCCTCGAGCACTCCCTCTCTTGCGAGTAACACTTTTTCTTCTTGTTTTCACAGAAGTTTCTTCCATTGGAGCTTTGCCCTTTTCAGCAGCAGTAGGCGGAGCCTTTGATGTTTCTGCAGGCGCTTTTCCCTTCGAAGCAGTGGGTGCAGTTGCTTCAACTTGCAACTCATCCCAATCGATCGATTCCGTCTCAGATTCCGTATCGGAATCATCTTTTGTTTTCTTCGCTTTCTTAGCCCTCTTGGGCTTGATAGTGTCTCTAGTATGGACCATAGTAGCCAGAAGAAAAATGATCCAGGTGATCACCATTGCTACTAGTTTCTTGTAAGAAAGGAAATCCTGTGAGCAACAACTCAAGAACACGAAAAAAATTGTTAATTTTTAAAAATTTGAAAAATTGTACCTAAACAATCATTATCGTGTAGAGAGACTAAGAATCAAATTAGTTTTGCAAAAGGAATTTTAAAAATAGATCAATCGCATGATTTTGGAAAATTCCCATTATATGCCCTAAAACCAAAATTTTTGAAATCGAAGGCCAAAAATCCGTTTATCATTAGAATACCTAGCATATAATCAAAACTAATCTACCCGGAGTTCTTATTTCAAAAGAAATTTGATCAAAAAACTATCCACAAACGAGAAAGATAAGGAAATTCATCACGTTTTTGAGGAAGAATATGAAAAACTGTGAAATACCGAGATTTTGATCAATAAAACTTACTTGGAATCGAAGAACTTGAGTTTGAAAGCTTCCAAGATGGATGTATTCTAGAGAGAGAAGCTCTGGAGACTTTTGAACAAAAGATTGAAGTAAAAGAAATCAAAACCCTTTTGTTCTATATAAAACCCTAGCCGCGATCCGGATCAGTTCGGATTATGATCCGGATCGGCTACCCGCAGAGAATACCTGCGTTCGGGATCCGGATCGGCTTGTCCAATCCGGATCGGCTCCAACTTTTTCTTCAGAAAATTCAGAAAAATTCTAGAAAATCCAGAAAAAGATTGTAAGCACTTTTGTGTATCAACTTTAAATGAAAATCATCGTTTCATACAACAAGAAATAGATTATGCCAAATCTATCAATAACATCCAACAAATGAAATGAAAATTTATAAAAATTAAATCCCTTAAAGTTTGAACAACTTCAATTACATCTAACTTGATCTTATGAGTAATGCCTTTATCAAATCATCAATTCGGTAAAGAAAATGAAATACAAAGATCAATAGATGTCTAAATCCCAGATAAGTTAGATAATATATCTAGTCAATTTATTGAAGAGAGTTGCTCTTTGAGCATCTTTCATTAAAATTCCCACCTTATACCAACCTTGAAATTTTGACAGAGTCAAGTATTTCAACATGCATTTTATTTAATCAAACTTGAAAAACCTTGCTTGGTATACATGTGGTAGCTGCACACAGTACTCGGACGACCGAGGTGGTAGCTCTTTCCTCCATGTTGGTGGTAGTTTTCACACTCCTCATTGGGATGTAACTCTTTCCACATCTTTTGAGCATAACACTTTTTCTTTGACTCCCCCCTCAATTGGCTATCAATTATTTAAGATATAAAGTATTCAGCCAAATATTGATCTCGATTTCATACTCGACTAAACAGTCAAATAAGATAAAAAACTATACCAAGAGATCATCGAGAGAGAGAAATTGACTTTGATCAAAACAAAGATGATTTAATTCATATAATGATCATTGCATCAAATGAATTATTATGATATCCAAAGCATAATAAATTTCTAAACACATAAAAGGATGCAGTTAAAGTCAATAAAAACTAATGCTCAATTAATGTTCTATGTCTAAGCATAGATACTGAACAAAAACACAAAAATAAAACCTAACCTAAACAAAAGTTTCAAAAAGAGGTTATTTCAAGGAAAGCATTCCAATTGCTTTACGCAAATGAATAAAACGTTTTTGATCCAAAGGTTTTGTTAAAAAGTCAGCTAATTGATCTTCAGTTGAAATGTAGGAAATTTGAAGAATATTTGATTCAACTAGCTCTCTAAGAAAATGATATCTAAGTTCAATGTGTTTTGTTCTAGAGTGCAACACAGGGTTTTTTGAAATGTTTATAGCACTAGTGTTGTCACATAAAACAGTTACCGAAGTTGCTGAAATCCGGAAGTCGCTCAACACGCTTTTCATCCAAATGAGTTGAGTTGAACAACTACCCGCTGAGATGTATTCCGCTTCGGCAGTCGAGAGTGCAATGCAGTTTTGCTTTTTACTATGCCATGCAACAAGGCAATGGCCAAGATAAAAACATGCACCACTCGTACTTTTTTGATCATCCACAGATCCTGCCCAATCGACATCTGAGTATCCAATAATATCTAGACTTGTTCCCATAGGATACCAAATTCCGAAATTAATGGTTCCTTTGATGTACCGGATGATCCGTTTCACCGCTTTCAGGTGAACCTCCTTTGGTGCTGATTGATATCTCGCGCAAATCCCAACACTAAAGGATATATCCGGGCGACTAGCTGTGAGGTAAAGTAGACTTCCAATCATGCTGCGATAAAGTTTCTCGTCTACACTCTCACTAAGAGATTCACTTCCTAATCCCTTATTGCTAGTTCCCATAGGAGTAGGAAAATCTTTAGAATCTTCTAATCCGAATTTCTTTACCAACTCCTTTGCATACTTGGATTGACACAGATGGATGCCTTCACCATTTTGTTTCACTTGCAATCCAAGAAAGTATGTCAGTTCGCCCATCATAGACATCTCAAATTCGCTTTCCATGGTTTCAGCGAATTTAGAAGCATCATTATCCTTTGTTGCTCCAAATACAATGTCATCGACATAGATTTGTGCAACAATGAAGTTATTTTGATAATGCTTCACAAAGAGAGTCCTGTCTGCTCCCCCTCGAGTATAGCCCTTCTCCAAAAGGTGCTTTGTCAATCTTTCGTACCACGCTCGCGGTGCTTGTTTTAAACAGTAAAGAGCCTTTTTCAAACGAAAAACATGGTTAGGTAGTTTACAGTCTACAAAACCTTTCGGTTGAGCCACATAAACTTCCTCATTTAAAACCCCATTTAAAAACGCGCTCTTAACGTCCATTTGAAAGAGTTTTATTTTAAAGTGACAAGCAATAGCGAATAAGATACGAATGGACTCGAGTCTAGCTACAGGGGCGAACGTTTCATCAAAGTCTATATCTTCTATTTGAGAGTAGCCTTGAGCAACTAAGCGTGCTTTATTCCTGATGATGGTACCATCCTTATTTTTCTTGTTCTTGAAAATCCATTTAGTACCGATCACATTGTGTTGCTTCGGAGGCGTCGTTAATTCCCAGACTTTGTTGCGTTCAAACTGATGGAGCTCTTCCTGCATTGCTTCAATCCAGTAGTCATCCTGAAGAGCTTCATCGATATTCTTTGGTTCGATCATGGAAACGTAACAAGCGAATCCACAAACCAACTGTCTCCGAGTTTTGACTCCTTCTTGTGGGTCTCCAATGATGTTTGATTCAGGATGATCTTTGGAGATGCGTAACGTTTGATGCAATGGAGTACTCGGAGGTAAAAGAGATGATTCCTGCACATCAGATAAACTTGGAGAACCATTAGATGCATCATTAATATTGGAAGTATTATCATGAGAAGATGCATTTACAGGAGTATCATCATCAAGAGAGATATCAAGGGTAGATTTATCAGATGCAAAGTGGAAAGCTTCATCCACTTTAACATTTATGGATTCTACAATCGTTTTAGATTCCAAGTTAAATACCCGATATGCTCTACTATTTGTAGAATAACCCATGAAAATCCCTTCGTCACTTCGAGAGTCAAATTTTCCAAGATTTTCGCGGTCACGTAAAATGTAACATCGACTCCCAAAGATGCGAAAATATTTGATGTTGGGTTTTCTACAACACCATAGTTCATATGGTGTATTTAACGTCCCCGGGCGCAAATAAAGTCGATTAATAACATAGATTGCAGTGTTCACAGCTTCAGCCCAAAAATGTAGCGGTAAATTCCGGCTGCGAAGCATAACACGTGCCATCTCTTGTACAACCTTGTTTTTGCGCTCGACAACACCATTCTGTTGAGGTGTATAGGGTGCTGAGAATTCATGTTTAATGCCGTTGGAAGTGCAAAAGTCAATGAATTTTGAATTTATGAATTCTCCACCTCTATCACTTCTAACACGAATGATCTTTTCATTCTTTTCAATCATAATACGAAGGCAAATCTCGTGAAAAGAATCAAAAGTATCAGCTTTCTCTTTTAAAAATGCTACCCATGAGTATCTAGAGAAATCATCAACCAATAAGAAAATATACCATTTACCTCCCAAGGATGGTTGACGTGTCGGCCCCATAAGATCCATATGCAATAATTCCAAGGGCCGTTTGGTACCGACGTGATTCAAGTTCTTGTGTGCAGTCCAAGATTGTTTTCCCTTTTGACAACCACCACACACAATGTTTTGGTTAAGTGAAAGTTTAGGAACCCCCTTGACCACATCTTTGTTTGAAATTCTAGCAAGTTCCTTAAAATTTATGTGACCTAGCCTTTCATGCCAAAGTGTTTCATTATTCAAAGAGGCTAAGTTACAATTTTCAGAAAATTTATTGGGAACAACATAACAATTGTTTTCAGATCTAACCCCTTTTAAAAAGAAGACATGGTCCTTATCAGTTACAATGCATTCGACAGGTGAAAAATTAACTGAAAAACCATTGTCACAAAGTTGACTGATACTTATGAGGTTAGTCTTAAGGCCATCAACAAATAACACATTATTTAGAATCGGGACATCTGGAATAGCTACTGTTCCTTTTCCAACAATTTAGGAAGACTGACCGTCTCCGAAAACTACAAGTCCTCCGGAGATTTTCTCAAAATTTTGAAAACAGTTTTTGTCACCGGTCATGTGACGAGAACAACCGCTATCCAGATACCAAGACGAATTATCATAAGCATGCAAGGAAATATTTGTAACAAGACAAGGGAAAACTTCACCTTTGCGTACCCAAACCATTCGAGTTTTGGTGTACGTCGGAAATGATTGTGAGGTTGATACCTTTGGTGAAAGCGTCTTGTTTGATCCGTCGCTTTTCCTTGACGTCGTTGTCTTGTTTGATGAACTACCGAGGCTCTTTTCCTTCGAAAAATTTGCATTTGATTTCCGAGGAATCACCCTTTTGGTAGTCGTTGCAAGGAGTGCTTGAGTTGAGCGTTTGGCTCCCATCTTGCAATTTTTCCTTATGTGCCCTGCAATACCACAACGAAAACATACCTTGATGCTTGACGATTCTGAAGAGGGAGAAGTAGGTTTGTTGTCGTTGTTTGTCGTCAATTTCGGTGTCGGAGGAGGAGATACCGACTGGGGCACAAAGACTGTCCCAACCGAACTAAAATTATCGTTAGCTCGATTGTATCCGAGGCCGAACTTGTTTGATTGACCAAGACCAAGAAGCTTATCCAACTTACTCCTTCCTGATGAAAATCGCTGTAAGTCATCCTTGAGTTGGAGAATGGTCTCTGTCATTTCCAATTTTTCCTGTCGAGCCTCGCCGTTGAGCTTCAAGAAGTAATTCACTTTGTTCACCATATCTATATAATTATTCTCGAGTTGCTCATTGGACTCTTGAAGGGAAACATTTATTTTAATCAGATCATCGCTTTCCACTTCAAGATCGGTCGAGAGAGAAGTTACCCTTTTTACTTCTTCTTCGAGATCCTGCAATCTCCCTCTCAACCCCTTGTTTTGCTTAGCCAGTTTCTTTGAATCCCTCAAAAGTCTGTGATAGGCTAGAGCAAAATCTTCACCTTCCGAATCATCCGATTCATTGTCCGTTGCGTTCTTTCCAACTTGGGAGGAGGACAATGACTCAGATGTACTAGCCATTAAGCACATGAAGGGTGAAGATGTGGACGCGTGGAACGCTGTTGCGTTATCTTCTTCATCACTTGAGGATGACTCATTTGACGATGAGGTGTCATCCCAAGTGACGGCTTGCATCGCTTTCTTCTTTGACGGATTCTTATTAGGACACTCCGTTGAGATATGGCCGTACCCTCGGCACTTGAAGCATTGGACTTGTCCTTCTGAGCTTTTCTTATCCTTAGAAAAACCCTCTTGCTTTCTTGGTTTGAAACCTGAAGAACCTTTGCCTTTCTTCGACTTTACGAAGGATGGAGTTTTGCTTGAGTTACCCCTTCGAAAGTTTCGGCGAAATCTTCTTGTCAAGAGAGCAAGCTGCTTCTCAAAGTCCTCCATAGATAAATTCTCGTCATCGCCTGAGGAGGATGAATCCGCGTCTTCTTCTTTTGTTGTTTTCAACGCATAACCTGAAGACTTAGAAGAGGATGCCTTTCCAGAAGAATAGTTAGTAGGAAATGTCATTTCATAAGTTTGTAATGAACCAACTAATTCTTCTACACGGATTTCGTCCGGGTGTTTAATAGTTTCAATGGCTGTAACCTTGGAACGAAATCTTTCAGGAAGAGTTCTTAATATTTTTCTTACAACTTTAAATTCTGGAATCTTCTCTCCCAAGTTAGCACATGAGTTTACGATGTCTTGCAATCGTGTGTAATAGTCTGTGAAAGATTCATTTTCTGCCATGAAAATAGAGTCAAACTTGCTCGTAAGCATTTGAAGTTTCTGAATCTTCACAAGGTTAGTTCCCTCATGCGTAACTTAAAGAACATCCCAGATTTCTTTCGCAGTCTCACATGCCGAGACGCGAGAGAACTCTGTTTGCGACAAAGCATTAAATAAAACGTTAATCCCTTTGCCATTGTAAGAAGAAGTATCTATCTCTTCCTTGGTCCATTTCGACCTAGGTTTGATGGTGCGAACATCAGCAAGAATTTCAGTTGGATTAGACCATCCTAATTCAATTGATTGCCACACCAGTTCGTCGATGGAAATTAAAAAGGCTTTCATCCGTACTTTCCAGTAGGCATAATTTGTTCCATCGAAGAACGGGGGTCTGTTGATGTTTCCACCTTCAACCATTGTTTACAACCCTATTCCCGCTCTGATACCACTTGTTGGGTTATGTAAAATTGGATCTAAATAGGGGAAAAAACACCTAGAGGGGGGTGAATAGGTGTAAACAATAAACACTCAAAAATCTTTGCGATATAAAACCCAATGCGGAAAAATAAATAACACACAGAGATTTTTACGTGGAAAACTCCAAACCGGAGTAAAAACCCACGGGACCGATAACACGGTGAAATCCACTAGAATTAAACACGTACAAGGTGATATACCGTACTCACAGACGACTCAACCTTTTCTATATGCTCCTAGTTGATCTTCTCCGCTCGCTCCACGATGCTTCTCGAATCCACGATTTGCGTCCAACGCCGAATCCACGACGTCCGACCGAATCCACGGTCTTCACCCAGTAGCACGCTTCGAATCCACGAACGTACCTCGCTCCGAATCCACGAGAGCGGTAGCACCTTGAATCCACAAGGCCACGCGAGTCCACGTGCCGATTTTGGGAAAATCGTTGTTTTTTGGGTGGTGATGATCCGCCGAATACTTAGATTAGAAATAGATCGGAAATACCATCTAAGTATTCATTGATTTGATTCTACTCAAAATGTGAGTATGAAAACCTAGAATCAAATCAATCAATATAGATGAAGAAACATAAGATTTAATCTATTGATTTCCTTTCTTCTCTATTTGTGGATCTATCTAATTCGGTCGTCTTTTTCCCTTTTACGTGGGTTACCCTAAAAGATGAATTAAAGGGTCTATATATAGGTTAGAAACCATTGGAAGAGGATAAGAATCAAAAACTAACCTTTTCTGGAATTTTTCAGGACGGCGATCCGGATCAGACTTCGGCGATCCGGATTGCAGTAGCGAGACAAACAGTTTCCAGAAAAACCAAGGTTCGGGATCCGGATCGAAGTGCCTGATCCGGATCGTTCATACAATTCACCAAACACCAATGTTCGGGATCCGGATTGCAAAGCCTGATCCGGATCGTTCAAGAAACATGATAAAACTAGTGTTCGGGATCCGGATCAAAGGAGGCTACGATCCGGATTGAACTGATGTATGAACGAACACCCTTCGGGATCCGGATTGGAAAGTCTGATCCGGATCCTGAACATGTCCCATGTCCAGTTTTTGATTTTTATGCAATTAGAAATTCATCCAAGTGTTTCTACACTATAAGAAGTATTCGGATCACCAAAAATAATTAGTTAAACACACCTGATCCTTTTGAATTCTTCTTTCTTGAGATTGAGTTAAATGATCCAACTTTCTTTATCTTCAATCTTCAAGACTTAACCGAATTCACGAAATACGCCAACTCAAATTCCGTAACACTACTCAACCGCATGCTACCCTCAACAGGGATCCTCCGGAGATACAAACTCATGCCACAGTTGGTCACTCAACATGTCAACAACCCCACGGACCCACGGGTCGAAGTCGATCTCTCAACTAATAAAGAACACCCTGACGGGGACCAAACCGTCGGTGAACGGGACTGAAAACTGGCTCGAAAGGCGATCATAATGCTGATGCCCAAATTCGCGGTCAAAAGTCCGAACCATCAATGGCAATCCGCGTGAATCCCTCTCAAGATGCTGAAAGCTGTAATCTCCACTGGTGCCACATGGCAGATATTAAAAACTGAAGCTGAAACCTTAATCTATCATATAGCATAGAACAGGAATGCTGAGTAATCAAGACTGATAGCGAAGCAGGCATGGCCTACGCCCAGGTATATCAATCAAAGCCGAAAGTAAAAGGCGTACTGAAAGGCTCATCTGTGGGGTCCAAGCTGCCTACAAAACAGCGGTTCGTCCTGCCACAATACTCATAGGGTTGGACTAATGAAGTGTGGACCGAAAATCAACCCACGGTAACTCTACAGCCACAATGGGAGGCATCACTAAAACACGCAAATCTCTCTCCCAACACTGGAAATGCTAGCATTGGCGCTGGTATCAGTCTCATTATCCATTGGCCATGCTCTCCCAACACTGCCAAGTCTAAGAAGCTCCTCACCTCAAGAATAAATGTTGGTCTCAGCCAACCTTGAATAACATCCAATTGGTCGGGTTCCACCGCCGCTCCAACAGCTAGAATAGGGTATGCACTTGGAGCTAGAACTTGTACCTCAATAACTTGGCATACAGCTTCATTCACACATGCATGGTAGTACATCCACAAGCGCTTCTCGTGCTCCAAGTCGCTCTGGGAGTAAATCAAAATATCCTTGGGGAAACACCACTCCCAAATCCGTCCAGATACAACTGGGACACACCATTCCTCAAATCTCAAAGACAACAGGGCATCAATTATTCCATTTGGCCTCACTATGCTCTCATAATGCCCTTACCGGATCCTAAATGCCCTCTAGGCAAAGTCCTCGATTGTCTAATTCCAAGTAGGTACTCGCATCATACAATAACTGCCGGAGTATAGCTCCATCAAAAAGGTCCTAGATACCACCCGGACCTGTCTACACTCGAACCATAAGAGGACCCTTACAATCGTGTATCAACGACGTGGCACTAGGTCAAATAGACCCCTCGATCCATCAGATCCTGCAACTGTGCCATCAGCTCTCTCAGCTCTACAGGCGGTATCCAATGAGGTGCTGTCAAGGGTGGCGCGGTTCCCTCGAACCACGTCAAACGCAAACTCTATCTCCCTAACCGGCGGCATCACAAATAGCTCAGGTGAAATCACACCCGGGATCTCATGGGCAACAGAGATATCTTTGAATCCCGGTGCCGCCAAAAGCACCTCTCACACTGTCGCTATAGCATGTGTGCTCTAATAATCTCAACAAGCAAGCCTCTTCTTGTCTGCCTCGCAGAAAATCGATGTCCTCAGTTAAAACATCCTGTGGCATTGTGCCAACCAATCCCAAGCACTGGGTCAAAACACCGAACTGCCACAATTACCAATAAGTCTGCCGATACAACTTGCGGCCTCAACTGCATTGGACATAATCCACAAGTCTCCTCCACATGCACAACACTAACAGGAACCTGTACCTCGAGTGCACGTGGTAACAGATCTACCTCTAGTCCATGCAGGAATGCAACATGCTCTAACTCTGACTACTGTGATGAAACCCCACCTGCGACAACTCGATCCACTACCGTGGCGCCCTCCAACCGGGCGGCACAGGTTCATCCACTCGATGCAAGTGGTTATCGCTCAATTTGCCTGAAAATCAGGACTACCCACATAGGGAGTACGTGTTAAGGAATTTGTTTTGGCGCATTTCGTGAAAGTATTGAGTCTTGAAGATTGAAGATGAAGAAGTTTGGATCATATAACTCAATCTCAAGAAAGAAGAATTCAAAAGGATCAGGTATGTTTAACTAATTATTTTTGGTGATCCGAATACTTCTTATAGTGTAGAAACACTTGGATGAATTTTTAATTGCATAAAAATCAAAAACTGGACATGGGACATGTTCAGGATCCGGATCAGACACAGCAATCCGGATCCCGAAGGGTGTTGATTCATACGCAAATCCAATCCGGATCCAAGCCATTTTTGATCCGGATCCCGAACATTGGTTTTTGCTGAAATGTATGAACGATCCGGATCAGGCATTTCAATCCAGATCCCGAACCTTTGTTTTCTGGAAATTGTCTGTTTCGTTACGACAATCCGGATCGCCGTAAATCCGATCCGGATCGTCGTCCTGTAAAATTCCAAAAAAGGTTAGTTTTTGATTTTTATCCTCTTCCAGCGGTTTCTAACCTATAAATAAACCCTATGATTATTTTTCTAGGGTAAGCCGTATAAGCCATAAAAGCCGAATAAATCAAAAGACGGCCATAGAAATCCACCTATAGAGAAAAAAGGAAATCAATTGATTTAATCCTATGTTTCTTCATCTATATTGATTGATTTGATTTTAGGGTTTCTTACTCAGATTTTGAGTAGAATCAAATCAATGAATACTTAGATGGTATTTCCGATATATTTCTAATCTAAGTATTCGGCGGATCATCACCACCCAAAAACAACGATTTCCCCAAAATCGGCGCGTGGACTCGCGTGGCCTTGTGGATTCAAGGTGCTACCGCTCTCGTGGATTCGGAGCGAGGTACGTTCATGGATACGAGACGTGCTACTGGGTGAAGACCGTGGATTCGGTCAGACGTCGTGGATTCGGCGTTGGACGCAGATCGTGGATTCGAGAAGCGTTGCGGAGCGAGCGGAGAAGATCAACTAGGAGCGTATGGAAAAAGGTTGAGTCGTCTGTGAGTACGGTATATCACCTTTGTACGTGTTATAATTCTAGTGGATTTCACCATGTTATCGGTCCCGTGGTTTTTTACTCCGGTTTGGAGTTTTCCACGTAAAAATCTTGCGTGTTATTTTTTATTCCGCATTGGGTTTTATTGCGCAACGATTTTTGAGTGTTTAAACGTTTACACCTATTCACCCCCCTCTAGGTGTTTTTCCCCTATTTAGATCCATATTATACATAACCCGACAAGTGGTATCAGAGCGGGAATAGGGTTGTAAACAATGGCTGAAGGTGGAAACATCAACAGACCTCCGTTTTTTGATGGAACAAATTATGCCTACTGGAAAGTACGGATGAAAGCATTTCTTATTTCCATCGACGAACGGGTGTGGCAATCTATCGAGTTAGGATGGTCAAATCCAACTGAAGTTATTGTTGATGTTCACACCATCAAACCTAGGTCGAAATGGACCAAGGAAGAGATAGACTTATCTTCTTACAATGGCAAAGGAATCAATGCTTTATTTAATGCCTTGTCTCAAACTGAATTCTCTCGCGTCTCAGCATGTGAGACTGCGAAAGAAATCTGGGATGTTCTTCAAGTTACACATGAGGGAACTAACCTTGTGAAGATTCAAAAGCTGCAAATGCTTACGAGCAGATTTGACTCTATTTTCATGGCAGAAAATGAATCATTCACAGACTACTATACACGATTGCAAGACATCGTAAACACATGTGCTAACTTGGGAGAGAAGATTCCAGAATTTAAAATTGTAAGAAAGATCTTAAGAACTCTTCCTGAAAGATTTCGTTCCAAGGTTACGGCCATTGAAACTATTAAACACCCGGACGAAATCCGTGTAGAAGAATTAGTTGGTTCATTACAAACATATGAAATGACATTTCCTACTAACTATTCTTCTGGAAAAGCATCTACTTCTAAGTTTTCAGGTTTTGCGTTGAAAACTACAAAAGAAGAAGACACGGATTCATCCTCCTCAGGCGACGACGAGAACCTATCTATGGAGGACTTTGAGAAGCAGCTTGCTCTCTTGACAAAAAATTTTCGCCGAAACTTCCGAAGGGGTAATTCAAGTAAAACTTCATCCTCCGGAAAGTGGAAGAAAGGCAAAGATTTTTCAAGCCAAAAGTCAAGAAAGCAAGAAAGTTTTTCAAAGGATAAGAAAAGCTCAGAAGGACAAGTCCAATGCTTCAAGTGCCGAGGATATGGCCATATCTCAACGGAGTGTCCAAATAAAGAATCCGTCCAAGAAGAAGGCGATGCAGGCCGTCACTTGGGATGACACCTCAACGACAAATGAGTCATCTTCAAGTGATGAAGAGAACAACGCAACGGCATTCTACGCGTCCACATCTTCACCCTTCATGTGCTTAATGGCAAGTACATCCGACTCACTGTCCAACCCCACTGTTGAAAAGATTGCAACGGACGATGAATCGGATAATTCGGAAGGTGAAGACTTTGCTCTTGCCTACCTTAAACTTCTGAGGGATTCAAAGAAGCTGGCAAAGCAAAACAAGAGTTTGAAAGGGAGATTGCAGGATCTCGAAGAATAAGCAAAAAGGGCAACTTCTCTCTCAAACGCTCTTGAAGTGGAAAGGGATAATCTGATTAAAGTAAATGTTTCCCTTCAAGAGTCCAATAAGCATTTCGAGAAGAATTATGTAGATATGGTGAACAAAGCGAACTACTTCTTGAAGCTCTACGGCGAGGCTCGACAGGAAAAAATGGAAATGACGGAGACCATTTTCCAACTCAAGGATGATTTAAAGCAATTTTCTTCTGGAAGGAGTAAGTTGGATAAGATTCTTGGTTTGGTCAAACAAATAAATTCAGCCTCGGATACAATCGAACTGAAGACAATTTTAGTTCGGTTGGGACAGTCTTTGTGCCCGAGTCGGTATCTCCTCCTCCGACACCGGAATTGACGACAAACAGCGACAACAAACCTACTTCACCCTCTTCGGGATCGTCAAGCACTAAGGTATGTTTTCGTTGTGGTATTGCAGGGCACATAAGAAGGAATTGCAAGAATGGAGCGCTAAGATCAAATCAAGCACATCTTGCAACTACTACCAATGAGTTCATTTCCCGCAAATCAAAGAAGAATCTTTCAAAAGGAAAGAACATTGGTAGTACATCAAACAAGACGACGACGTCAAGGAAAAGCGATGGATCAATCAAGACGCTTTCACCAAAGGTATCAACTTCACAATCATTTCCGACATACTCCAAAATTCAAAAGGTTTGGGTATGCAAAGGTGAAATCTTCCCTTGTCTTGTTGTTCATACTTCTTTACACGCTTATGATAATTCGTCTTGGTATTTGGATAGTGGTTGTTCTCGTCACATGACCGGTGACAAAAATAGTCTTCAAACTTTAGAGAAAATCTCCGGAGGACATGTTGTTTTCGGAGATGGTCGTTCTTCCAAAATTGTTGGAAAGGGAACAATCGCTATTCCTGAAGGCCCGGTTTTGAATAATGTTTTATTTGTTGAAGGCCTTAAGACTAACCTCATTAGTATAAGTATACTTTGTGACAATGGGTTCTCAGTTAATTTTTCTTCTGTAGAATGTGTTGTAACTCATAAGGACCAGGTATTCTTTTTAAAAGGGGTTAGATCGGAAAATAATTGCTATGTTGTTTCAAACAAAATTTCTGAAAAATGTAACCTAGTTTCTTTGTATAATGAAACTATTTGGCATGAAAGACTAGGTCACATGAATTTTAAAGAACTAGCAAGGATTTCAAATAAGGACGTGGTTAAGGGGGTTCCTAAACTTTTATTTAAAGAAAACATTGTGTGTGGTGGTTGTCAAAAGGGAAAACAATCAAGAGTTGCACACAAGAACTTGAACCACGCCGGTACCAAACGGCCCTTGGAATTACTGCATATGGATTTAATGGGGCCGAATCGTCAACCATCTTTGGGAGGTAAATGGTATATTTTTCTTTTGGTTGATGATTTCTCTAGGTATTTATGGGTAACTTTTCTAAAAGAGAAAGCGGATACTTTCGACTCTTTTCATGAGGTTTGTCATCGTATTATGAATGAAAGAAATGAAAAGATCGTTCGTGTTCGAAGTGATAGAGGTGGAGAATTCATTAATTCTAATTTTTTTGATTTTTGCACTTCCAATGGGATAAAACATGAATTCTCAGCACCCTATACACCTCAGCAGAATTGTGTTGTTGAGCGCAAAAACAGGGTTGTTCAAGAGATGGCGCGTGTGATGCTTCATAGCCGGAATTTACCGTTATATTTTTGGGCTGAAGCTGTGAACACCACTGTCTATGTAATTAATCGAGTGTATTTGCACCCTGGAACTTTAAATACACCATATGAGCTGTGGTTTAGTAGAAAACCGAATATCAAATATTTTCGTATCTTTGGGAGTCGATGTTTTATTCTGCGTGATCGCGAAAACCTTGGTAAGTTCGACTCTCGAAGCGACGAAGGAATTTTCATGGGTTATTCTACTAACAGTAGAGCATATCGGGTATTTAACTTGGAATCTAAAACGATGGTAGAATCTATAAATGTTAAAGTAGATGAAGCTTTCCACTTTGCATCTGATAAATCTACCCTTGATATGTCTCTAGATGATGATACTCCTATAAGTGCATCTTCTCGTAATAACTCCTTCAATAAAGTTGATGCATCTAATGGTTCTTCAAGTGTATCTAATGTGCAGGAATTATCACATGTACCTCCGACTACTCCGTTACCGCAAACACTACGCATCTCCAAGGATCATCCGGAATCTAACATTATTGGAGACCCACAAGAAGGAGTTAGAACTCGGAGACAGTTGGTTTGTGGAGTCGCATGCTACGTCTCCATGATTGAACCAAAGAACATCGATGAAGCTCTTCAAGATGACTACTGGATTGAAGCTATGCAGGAAGAGCTCCATCAGCTCGAACGAAACAAAGTCTGGGAATTAACAAAGCCTCCGAAGCAACACAATGTGATTGGTACTAAATGGATTTTCAAGAATAAGAAGAACGAGGATGGTACCATCATCAGGAATAAAGCACGCTTAGTTGCTCAAGGCTATTCTCAAATAGAAGGAATAGACTTTGATGAGACGTTACGTATATTATTCGCTCGACTCGAGTCAATACGTATATTATTCGCTATTGCTTGTCATTTTAAAATAAAACTCTTTCAAATGGACGTTAAGAGCGCATTTTTAAATGGGTTTTTAAATCAGGAAGTTTATGTGGCTCAACCGAAAGGTTTTGTAGACTATAAACAACCTAACCATGTTTTTCGTTTGAAAAAGGCTCTTTACGGTCTAAAACAAGCACCGCGAGCATGGTACGAAAGGCTAACAAAGCACCTACTAGAAAAGGGCTACACTCGAGGGGGAGCAGACCGGACTCTCTTTGTGAAGCATTATCAAGATAATTTCATTGTAGCACAAATCTATGTCGATGACATTGTATTTAGTGCAACTAGAGATAATGATGCTTCTAAATTCGCTGAAACCATGGAAAGCGAATTTGAGATGTCCATGATGGGGGAACTGACATACTTTCTTGGATTACATGTAAAACAAAATGAAGAAGGCATTCATCTATGTCAATCCAAGTATGCAAAGGAGTTGGTGAAGAAATTCGGTTTAGAAGATTCTAAAGATTTTCCGACTCCTATGGGAACTAGCAATAAGGGATTAGGAAGTGAATCTCTTAGTGAAAGTGTAGACGAGAAGCTTTATCGCAGTATGATTGGAAGTCTACTCTATCTCACAGCTAGTCGCCCGGATATATCCTTTAGTGTTGGAATTTGCGCGAGATATTAATCAGCACCAAAGGAGGTTCACCTGAAAGCGGTGAAAAGGATCATCCGGTACATTAAAGGAACTTTGAATTTCGGAATTTGGTATCCTATGGGAACAACGCTTGACATTATAGGATATTCAGATGGCGATTGGGCAGGATCTGTGGATGATCGGAAGTGCACGAGTGTCACGCCCCGGGTGTAAACAAGAACCCGGGGCCCGTCCACAGATCCGCCGTGCATAAGGAATTTTCCGTGTACACGAAGCGCTGGTAACCTGCTCAGATATAAAAGTGTAATAAAGGAGCAAAAAAAATAGAGCTGAACTAAAACTAATACATCTCAGACAAATGCTGGAAATAAAGTACAATAAACTCTCATAAATATACATGTGTCTCTCCGAGCTCACGAAATAAATACAATCAGCTGGCCGCAGCCAGACCCAAAATAAAAGAAAATACAACCGTCTGAGTGTACAGGGGATACATCAAAACTACTAAACTCGAGCTTGGGGCAGTAGCTATCTAATCCGCGATCCTCTTACCTCGGTCCTGGGAAGAGGGTCCCGCAACTCCCGCAGAGGACTCTGCAAAACAAAGGGGAATAGAAAAGGGAAAACAATGGGGGGTGAGAACTACTATAAAAACAGTAGCCTCCCCTAGTGGGTAGACCTCAAACTCAGACATGCCCACTAGGACTACCAGAGGCGAGAATAAAACAAAGGTGGTAAGCTATAAGTATAACTACTGATGAAAAGCTACCACTAACATGCCTCTATAATGCCCAGCTAAAAGGATAGCTAAATGAATGCATCAGAAATAAAAAGCCTGCCTGCCTACACCCAACCTATACTCCAGTAAACACTGGTACTGCCTACTGTGCCTGCCAAATCGGGTATGCCAGCCTACGCATAACACCGATAGGGGATAGGAGTCTCAAGGACTCAAGTCTGCATATCGCGCACTCCGGAGTGGCACTCGAGGGGAGCGACCCACACGAGTAAAATGCCTGAGTAATAAGTATCCAAGGAGAATAAGTCCGCAGGACTGGATCATGATACTGATCTAAATGGAACAGAACCATCCACTAAAAGAAGCCCAAATCCTCTCCCCGATCTGATGCAATAACAACTATCCGGTCAACCGCCCAAAATCCGCGGTTGCCGCAATACCCTGCCATCACAACCTGCCTGTCCCAAATCCCAAGTATCTGCCTACACTATCCCAGCCCCTGCTCTATCCCCTATGTCTAGATAACTGGAGAAAATAAAATCATGGTTTCTCCTAAGTCAATTCCAGCATGATAGTGCAGCAGAAAAAGGTGGCCTAACTAGGTGACCATTCAAGCATGCAAAAGTCCTTTTTCTTAACAATATAATTTCAGTGTTCCAATTCTTACAAGAATTACAATATGCCTTTGTTTAGATATCAGAAGTACTAACATGCCATAAGCGAATTTATACACATGCATAGGTTTCCCAATTATACATAAAACATGATATGGTTTTAGCCGATTATTATCAAAAGGTTTTAAGCAATTGTTCCCAGGGATTCTACTCAACTTAACATTTGTAAGAATTACCATTATTAGCACCTAGTCCTCTAAAGATGCAAGTATCAACCATAAGTCCAATTCTTCCAATTTAAGCATGCCATATTCATTCCACTAGTATACTAGCAACATTACATAAGACTAGCTCCAATATGCCTAGTGGGTTATCACAAGTAGGAGGTTAACAACGGTACCCACCTCGAGCGCTAATCCCTGTCCAAAGGCGAAACCCACGCTCAGTCCAAAAATCACAGCAGCACTGCACAACATACCCCAAAGGACAAACTTAATTTAAACATGCAAAATTCCCAAATTCTGTCCACAATTACCACAGTCCAGAGTTTCCTAATTTTTCACCTGCGAAAAATGCCCAAAAAATTCCAAGAAAAATACAGTCGCAATCCTCGCGACGAACCCGTCGAAACGAGTACCTGCACGTTCAAATCCGAGTTTTCTACGCTGAGTTACAAATTCTGCAAGGGAAGCACCCCAAACCAAACTGTCCAGAAAATCTGTGTCAAAGAACTACAGTGAAAGGAGACTTTCACCTTCGGAAAATATTCCAAAAATTCAGGGAAAAATCCAGGAGATTCCTTGCGAAGTGTAGATGAAAATTTCCTTTTGAATTGCCTCGATCCGTCTCCTGTGCGCAAAGATACAGCAAGAACACCGCGGTGCTGTCCAAAAATCCGCGAAGAAAAATGGGTCAAATGGGTGCTCAGAAAACTCCAAGGTCAGCATGGAAAACGAGGAACCTCAAAACACAGGAGTTGAAGTCCTA
Organism: Tillandsia leiboldiana; assembly: GCA_029204045.2. Classification (NCBI taxonomy): domain Eukaryota; kingdom Viridiplantae; phylum Streptophyta; class Magnoliopsida; order Poales; family Bromeliaceae; genus Tillandsia; species Tillandsia leiboldiana. The sequence goes on from CM055068.1 coordinate 15,924,808, forward strand.
CCTGTCGTGAGTCCGTTGGCGCAAGAATCGTCAGAAAAGGAGGTCGGGGTGAGTCGGGGGAGCCCAAACACTGAGAAGGGACGAAGCGGGTCGCCGGAGAATGAGCGTCGCGCCGCGCCGTAAAATCGTGAAACTCGGGATGCGTGCCTCCAAAAATCCTAGGGCTCCGCCAGAGAATATAGAACAGGGTGAAGAAGAAATCTCCTAAAGGTTTCTCTGTGAAAAGAAACCCAGAAAAAGAGTAAAAGGCCTCCAAAGCCCCCTATTTATAGGCCTAGCCCAAAACCAAGACCAACCGGATTTCGGGCGCAGGAATTCGGGCGCAGTGCATCCGAAATCCGGTCGGATGGTTTCCGTCCGACACGCCCGGAAGTTCCTGCACATGCCACGTACCCCACAAACAGCGGACAGCGAAAAGGGCGACTGGGAACGCGCCGCGTGGCCACCACTTGGTCAAAGTGGTAGGTACGGTCCGCCACTCGCGGGCCGACGCGTGGCGGTACTCGAGCGCGGCCGACAGCGCGCCTGGAGCCTCTGCGCGCACGCGCCCCGAGGCACCGCCGGTGCACTGCGTGGACCGTGCCCCCGTGAGCCAGCCAGTCGCATGCCTCCACGTAGCATACACCCGGTCCACCGAAGCCGCGGAAAAATTCCCTGGACCGCGCCGCTTGCGCCCGCCATTCCGGGCGCGCCACGTGGCCCGCCAAAGGTCCATACACCCGCCGCGCAACCCCGTGGACCGAGCTGCGTGGGCCGGCCAATAACGGGCCGCCACGTGGCTCCAGGCCCGTCCACGGTCCTCCCCCATGCACCGAAAACCCCCAGAAACTTCCGGAAGCCCCTTTTTGGTCATCCGGACTCCAAATTTAACAAGCAAATAGCCGTTTTGAAGCGTTTTTCCGTGCTGAATCCAAATCCAACCTCTGTTTGGCCCAAATCATTTTCTAAACTTCGACAAATACAGCCGAAGGCCCACTCAGCTATAAATGTCTCACAAGGTCCATCCGTGGCACTCCTTTGATGCACCATGGGCCAGACACCAACACTAGGTGTTATGCATAGTGGATTCATCGAAAAGTTGCATGGGAAAACCAGAACACTACAACGAGTGGTGCATGTTTTTATCTTGGCCATTGCCTTGTTGCATGGCATAGTAAAAAGCAAAACTGCATTGCACTCTCGACTGCCGAAGCGGAATATATTTCAACAGGTAGTTGTTCAACCCAACTCATTTGGATGAAAAGTGTGTTGAGCGACTTCCGAATTTCGGCAACTTCGGTAACAATTCTTTGTGACAACACAAGTGCTATAAACATTTCTAAAAACCCTGTGTTGCACTCGAGAACAAAACACATTGAACTTAGATATCATTTTCTAAGAGAGCTAGTTGAATCAAACATTCTTCAAATTTCCTACATTTCAACTGAAGATCAATTGGCTGACATTTTAACAAAACCTTTGGATCAAAAACGTTTTATTCATTTGCGTGAAGCAATTGGAATGCTTTCCTGGAAATAACCTCTTTTTGAAACTTTTGCTTAGGGTAGGTTTTGTTTTGTGTTTTTGTTCATTATCTATGCTTAGACATAGAACATTAATTGAGCATGTGTATTATTGCCTTCAATAGCATCTTTTCGTCTATTTAGAAATTTATTATGTTTTGGATATCATAATAATTCATTTGATGCAATGATCATTTATGTCAATTAAATCATCTTTGTTTTGATCAAAGTCAATTTCTCTCTTAATTATCTCTTGGTATAGTTTTTATCTTATTTGACTATTTAGTTGAGTATAAAATCGAGATCAATTTTTGGTTGAATACTTTATATTTTAAATAATTGATAGCCAATTGAGGGGGAGTCAAAGAAAAAGTGTTATGCTCAAAAGATGTGGAAAGAGTTACATTCCAATGAGGAGTGTGAAAACTACCACCACATGGAGGAAAGAGCTACCACCTCGGTCGTCCGAGTACTGTGTGCGGCTACCACTTGTATACCAAGCATGGTTGTTCGAGTTGATTAAATAAAATACTTTTTGGAATACTTGACTCTGTCAAATTCCAAGGTTGGTATAAGGTGGGGATTTTATTGAAAGATGCTCAAAGAGCCACTCCTTACAATAAATTGACTAGATATATTATCTAACTTATCCGGAATTTCAGACATCTATTGATCTTGGTATTTTATTTTCTTTACCAAATTGATGATTTGATAAAGGCATTACTCATAAGATCATGTTAGATGTGATTGAAGTTGTTCAACTTTAAGGGATTTAATTTTTATAAATTTTCGTTTCATTTGTTGGATATTGTTGATAGATTTGACATAATCTATTTCTTATTGTATGAAACGATGATTTTCATTTAAAGTTGATACACAAAAGTGCTTACATACTTTTTCTGGATTTTGTGATTTTTTTTTATGAATTATTCTGAAGAAAAAGTTGGAGCCGATCCGGATTGGACAAGCCGATCCGGATCCCGAACGCAGGTATTTCCAGCGGGTAGCCGATCCGGACTGGATTCACGATTCGATCCGGATCGCGGCTAGGGTTTTATATAGAACAAAAGGGTTTTGATTTCTTTTACTTCAATCTTTTGTTCCTAAGTCTCCAGAGCTTCTCTCTCTAGAATTCACCCATCTTGGAGGCTTCCAAACTCAAGTTCTTCGATTCTAAGTAAGTTTTCTTGATCAAAATCTCGGTTTTTCACAGTTTTTCATGTTCTTCCTCAAAACGTGATGAAAACTTTGTATCTTTTTCGTTTTGGATTGGTTTTTGATCAAATTTCTTTTGAAATAAGAACTCTGGGTAGATTAGTTTTGATTATATGCTAGGTATTCTCCTGATTAACGGATTTTTAAGCTTCGATTTCTAAAATTTCGGTTTTAGGGCATATAATAGGAATTTTTGAAAATCATGGGATTGATCTATTTTTAAAATTCTTTTGACAAAACCAATTTGATACCTAATCTTTCTACATGATAATGATTGTTTAGGTACAGTTTTTAAAACTTTTGAAAATAAACAGTTTTTCGTGTTCTTGAGTTGTTGCTCGCAGTTTCTTGAGTTTGAATAGCAGCAATGGTGATCACCTGGATAATCTTTCTTCTGGCTGCTATGGTTCACACAAGAGCAACTAAGAAGCCCAAGAAAGCTAATAAGAGTCGAGAAGACTCGAATTCGGATTCAAAAACTGAATCCATTGACTGGGATGAATTGTTGGTAGAAGCAACTGCACCTACTGCATCAAAGGGGAAAGACCCTGCTGAGACGTCAAAGGCAAAGGTTCCGCCTACCGCCGCTGAAAAAGGGAAAGCCCCCATGGAAACAAGCCCGTTAAAGTCAAAGAAGAAGAGTGTTGCAAGAAAGAGAGGGAGTGCTCAAGGAATATCCATAGAGGAGCCACTTGCTAGCCAGCCTCCTCCACAAGATTTTATCAGCTCTGCAAGGATCAAGGATTTTGAGAAAAGGGAGTGCATTGGCGAAAGGCATGTCAATATCAAAGCACTGAAAGAACGATCTACACTCTTTGGGACTCTGTATGAACAGACTGGTCTTGGCCCCATCTGCAGTTTCCCTGAGTCCACTGGGTATTGTCTCCATTCCGTAAGAATGTTTTATCAAAATGCTTCAAGTCTAATTGATCAGGAGGACGGACGTCGGGAATTTCAAACATCCGTTAAAAATGTCAAGATCAAAGTCACACCTCAGCTGATTGGAGAGGTGTTAGGGATGAAGGCCAGAGTTGATGGACCTCATTATCTGAAAAGTCAAATCTTCTCCACCAACTCCTGGAGAGTGGTAGTTGATGGAATTTGTCTTCCAGATACTCTGTCGACAGGAAATTCCGTCTTTTCAAAAGAGCTTCGACCGGAGTATCGCTATGTGAACTTCATTGTTTGCTATAACATTCTTCCAAACATGAATACAAAGGTTCTTCGATGGGACAGAATGTTATTTCTTTATCTTCTTGGAAACCCCGCAGCGGCAATGGGAGCAAATTTAAACATTCCTTACCTCATCTGGTCAAGGAATGGCACGCTATGTGGAACATGCTCACCCTACAGAGAGACTCCCCTATCCTATGATAATTATGCGCATCTTTCGGAAATTTAAAGTCGACACAAGTGCGAGCTCCTACATGCACAGTCTAGGAACAATCAATGAAACGACAATAGTGAAGTATCTCTCCACGAAACAAGATGAGCCCCCATCACCTCCTCGCCGACGAAGAGCACAACCACAAGCAACAACCTCAGCACAAGCAGCACAACAAGCACCTCCATCAACTTCCGATGATGATGCATCGGTTACCTCAATCTATAAAGAACAACAGCGTCTCTCCAACGAGCAAGAACGCATCTCTAACGAGTTCATTCAGATGAAAGAGGATCTTAGAGAGGTTAAGAAAGAGCAAGCTTCAATGAACAAGCGCATCAAGAAAATATTTCAGAAGCTAGGATGCATCAGTTCTGACGATTCTGCATAATGTTTTATTCAAATCTTCTCTTTTGCAGGTTTTATGTTATTCCCTCTTAAGCTCTCTAACTTTTGAAACTGTTTTAACACTTCATTCTTCTGTAATTTTTGGCTAACTTTAGTGACAAAAAGAGGGAGAGAGTGAGCGTTACACTTTGAACAATGTTTGTGAGAAGAACGTTAAACTTTGAACAACTTTGAAGCTTGAAGGTAAGTATCACAACACACTTTGAACAATGTTTGTGAGAAGAACGTTAAACTTTGAACAACTTTGAAGCTTGAAGGTAAGTATCACAACTTTTGGTTTTGTATTGTGATTGCATGCATGTCTTGACAAACTATTCGACTAACTATTTGGGCATGTAATATTACTAACAAGTTGTTTGATTACTAACAAAGTTATGACATTTTGAATTTTACTGCTTAAAAGATATGTCGATGTTTGATTGTGATTTTATTACATATCTGAATTCGTGAATGTCATGGTGAGTATAAACTCTATCTCTGTTAGGTTTTGAATGCTAAATATTCTTGAGGTATCTAAACGATCTCTTTTGTCAAGAATGATTTCTTTTTGCAGAGAGTGCAGATGTCTAAGTTTAGAGTCTGTTTTAGGAGTTTATCTCATGTATTTAATTTTGGATCTCCATTGTAAATTTTTGTTGTATGGTGATAGCAACAAAAATATCTTTTTGAATTTTCTTAAGTGGATTTGTGTTTTGTCACGAAACCGCCAAAGGGGGAGATTGTTAAGGAATTTGTTTTGGCGCATTTCGTGAAAGTATTGAGTCTTAAAGATTGAAGATGAAGAAGTTTGGATCATATAACTCAATCTCAAGAAAGAAGAATTCAAAAGGATCAGGTATGTTTAACTAATTATTTTTGGTGATCCGAATACTTCTTATAGTGTAGAAACACTTGGATGAATTTTTAATTGCATAAAAATCAAAAACTGGACATGGGACATGTTCAGGATCCGGATCAGACACAGCAATCCGGATCCCGAAGGGTGTTGATTCATACGCAAATCCAATCCGGATCCAAGCTATTTTTGATCCGGATCCCGAACATTGGTTTTTGCTGAAATGTATGAACGATCCGGATCAGGCATTTCAATCCGGATCCCGAACCTTTGTTTTCTGGAAATTGTCTGTTTCGTTATGACAATCCGGATCGCTGTAAATCCGATCCGGATCGTCGTCCTGTAAAATTCCAGAAAATGTTAGTTTTTGATTCTTATCCTCTTCCAACGGTTTCTAACCTATAAATAAACCCTATGATTCTTTTTCTAGGGTAAGCCATATAAGCCATAAAAGCCGAATAAATCAAAAGACGGCCATAGAAATCCACCTATAGAGAAGAAAGGAAATCAATTGATTTAATCCTATGTTTCTTCATCTATATTGATTGATTGATTCTAGGGTTTCTTACTCAGATTTTGAGTAGAATCAAATCAATGAATACTTAGATGGTATTTCCGATCTATTTCTAATCTAAGTATTCGGCGGATCATCACCACCCAAAAAACAACGATTTCCCCAAAATCGGCACGTGGACTCGCGTGGACTTGTGGATTCAAGGTGCTACCGCTCTCGTGGATTTGGAGCGAGGTATGTTCGTGGATTCGAGACGTGCTACTGGGTGAAAACCGTGGATTCGGTCAGACGTCATGGATTTGGCGTTGGACGCAGATCGTGGATTCGAGAAGCGTTGCGGAGCGAGCGGAGAAGATCAACTAGGAGCGCATGGAAAAAGGTTGAGTCGTCTGTGAGTACGGTATATCACCTTTGTACGTGTTATAATTCTAGTGGATTTCACCGTGTTATCGGTCCCGTAGTTTTTTACTCCGGTTTGGAGTTTTCCACGTAAAAATCTTGCATGTTATTTTTTATTTCCGCATTGGGTTTTATTGCGCAACGATTTTTGAGTGTTTAAACGTTTAAACCTATTCACCCCCCTCTAGGTGTTTTTCCCCTATTTAGATCCATATTATACATAACCCGACAGTACGACCTCTGTCTCTGCTCACACTAGGGCGACGAATAAGGTCCTCCGCAGATAACAAATCCACGCTACCGCTGCGCCACTCTGATATAGATGCTGATGCCACCATCGGGGTCCACCCGATCTCTGGGATCTCGGGAACCCGTTATCCTGGAAAAAGAAATCAGAAATGCCTCTGCCGGTCGATCTGTCCTCCATCACCCGGCTCCAAGCGCCAATACCCAAAACTCGCCCCTGGCGGCAGATCCCTATCCAAAGGAACTGCAGTGCCATGCTCCATACGCAACGCCTACACCATCGAGGCGTCACTAATCCATAACAGAGGGACCAACTAAACTGAAAGGTATCCTGGCGCAATCCACTCCCAGCTACACATGTCCTATGCGCCTCGTTCCTCGAAACATGGAGCGCGCAGTTCAACGACTGCAAAAACTCTCTAGCACAGGGAGGCTCTCAATTGATCACTCCATCACCACCAACCACGACTCTGCCTCCAAATGTTCCAAACTCAATCTTACGAGTCGGGGTGGTTCATCTGCCAAATCTGGCTCAATAGATCGACCACGTCCCCTCAGCTCACCAGCTGTCAACTATCCACCCTACCTCGGTGCCTCGGCACTGAACATTGGCACAGAGGGGGCTACTCACTCCATCGGTGCCACAAAAATTCCCGCCCCTGAGGATACAGCAACCGGGTGGTCTCAGAAGGAAGCACCGTCGAGCTGCCCGTTGCTCCGACAACTGTGTCACTAAAACCAACTGCTCGCTCACTCTGCCGCTGATAGGCCTCAGACGATCCTGTCATCTGGGTCCAGAACTCTCTGACCTCAATCCGGGTGTCCGGCCCAAAACCAACCGCCCAAGCTCAACTGCTATGACAGGATGCACACGGGCCAAAACCCAGCGTCGGGGAGACACAGCACACCCCGACGAAACTGCAAAACAGCACACAACAACGCTCGACTCAATCCAGCGAAAGTCTAAAGCATGTCACCCGTTCCACAGCATTATGTTGTCTGCAGCCAACATAATCACTTAGGAGAATAAACATGCCAATTACTCCTCCCGTCCCTTGGGAGAGGTATAAAACTCAATCAGGACTCTCGCTAAAAATCACGACTCTCACGAAGTCAACCAAGGGTCAAACCATAAGCCTAGGGTTTCTAAGTCCACCATGACCTACAACCTAGGCTCTGATACCAACCTAATCTGTCACGGCCCGGGGTCGAAATTGCGACCCGGGCTCGCCAACAGATCCGCCACCTATGCCAAACCCCGCATAGGCGAAGCGTCCTACCTGCAAGAAAAGTACTACAGCTAATAGATATCAGAGCTATAAATGAAAATCTGCTCTATAACTAAAATCAACCACTGTACAACTGGAAATAATACAACAATGTCCATCTCCCAGAAATGATAATGATACAATATCCTCATATACAAAGCTCAAAACTCAACAGGGAGATATCTCCAATAAATACATCAATGTACAGGCTCTCAATACATATCATCCTCCCTACAACAGTCTCTCAAAAGAGGAAATAAAATAACTAATCTAATGAAGATCTCCTCTGAAGGGGGTACCGCTATTCTCCAACGGCGGGTAGGGATCTAGCTCGTGACTCCCTCGCCTCGAACAACAACCGCAGAATCAGCACACCGGCTAAGACTCTGCAAAACAAAGGAGAGGAAGGAAAAAGGAGGGGGAAAACCCCCAAAGGGTGTGAGAACTACACCAAAAAGGGAGTTCTCAGTGGGTACCACCGCCAAACCCGACGGTCTGCCCACTAAGTCCCCAAGAGACATAATATAACCAAGGAAGTGGGAACTGAACAAGAATGCTGATGTCACCTAACAGCTACCAAGCCTCCATATAAATGCTCAAGAGGGGAGAATCAAAGTATGGTATGCAACCACTAGCACATAAAGTGCACAATCGACCCAATCGAGCCGGCTGCCACATCTGGTCCAGTCAAACCTGCGCCCCACCTACGACCACCTCCCGCTGACGGGCGGGAATTATGTAGGGCGTCCAAACGGACTAACCCGCTATCGAGTAGTGGCTCAGGCAGGCTATAGTCAAAATCTACTCTCTCTCTCTCAGAACGGATAGCCTCATGATGCTCAACCTCTCACACAACGGTTAAAGTACTCACAACGACACGGGACCACCGTCAAACCAAACGGCTCCCCACAACACTAGCACTGGTCTAAACACAGCTACTAGACTCCACTCAGCCCCCAGGCACGAGTGCAACAATAAAAGTATCTGACCGAACAAACCCAATCGAATGAACCGGTATAAAACCCGGTACTGCCTGCTCTGTCATCAATCTCACGAACTCTGTATCTCCACTGTCCAAATGACCGGAACCCAACACGGTCTAAAGCCTACTCCGGAATGGCACTCGAGGGGAGCGACCCACACGAGTAAAGTATCTCTGTCATCAGTATCACAAGTATCTCTATATAGTAGGACTAGATCATGACTATGATCAAAGTGGGAAAGCCCAACCACTAAAGAAGACCCTGGTCCTCAATCTGATGCAAAAATACTCAAATAGTGGGAAACTCTGTCCACTAGAAAAATCTGATACCCAATCTGATGCATAAATAAATATCCGGTCAACCGCCCAATATCCGCGGTTGCCGCAAAACCCTGCCAACAGCAATCCAGCACAACCCGTCCCTGACACCAATGTCCCGGCTACACTACCCCAGACCCCTGCTCGCCCCCGAGCAGCATAGACCGCCTGACTAACAAAGGAGGAGAAAAGGAAAAAGCATGGTTTCTCCTAAGTCAAGTTCCAATAAATAGTGCAGCAGTAAAAGATGGCCTAACTACATGTCCATGCAAGCATACTTTTGTCCTCAGAAGCGATAAAAGAGGGTGAAACATATAATAGCAAAGTATGCTAAAATGTTCCTACTATGCTGTACCAATCTCACACAAGTAGGCTAATGAATAAACCTGTACAATAACCACATGATCTAGGCCATTCTTCAAGCTTTTCCTCTCGATGCTAAATATGGGTTGTACATTAAACATGCATGCTATCAGTCATGGAGGGGTGACATTCCCACAAGTGCACTTACATTCCCCATAATATAAAACCTTATACAGTTACCAAATTAAGCCTACCTACCTGAAGTGCTCAAACCAAGGCAAACCTGGGGTCGGTGAAGAGCGTGGCCACTTGCACGCACAATCCACTGAACCCGTATCCACGGTACATGTCGCTTAAACCTCGGCTCCTAGCAGTGTTCCAAAAACACTCGCGAACCCTCCTGGGTACAACAAAAGGTCCAAAGTTACACTTTATGCTAAAATATCCAAGTATACACCATCTGCTGAAACTAGCACGAAGATGTGCAATTTTCACCTGCAGAACGGACTCTGAAAAATCCACCAAAAATACAGACGCGATCATCGCGTCAAGCCCTTCGAAACGAGTACCTGCATGTCAAAATCTGAGTCCCGGAGGCCAAGTTACAAATCCCACAACACGGTGAGCGCGAAAGTCCACAACATACACATTTGTATCACATTGCACAGGAGAACGGGAAAAGTATACCTTCTGGCAATTCCCGAAAAATCCCAGAAAATACGGTGATAATCTTCGCGTCGAGTAGATGAAAAAAGTGTATAGGCTCGCCTCGATCCGACGCTCTCACAACAAGTTGCACGCAAAACGGTGCACACTTTACGAGTCCACGCGTGAAACGAGGCGCGTCCAAAACGCCAGCAGCAGTCCGCGCAGTAAACCGGCACAGTAAAACACGGTCCCTAACACACACGAGAGCAAGGGGTCAAATCCAATGTCCAAAAGGACGCTCCAAAACTGTGCCAAAAATACCGCAAAAACTAACACGCGGGACCTACCTCGACCGCGTCGCGCCGCCCAACCGTCTCCTCGGAACACCTCACGCGCTTCGTGAGGTCCACGGCGCACCGTCGCACCCCACAAAATCCCCTCCCTCTCACTCTCTCTTGCTCGGTTGGAGAAGAAGAACAAGGGGAGAAGAAATGGTGCGCGGGGAGGAAAAGGAAGAAGAAGAGAAGAAAGAGGGGAGAGGAGGGCTCCCGTGGACCGGGTCCACGGTGCACCGGGCCCGCTGCCAGGCGGTCCACCGCACAGGGGCGCGCGCGCCAGGCGCAGGCGCGCGCCCCCTGCGCCACGTGGCGCGCATCCCGCGCGCCACGTGGGCGCCCACCCGCGCGCTACACGCGCGCGGGACACCGTGCCGCCACACGGGCGTGCACCCACTCCCGCGCGGGCGCCAGTGGGGGCCCGCCATGTGGCAGCCCCTGCGTCACCGGCGCAGGGAGCGCGCTTCCCCAGTGCGCGCCAGCTGCGCGCCGTGCGCAGCACGCCACCTCGAGCCGCGTGCCACACGCCAACGCCTCGGGATCCGTGCTGTGTCGTCTCGAGATCCGCGCACATGCCTCGAAAAATGCGCGCGCCATCGGGTCTCCGAAAAAAACAAGTAGATAGTCCAATCTCAACGATTTCGCGCGCTGAATCCAAATACGGTGTCCGTTTCTCCAAATTCTCATCCGAAAATTTGCCGAAAGCCCACTTGATCCGATTTTCGCACCGGGTCCAATTCTAAAGTCCGATTAGCCAAATTCCAACTCTAAAAATTCCCGAAGGCATCCGGAGAGGTGATCTTTTATCCAAACTTCGCCCCGAGTCCAATTTAATATCCATTGCGCGCGAAACCACTTCTAAGCATTCGACGGGGCCATTTGACTATTCTCGTGATCCATTAAACACTCTGAGTCCATCACTAGTGTCCAATTGGTGCACAAACACCACCGACGCGCCACAAAGGCCTCCAGAAGCTGCTGGTCAGCCAGTAATCACCTCATGGGGATCCAGGTCCTCACAAGCCTACTCCGGAGCGGCACTCGAGGGGAGCGACCCACACGAGTAAAGTATCTCTGTAACAAGTATCTCTATATAGCAGGACTTTGATCACGGCTCTGATCAAAGTGGGAAAACCCAACCACTAAAGAAGACCCGACCTCAATCGGATGCAACTAAATGATAAGTGGGAAACTCCATCCACTAGAGAAAACTGACACCCAATCTGATGCATAAGTAAATATCCGGTCAACCACCCAATATCCGCGGTCGCCGCAAAACCCCACAAACTAATCCAACCTGTCCCAGACACAAAGTCCCGACCCCTGCTCGAACCCGAGCAACACTGACTACCTGACCAACAAAGAAGGAGAAAGGAAAAGCATGGTTTCTCCTAAGTCAAGTTCCAATATGTAGTGTAGCAGTAAAAGATGGCCTAACTACATGTCCATACAAGCATGCAAATGTCCTCAAGGAAATGAAAGGGGGTAAAGCATATAATAGATCCTATAGGAATAAACAACATGCCGGAATCCCTAAAGAACTACACCTATCCACAATCCAGGGTCTATCAAAAGAATGATCAGAATAATACCCGCACATAGATATAGCCCCCTACTCCATCGAGTAATCATATCATAAAAGACTATGTGCAACCTGGCATGCTAAAAGATCATTACTAATGTATATCAATCTGTATGATCTAGGCCATTCCTCAAGCTTTCCATCTCAATGCTAAATATTGGTTGTACATTAAATATGCATGCTATCAGTCATAGAGGGGTGACATTCCCACAAGTGCACTTACATTCACCCTAACATAAACGCCTTATCATTCCTTACATAGTTACCAATATTAAGCTTACTCACCTGAAGTGCTTAAACCAAGGCAAACCTGAAGTCGGTGAAGAGCGTGGCCACTTGCTAATAACACCTACTGAACCCGTACCCACGGTACATGTCGCGCGAACCTCGGCTCCGAGCAGTGCTCCAAAAACACTCGCGGACCTTCCTGGGTACAAGAAAAGGTCCAAAGTTACACTTTATGCTAAAAATATCCAAGTATACACCATCTGCTGAAAACAGTCTCGAAGATGTGCAATTTTCACCTACAGAACGAACTCTGAAAAATCCAACAAAAATATAGTCGCGATCGTCGCGTCGATCCCTTCGAAACGAGTACCTGCACGTCAAAATCCGAGTCCCGGTGGCCGAGTTACAAATTCCACAACGCGGGGAACGCGAAACTCCACAACATACACAGCTGTATCACATTGCAAAGAAGAAAGGGAAAAGTATACCTTCGGAAAAATCTCAGAAAATTCCCCGAAAAATACGACGGTAATCCTTGCGACGCGTAGATGCAAAAAGTGTATAGGCACGTCCCGATCCGATGCCTGGGTGCGGAGATATCGCCAAAACATCGAGCCGCTGTCCAAGACTCAATCACAGCAATAGTGTCACAGTAAACTCGGAAAAACACCTCAAAAAGCACGAAACAAGGGGAAACTCAAAACACAATGTTGAAGCCCTACCTGTCGTGAAGCCAACGGCGCAAAAATCGCTGAAAAAGGTGGTCGGAGTAGGCCGAAGGAGCTCGTGCACCGAAATGCGACGGAGAAGTACACCGAAGAAGAAACGTCGCGCCGTGCCGATAAAATGGAAATCTCAAAATGCGTGTCATCGAAAAATTCGGCAATCGACAGGTGAAATCTTCTCTCCTTGAAGAACATATTTCCTTCACAGCCCCCTTCGAGCAGAGGGCTCGAAGGGGTCGAAATCCCCCATGCAAAGTCCCTCGGATTGCATCAAAGAGCCAAAACCATAAAAACATTTCGAAAAATACCCGATGTGTCCCCAGAACAGGAAACACCGGCGCCAACCAATCCCTGCCTGCCAGGTGGCACGCCGCACAGCGCACAGCTGGCACCGGCCGCTGCGGTCGCGCCACGTGGCGCCGACCGTGCCTGCCCCGCGCATGTCGCGCGCCTTCCCCGCACGCGTACGGCCACTTGCCCACCTGCCCTGCACAGTACCCCGACCAATAGGGAGGCGCCACGTGTCTGACCCTCCACTCGCTGCGCCCAGTGCACGCACGCTGATGCACCGAACCCGTAGCCAGCTGCCACGGGTGCGCCCCCGGTGCACCATACACCCCGAGCTCTCCGTAGACCGCGCCCCGCGTACCGGCCCACACCCGAGCCGCCACGCGTCCAGCCCCCGGTGCACGCCCGCCGCGTGGATCGGGCGGCCCCCGCCTCTGCCCGCCGCGCTGCCCGTGGCTGCGCCGCCGCACTCCGCCATCGCCGGCGCTGCTCGCCGCCCGGAACAGTGCCCCACATGCCTCGGAAAACGCGCCTTTGCATCCGGACTCCGAAAAATACAAATAAATAGTCTATTTTTACCGTTTTCGCGCGCTGAGTCCAAATCCGGTGTCCGATTTGCCAAATTCCATTCCTAAAAATTACCGAAGGCATCCGAAAAGGTGTTTTTAATCCAAATTTCGCGCTGAGTCTAAATTTGATATCCGTTTTGCGCGAAACCACTTCTAAACATTCGACGGGGTCCCCCGATTACCCACGTGATCTATTTTAAGTCCTGAATCCACCACTCATGTCCAATTGGCGCACAAACACCGCCGACACGCCACAAAGGCCTCCAGAAGCTGCTGGTCACACTATAGAAGCCCTGCAGAGATCCAGGTCACCACATCCTCCCCCACTAAAAGAAAGTTTCGTCCTCGAAACTGACACAACTCAAAAGGTGTCACAAAATCAAGGGTAGGTACTCAACATTCCCGTCTCCAGCTCCTAAGTCACCGCTCACTCCCCGTGATTACTCCACAATAACAACAACCATAACAACCAGTACGGCATAGCCCGATTGCGCAATTCCCTCACTTCACGAGCCGGAATTCGCAACGGGTGTCCCTCGTACTCCGAACACTCTTAGCTCTCAAATGGAGCGAGTCAATCACGGGCGAGGGATCCAAAAGCAAAACACTCCTGAGCTGAGACGTGAAACACCACAGGGGCTCCGTCAAAAAGCTGGGGGAAACAAAATAACCACCAGTGCAACACACGCCAAACCACATCCTGTGTCAACTCAACCAAGGTAACCCGAAGCGTACCCACACTATTTATCCAATAAGGAAAAGAGCCCTAACAAGGAGGGGTCCTCACTCGGTCACTCCCGAATCTAGACCATCCGAGTGGACTGCTCAACAACGGTCTACCATCAAAAGGGACCCTCTAGAGATACAATCTCATGCCACAGTTGGTCACACAACATGCTATCATAACCCCAACGGACCCACGGGTCGAAGTCGATCTCTCAACTAGTAAAGAACACTCTGATGGTGGCCAAACCGTCGGTGAACGGGACTGAAGCTGACTCGAAAGGCGATCATAATAGTGATGCCCAAACTCGTAGTCAAAAGTTCGAACCATCGACGACAATCCGAGTAAATCCCACTCAAGATGCTGAAAGCTGTAGTCTCCACTGGTGTCGTATGGCAGAAACTGTAAACTGAAGCTGAACTCTTAATCTATCATATAGTATAGAACAGGGATGCTGAGTAACCAAAACTGGTAGCCAAGCAGGTATGGCCTACGCCCAGGTATATCAATCAAAGCTGGAAATAATAGGCGTACTGAAAGGCTCAACTGAGGGATCCAAGCTGCCTACACACTACAACAAAAGAGATCTTTTGTGGCAATTTAATAGCGGCAATTATAAAATTGCCGCTATTAAATAATTACAAATAGTACTTTAGCGGCAATTATTTTAAATTTTAAATTTTTAGCGACGAATAATTCTATACTAAATAAATGGATGTTTGGCTATTATTTGAAAAGTGGTTTTGAGAATTTGACTCAATAAAGCATTTAAGAAGTAATTTTGATTTTTAAAATCAAAATTTAAAAATTTAAAATTTAAAATTTAAAAAATTTGAAATTAAAAATTTTAAAGTTTAAATTTTAATTTTAAATTTTAAGATAAAATTTAAAATTTAAAATTTAAAATTATATATTTAAAATTTCAAATTATAATTTTTAAATTTTTAAAATTTAAATTTTTAATTTTTAAATTTTAAATTTCAAAATTTTAACCCTTAACCACAAACCAAACCCAACCCTTCCCTCCTCTGGAATCTCCCTCGCCATTTCTCGTCCCCGCGTTTCCTCGTCGCATCACCGAGCGCCTTCCCTCCTTTGGAATCTCCCTCGCCATTTCTCGTCCCCGCGTTCCCTCGTCGCATCACCGAGCTCCTAAGGTAACCCTAAAACCTAGATCACCGAACCCTACTTCTCCAATCCTTTGCGATTCAGCTCGTTCCGAGCTCCAATCCACACTCTCGGACCTCGTTTCCTCATTTCAGATCGTCGGAGCGCGATTTGTTTCGTGTTTGATCGGTGTTTGATGAATTTGTGGTGCTGGTTTCAGATTTTGATGCCGCGATGAGCTCCGAGGGCTAAAGGGATCTTCGATGGGCTCCCGATCCCCGCGGATAAGTCCGTAAGTCCCAGATTCGTCGCCCATTTAGTGTTTGATTTGTTTGCGGTGCTCGTGAGGTTCAAAGAATCGATTCCGTGCTAGGAATTGAGCTTTTCTGTGTTAGGATTTGGTAAAATTGTCATGGGAGGTGTAGAAGAGCATGAATTTGGTTGCAGAAATGTTGGAGCTCCTTAATATGACTGTGTATTTGTTAATTTTGCTATTAGGTCTTTAATTTATCAGTGTGGCATGCTGGTCTAAGTGGAATTGTGGATGTGGCCTTTTAGTTTACACCATTATTGGGAATTTGACATAAGTAGTATTTGGATTAAGCTGTTTTTAGGAAATTATGAATTAATAGCAATTGCTTAACATTGAGAGCATCACCTGATTGGGGATGCTTTACTCATTCTTCTGTTTATTGCTTGTTCAGAACAATAGAAACTTGTGAGCATGCAGTACAATACCTCAAGTGCTAAGCAGTAAGCACATTCAATCCATGGACAGCTGTGGATAACTACAAAATCACCTGAGTTGTACTAGTTTTATTCAATAATATCACCCCTATTTTCATGTTCCTAGCTAACTGTAGCAATTTTTGGGTTTTAGTGCTGTAAATTTTTTGCCATTAACTCTTCCATTAATCCAAAGTTTATGAATTAGATTTGGTTGGAAACAAGATAAAGAAAAGGAAAGCATTATTAGGTCGTCAATTTACTTGGTGGCTTGCTCCTTAAGGGAAGTAAAACTTTAATAGAAGAGATCAATCCCAAAATTAGTAGGTCATAAATAATTAATAGTTAAAAAAACTGTTTGTGGAGACCCTACACAAACATAAAAGGACACCAAAAAAATAAATTTGCCCCTATACTTTATTCCTTTTGGTAGAGACTTCCTCAACAATTTTTTTTATTTTGATTTGATCGAGCTATTCTGATCTGTTGTGCGACTCGTCGACTTAATGAGTAGTTCTATCAAATTTTAATTTTATGATTCTAAAACTTCTAACTTGAAAGTATGAAACAATGAATTTTATGATCTGTTGTGCTTTGCCTTTGGTGCATGTTGTTTTCTTGCCCTCGCAGCCTTATGGGAGCCCCTCAAGCAGTACTTACATTGAAATTAGTGTAGCCATATAACTTGAAAAATACAAGTCAGGATCTTCCATAGTTTGTACATCTTATCTCTGTACATTGTTCTTGCATTGTTTTCATTTTGTTATTATCGCATTATTGAATTGTTCTGAAACTTACAATTGACTGCTTATCTAATAATCACCTTATATGCCTTCTTTCCTTTGGTGGAGCAAATCCGAACATTAGGAATGTTAAGATCCCGATTTCAATCATTACCTGGTGCCTTTAATGCCCGTCTAGTTCCAGTGGAGAAGCCTGATAAGAAACAAAAGAAGGGTTTAAAGGCTTCTTTGTCCCGTAGATTTGCTCAGGTCCAGATCTGACTTTTGTGAGCTTGTGCTCTAAGTTGTATTAGATATGTCTTGATATATGATCGGCACCTGCTATTCCAGATGCCTAATGTTGATAAGGAGAAGCAGGCAGTTATTGAGCAAGGTCCTAGATTCGCATAGATGTGGAACGAAATAAGTACTAGTTTCCGGAGGGAAGATCTTATAAGCAACAGGTATTTTGAGGGTAATGCTATGCAAGTTAGAAGTGTTTTGTGCTATTTCTCTGTTTCTTGAGTTTTGAAAATTTTGTACTGTAAATGGAACACAGGGAAATGGAATTGCTACTCGTTCCGTATGTAGCAGATCGGGCTTTAAACCTTATACAGTGGCCTCCTTTCTTGCTTGCCAGTAAGGTAAGCATGCTGCTCCACTGTACGACGTGTTAATTTTTTAGTTAACATTCTGTCTGAAGCTTTAGTACATGGTTAGCTCCCAATAGCACTGGATATGGCTAAAGATAGCAATTGCAAAGATCGTGAGCTAAGAAAGAGACTTGAGGCTGATACTTACATGGATTGTGCTGTTTGTGAGTGCTATGCGTCATTTAAAAACATCATCAACTACCTAGTTGAGGGTACACCAGAGAAAACGTGAGTACTTGGTGAACTTTTGCCTTTTCTATTCTGCCATGTGTTCAACCTTTTCTTTAATATATGTTGTATCTACTGCAATTGTCTCTTTACAGGGTTATAGGTAAAAATATTTGAAGTTGTTAATGCTTGTATAAAAGATGGTAAGCTTTTGAGTGATTTGAACATGCGAGCTCTGCCTGCTCTCTATGACCAATTCGTCAAGTTAATAAAATATTTGGTATGCCTTTGGACCTAAAATGGTTCATGTTTTCTCTATTTCAATGTGGCGGCTTTTATTTAATTTTAATGCATCTTAGTGACACATTTCTTGGTCATGCAGCTGGATAACAGGAAAGAAGACAGAGGTCAGGTTGTTATTCTTTTCCAAGGCATGCTAGAGGTTGTGACAAGGGATATAATGGAAGAACAACTCTCTAGGTATTGAAATTTAAGATGTTTGTTTATCCTGAGCTACAGTGCTAAGTATTAGTGTAATTAATTCAAGGCAACTTATATTCCTTATCTTATCCTGTGACTAGGTGGATCATGGGGCATATCCTCATCTTTTTTGCAGAATTGCCATATTTCAATGCTCTGTTCCTTGCCAACCACAATCAAAGAATGGTGTCAATAATTTTGGTGGTCTTGGAGCAACACTTGTTGATTCTCTTGATACACTCTACATAATGGGCCTTGAAGATGAATTCCGGAAGGCTAGAGAGTAAGTTGGTTTTTGAAGGTTCCATTTCTGTCCTTTTGAGCATTTATCAATTGACATTCTACCATGGATTCCAAAGCATGCTTACGTAGTTTACAAGTTTCTTTTGGATTTTTTTTTAACCCTTGCACCTTTTTTTGGTAGAGTCTCCTATAATCTAGTGAAAACAAAATCTCATGGCGAATGATTAATATTATTTTGTGTGAAATTTTAGATTTCGGCAGCTTTTAGATAGATAGCTTCTTTACATATCTAACTCTTATTCACTGCTTGATGACAGTTGGGTTGCTGACTCATTAGATTTCGACAAGGATTATGATGCGAGTGTCTTCGAGACAACCATAAGGTTGCGTTATAAGGTTTATTATTATTTTTGTACTGTTACTACTTTTATTATCTTTTGCACTCTTCATATTTACCTATTAGGTACTTAGTTATGAACTTTCAAATATGTTGAACTTTGGCATTGTAGTGTTCTGGTTTTTCCCATGCAACTTTCCGATGAATCCATTGTGTAGAACACCTAGTGTTGGGGTGTCTGGCCCATGGTGCATCAAAGGGGTGCCACAGATGGACTTTGTGAGACTTGGATAGCTGATTTGGCCTTCGGCTGCATTTGCCGAATTTTAGAAAAGGTTTTGGGCCAACCTGAGGTTGGATTTGGATTCAGCGCGGAAAAACGCTTGAAAACGGCTATTTGCTTGTTAAATTTGGAGTCCGGATGACCAAAAGCGGGCTTCCGGAAGTTTTCGGGGTTTTTCGGTGCATGGGGGAGCCTCGTGGACCGGCCTGAGCCACGTGGCAGCCTATTATTGGCCGGCTCACGCAGCTCGGTCCACGGGGTAGCGCGGCGGTGCATGGGCCGCGGGCGGGTGACACGTGGCGTGCCCTGATAGGCCGGCGCACGCGGCATGGCTCACCGGGTTTGCGGGGTTGCGGTGGACCGGGCGCAGGACACGTGGCGGCTTCGGATTCGATGGCCCACGTGGGCGCGGTCCACGGTGCACGGAGGGGGGCACCTCGGTACTGTGCGTGCACAGTGGCGCCAGGCGGGGCGGTCGGCCGCACTCGAGTGCGACACGTGTCGCCTCGCGGTTGGGCGGCCGTACCTACCCCCGCTGACCGCGAGGGGACACGCGGCACTCGGCGACCGCGGGGATTTGCTGTCCCCTGTTTGGGGGTGACGTGGCCGCTCCTGGGAGTTTCGGGCGCGTCGGACAGGGAGCGTGCGACCGGGTTTCCGGGCGCAGTGCGCCCGAAAGTTGCGCCCGAAAACCCGGCCCGACAGCATAGTGGGCTGGGCCTATAAATAGCTCCCCCCACTCGTCCTGTAGGCTTTTTGGACCCCATTTTCGTTGAGCTTTCTTCAGAGAAATTTCTCCTCCCTCAGTGCACTACCCTTTGGAGAACTTTGAGGATTTTTGGAGGCACTCTTCCCGAGGTTCACCATTTTACGGCGCGGCGCGACGCTTGTTTCCCGGCGATCTTCTTCGCCCCTTCTCAGTGTTTGGACTCCTCCGACTCACCCCGACATCGGATTTCGCCGATTCTTGCGCCGTTGGACTCACGACAGGTAGGACTTCAACTCCTGTGTTTTGAGGTTCCTCGATTTCCGTGCTGATCTTGGAGTTTTCTGAGCACCCATTTGACCCATTTTTCGTCGCGGACTTTTGGACAGCACCGCAGTGTTCTTGCCATATCTTTTCGCTCGGACGTCGGATCGAGGCGATTCAAGAGGCAATTTTCATCTACACTTCGCAAGGAGTCTCATTGATTTTTCTCAGATTTTTCTGGTTTTTGACCGAGGGTGAGAATCTCCTTTTTCTGTGGTTCCTTGTTACAGAAATTTGGTACAGTTTGGATTGGGATGTTTCCCTTGTCGGATTTTTATCTCAGCGTAGGAAACTCCGATTTGGGCGTGCAGGTACTCGTTTCGACGGGCTCGTCGCGAGGATCGCGACAGTATTTTCCATGGATTTTTCTGGGCATTTTTCGCAGGTAAAAATTGGTGAATTCTAGACTGTGGTATTAAGGGACAGATTCTGGGAATTGTGAATGTTTAGCTTATGTGTTTTCCTTTGGGGTATTTTGTACAGATTGGTGGGGAGTTTTGGACTGAGCTTGGGTTCCGCTTTTGGGAATTGGGATTAGCGCTCGAGGTGGGTGATGTTGTAAACCTCTTATTTGGGATTTATCACTAGGCCTATTAGAATGCTCTTGATTATGCTGTTAGTAAATATGTGAGATGGACCTAGCATGCTTGTATGAAATCCTGATTTCTTCATTGATAATCGCATTGTTAGAAAACTACAAGTTAATTAATGGTGAGTCCATGCTTTAAACATGTAGTAGAATTACTTGGAATTTATGCTAAATCCCTATCTTGTTGATTGATTAAATGAAAGGCTGAGGTATGTGGTTAGGGTACTTAAAATGGTTCAACACTATAATGACTTTTGCATGCTTGAATGGTCACCTAGATAGGCCACCTTTTTCTGCTACACTATCATGCTGGAATTGACTTAGGAGAAACCATGTTGCATTCTTTCTTCAGTCACTTAGACATAGGGGATATTATGCTCGGGTTAGAGCAGGGGCTGGGTTAGTGTAGTCAGATACTTGGGTTTCGGGAAGAGGGTTTTGGGCTTCCTTTGGGAGACGGTACTTTTCCTTATAGAGCGGAGTGCGCGATTTTTAGACTTGAGACCCTGGGACTCCCGTCCCATATCGGTGTTATGCGTAGGCTGGCATACCCGATTTGGCAGACATTGAGAACCCTACCCCCTTATCGGTGCTATGCGTAGGCTGGCATACCCGATTTAGCAGACCTTGAGACTCCTATCCCATATCGGTGTTATGCGTAGGCTGGCATACCCGATTTGGCAGACATTGAGACTCCTATCCCACACCGGTGTTATGCGTAGGCTGGCATACCCGTTGTGGCAGGCTTCGATATTCTGATGCATACATTTAGCTATCTTTGGCTGGGCAGGTGGAGGCATATTAGTGGTAGCTTTTATCAGGAGTCATACTCATAGTTACCGCATTTATTCTTTTAGCCTCTGGTAGACCTAGTGGGCAGGTAGGAGTTTTGTGTTGAGGTTTACCCACTAGGGGAGGCTACTGTCTTTATAGTAGTACTGACCCCCACTGTTTTTCCCTTTTCTTGTCCCCTATGTTTTGCAGAGTCATCTGCCGGAGTTGCGGGGCCTTCCTCCCAGGATCGAGGTAAGAGGATCGCCGACTAGATAGCTGCTACCCCGAGCTCGAGTTTTGTAGTTTTGTTGTATCCCCTGTACACTCAGACGGTTGTATTTTCTTTTATTTTGGGTTTGGCTGCGGCCAGCTGGTTGTATTCCACTTCGTGAGCTGGGAGAGACATATGTATATTCTTGAGAGTTTATTGTACTTTTATTTCCAGCATTTGTCTGAGATGTACTAGTTTCAGTTTAGCTCTGTTTTATGCTCTAGCATTATTTCTTTATATCTGAGCAGGTTACCGGCGCTTCGTGTACACGGGAAATACCGTGTGCACGGCGGGTCTATGGACGAGCCCGGGTTCTGGTTTACACCCGGGGCGTGACAGATTATTTTGGTATCAGAGCTTAGGGATAGGTCAGTTGGGACTTAGGAAACCCTAGGCTTTTTGGCAGACCCTAGGAAGGCAGGGCGTGAGTGACGCGATATTTTGCGAAAGTCGGCAATTTGTTATTATACTCTTCCTGTGAGTGGAGAGGGATTGGCATAGCCTATTTCTGGTGGACTGTTATGTTGGCTGCAGACAACATAAGGTTACAGGAATAGGGGGATGTCCATGACTTTCGCTGGATTGGGTCGTGTGTGGGTTGGTTCTGACCCGTGGTTTCTTGTGTGGCAGGATGCCTCCTAGGCGGCAGATCCCTACTCGGGGTACTCCTACACCCCCGGAGGAGCCGGAGCAGTCCGGGCCTTCTGAGATCAGTGAGCTGAGGGCCATGGTGGCCCAGTTGGCGGAGAGTCCCCGCCGACAGGAGCAGAGATTTGAGCAGTTGCTGGCTCAGGTTGCGGCACCACCCCCTACTACTGTAGAGGCCCCTGTACCACCGGTTGTACCGCCGGCTATTCCACTTGTTCCTACGGCACCGTCGTCTAGCAGTGGGGCTCAGGGGGTGATCAGGCCATTGACCCCAGCGGAGGAGCAGGAGTTTGCTGACAAACTCGCACAGTTCTGTAAGCGAGGACCACCTAGGTTCTCGGGGCGGAGTACTCATCCAGCAGAGATAGGATCGTGGTTGGCATCAATGGAGAAGTTGTTCAGAGATTTCTTCATTGATTCGAGATTCAGAGTACACATGGCCGTACGTTGTTTGGAGGGGGATGCTGATGCTTGGTGGCGTCGGGTCGAGCCTTTAGAGTTTCAGATCACCCGACAGCTACCCTGGTCGGAGTTCAGGAGGATGATCCTTGACACTTACTTCTCCACGAGCGTGAAGAAGAAGATAGAAGATGACTTGAAGAACCTGCAGCAGGGTGATCGTTCAGTATGGGATTACTTCCAGGAGTTTACGCAGTTGCTTAACTGCGTACCCTATGTTGCCAGGGACGGGCTGCACCAGGTGGAGCTGTTTGAGACAGGGTTACGCCCCGAGATCTATACCTTGGTACACGCCCAGAGGCTTCAGACCTTATCAGAGGCAGTGGATCATGCACAGTGGGTCGAGAGGGGAGATCATGTGGTCGCTAGGCGCGGAGGCACGATCGCTCAGAGTTCTGAGAGGAAGCGGCCAGCGCCAAACGAGGGGGGACAGGCCAGTTCATGGAGGCCGCCCCGACCGCCCCCGCCACAGTCTACGGGCCGTGGGCGTTCGGATCGGCGAGGGCCTGGGGGATCCCAGAGGCCCCCACAGCAGCAGCCCCAGCGACAGCAGCAGCACTCGCAGCAGCAGAGGTCGCAGTCGCGACAGCAGGGGTCACAGTGGCAAGGGCAGCAGCAGCAGCAGCAGTCGAGGCAGCCCCAGTCTGCGGTCAGGTGCGTCTTTTGTAGGGGACAGCACGCGGCGGATACTTGTGACCAGAGGTATGGCCGCTGTTATCGGTGTGGACAGTCCGGCCATATTCGAGCTACTTGCCCTCTCTCTACACCGCAGGCTCCTTCCTCAGCATCAGCTCCTTCGGTGCCCCAGTAGCGGCCTTATGCTCCAGCGAGCAGGGCCCCCTCCTCCCACCCTACAGACTACCGACCACCAGCTCAGAGCGGGCGAGTCTACGCCGCCCAGGTAGGGCACTCTGCGGCGGCCGACCTCGTGGTGGCAGGTATCATTTTACTTTTCGGCATTAGAGCTCGCACTTTATTTGATACCGGTGCATCACATTCTTTTATTAGTAGAGCATTTGCATCATCGCATGGATTAGAGTTACGTCGGTTACCGCATGCATTAGAGGTACGGATTCCCAATCATATTTTGATTGTAGAGGAGTGTTGTTGGTCTTGCCCGGTACAGCTTGAGTCTTGGATTTTGCCAGCGGACCTGATGGTCCTTAGTCAGCTGCGAGATTATGACATTGTGCTGGGGATGGATTGGCTAGCTCGCTATTTCGCGACGATTGATTGCGCCGCGAGGACTGTTACTTTTAGCGAGCCAGGCCAGGAGGTGTTTGTTTTCAGGGGGTGCCAGAGTGCTTTCTTTGCCTCTGTGGTTTTGACTTCTCGCGCGAGGCAGATGATGCGCAGTGGATGCGTGGCCTTTTTGGCGTCGGTGGTTAAGGAGCCTGTGGCGGCACCGGGACTCCCGGATATCCCTATTGTCCACGAGTTCCCGGATGTGTTTCCTCCAGATCTGATTCATATGCCGCCGGATAGGGAGGTTGAGTTTTTGATTGACGTAGTTCCAGGAACTGCGCCAATCTCTAAGGCTCCTTACCGAATGGCACCGGCTGAGCTGCGAGAGCTAAAGGCGCAACTCCAGGATTTATTGGACAAAGGTTTTGTCAGACCAAGCGTATCGCCTTGGGGAGCGCCGGTGCTATTTGTGAAGAAGAAGGATGGATCACTTCGACTATGTGTTGATTATCGGGAGTTGAATAAAGTGACCATCAAGAACAAGTACCCTTTGCCGCGCATTGATGACTTATTTGACCAGCTACAAGGGTCTTGTGTCTTTTCTAAGATTGATTTACAGTCTGGTTACCACCAATTGAAGGTGAAGGCCGAGGATATCCCAAAGACGGCATTCAGGTCGCGGTACGGGCATTATGAGTTCACCGTCATGCCTTTTGGATTGACAAATGCCCCTGCTGCTTTTATGGATTTAATGAACAGGATTTTTCGACCATACCTGGATCGGTTCGTCGTTGTTTTTATTGATGACATCCTAGTTTATTCCCGAAGCGATTTGGAGCACGAGGAGCACCTGAGGATTGTGCTACAACTTCTGAGAGAGAGAAAGTTGTACGCCAAGTTATCTAAGTGTGATTTCTGGCTTCGGGAGGTTGCCTTTTTGGGCCATGTGATTTCAGCCGCCGGAGTGGCAGTAGACCCGGCGAAGATCGAGGCAGTCCGGGATTGGCCCCGACCGACGACGGTATCTGAGGTCCGCAGTTTCATGGGCTTAGCAGGATATTACCGTCGGTTTGTGGAAGGTTTTGCGAAACTTTCCACACCCCTCACTCGTTTGACGCGAAAAGGGATTAAGTTTATCTGGAGTGAGGACTGCCAGAGGAGCTTCGAGGAATTAAAGATCAGATTGATGTCGGCTCCTATCCTTTCCCTACCTGTTATGGGGAAGGGATATGTGATTTACAGTGATGCATCGCACAGTGGACTTGGTTGCGTGCTGATGCAGGAGGGAAAGGTAATTGCTTATGCCTCTTGGCAACTAAAGGATTATGAAAAGAATTACCCTACCCATGATTTGGAGCTAGCTGCAGTGATTTTTGCACTAAAGTTGTGGCGCCACTACCTGTATGGGGAGCACTGCGAGATTTACACCGACCACAAGAGCTTGAAATACCTGTTCACCCAGAAGGAGCTCAACTTGAGGCAGCGCAGATGGTTGGAATTGTTGAAAGACTATGATGTAGACATATTATACCATCCTGGCAAGGCCAACGTGGTTGCTGATGCCCTGAGCAGGAGAGCAGTGCAGAGTCTATCTTCGTTGATCACCGATCAGGCGCCATTACTGGAGCAGATGAGGCGGTTAGAGCTCGAGGTGGTGTCCCCTGGGGTCTCTGCTAGACTTATGTCTCTAGTCGTGCAGCCCACTCTGTTGGACAGGATTCGAGAGAGACAGAGTGAGGACCCCCACCTGATGAGGATTCGAGAGCAGATGCAGACTGGTTTGGCAGGGGACTTTTCGGTTGATGCTTCGGGAGTACTGCGGTACAGGGACCGAGCATGTGTGCCTTTGGATGCGGAGATCCGAGAGCAGATCTTGAGGGAGGCCCACTATACACCTTATACCATCCATCCTGGTGGGACTAAGATGTATAGGGACCTTAAGGCACAGTTTTGGTGGAACGGGATGAAAAGAGACATTGGGAGATTTGTAGCGCACTGTCTAACTTGTCAGCAAGTAAAGGCTGAACATCGTGTACCTGCTGGCAAGTTGCAGAGTCTCCCAATCCCTGAATGGAAATGGGAGCATGTTACCATGGATTTTGTCACTGGTTTGCCGAGAGCACAGACGGGAGCGGATGCTATCTGGGTAGTCGTGGATAGACTTACCAAATCCGCACACTTTTTACCGGTGCAAGTGACTTGGTCCCTCGACCGGCTGGCACAGTTGTACTTAGACGAGGTAGTGAGGCTGCATGGGGTGCCCGTCTCCATTGTATCTGACCGAGATCCGAGGTTTGTTTCGCGCTTCTGGAGGAGCCTACAGGCCACTTTGGGGACACAGCTCAGTTTCAGCACAGCATTTCACCCGCAGACAGACGGACAGTCAGAGCGTACTATACAGATTCTTGAGGACATGCTCCGGGCTTGCACGCTGGACTTTGGAGGGGGTTGGGTACGACACTTATCATTGGCAGAGTTTGCGTACAACAATAGCTTTCAAGCGAGCATCCGAATGGCTCCGTTTGAAGCATTGTATGGACGCAAGTGTCGTTCCCCTCTTTATTGGAGCGATGTGGGTGAGAGGCGGACCTTGGGGCCAGAGTTGCTTAGAGAAGCGGAGGCTAAGGTCAAGGTAGTCAGGCAGCACCTTCAGACAGCACAGAGCAGACAGAGGAGCTATGCAGATGTGCGGAGGCGAGACCTGGAGTTCGCGGTTGGAGATCATGTCTTTCTGAAGGTCTCGCCTTCAAATGGGATCAGAAGGTTTGGGATTCGGGGGAAACTGAGCCCTCGCTACATTGGACCTTTCGAGGTATTAGAGCGCATAGGGCCAGTTGCCTACAGGCTTGCACTTCCTCCCAGGCTTTCAGGTGTTCACGACGTTTTTCATGTATCGACTCTGAGGAAGTATGTTCATGACCCGTCTCATATCATCGATTTCACCCCACTGGAGGTCACCGAGGATCTGAGCTATGTTGAGCGGCCGTTGAGGATCTTGGACCGGGAGGTTAGGGAGTTGCGCAGTCGGGCCATCCCTTATGTGAAGATCCTCTGGAGCAGTCACGAGGAGCGCGAGGCTACCTGGGAGCTGGAGTCAGCGATGATGGCTGCTTACCCCCACCTGTTCGAGGCACCTGCTTGAGGTATGACTTTTGTTTCGAGGATGAAACTTTCTCTTGTGGGGGAGGATGTAGTGTTCTGGTTTTTCCCATGCAACTTTCTGATGAATCCATTGTGTAGAACACCTAGTGTTGGGGTGTCTGGCCCATGGTGCATCAAAGGGGTGCCACAGATGGACTTTGTGAGACTTGGATAGCTGATTTGGCCTTCGGCTGCATTTGCCGAATTTTAGAAAAGGTTTTGGGCCAACCTGAGGTTGGATTTGGATTCAGCGCGGAAAAACGCTTGAAAACGGCTATTTGCTTGTTAAATTTGGAGTCCGGATGACCAAAAGCGGGCTTCCGGAAGTTTTCGGGGTTTTTCGGTGCATGGGGGAGCCTCGTGGACCGGCCTGAGCCACGTGGCGGCCTATTATTGGCCGGCTCACGCAGCTCGGTCCACGGGGTAGTGCGGCGGTGCATGGGCCGCGGGCGGGTGACACGTGGCGTGCCCTGATAGGCCGGCGCACGCGGCATGGCTCACCGGGTTTGCGGGGTTGCGGTGGACCGGGCGCAGGACACGTGGCGGCTTCGGATTCGATGGCCCACGTGGGCGCGGTCCACGGTGCGCGGGGGGGGGGGGGGGGGGGGGGCGCCTCGGTACTGTGCGTGCACAATGGCGCCAGGCGGGGCGGTCGGCCGCACTCGAGTGCGACACGTGTCGCCTCGCGGTTGGGCGGCCGTACCTACCCCCGCTGACCGCGAGGGGACACGCGGCACTCGGCGACCGCGGGGATTTGCTGTCCCTGTTTGGGGGTGACGTGGCCGCTCCTGGGAGTTTCGGGCGCGTCGGACAGGGAGCGTGCGACCGGGTTTCCGGGCGCAGTGCGCCCGAAAGTTGCGCCCGAAAACCCGGCCCGACAGCATAGTGGGCTGGGCCTATAAATAGCTCCCCCCACTCGTCCTGTAGGCTTTTTGGACCCCATTTTCGCTGAGCTTTCTTCAGAGAAATTTCTCCTCCCTCAGTGCACTACCCTTTGGAGAACTTTGAGGATTTTTGGAGGCACTCTTCCCGAGGTTCACCATTTTACGGCGCGGCGCGACGCTTGTTTCCCGGCGATCTTCTTCGCCCCTTCTCAGTGTTTGGACTCCTCCGACTCACCCCGACATCGGATTTCGCCGATTCTTGCGCCGTTGGACTCACGACAGGTAGGACTTCAACTACTGTGTTTTGAGGTTCCTCGATTTCCGTACTGATCTTGGAGTTTTCTGAGCACCCATTTGACCCATTTTTCGTCGCGGACTTTTGGACAGCACCGCAGTGTTCTTGCCATATCTTTTCGCTCGGACGTCGGATCGAGGCGATTCAAGAGGCAATTTTCATCTACACTTCGCAAGGAGACTCCTGGATTTTTCTCAGATTTTTCTGGTTTTTGACCGAGGGTGAGAATCTCCTTTTTCTGTGGTTCCTTGTTACAGAAATTTGGTACAGTTTGGATTGGGATGTTTCCCTTGTCGGATTTTTATCTCAGCGTAGGAAACTCCGATTTGGGCGTGCAGGTACTCGTTTCGACGGGCTCGTCGCGAGGATCGCGACAGTATTTTCCTTGGATTTTTCTGGGCATTTTTCGCAGGTAAAAATTGGTGAATTCTGGACTGTGGTATTAAGGGACAGATTCTGGGAATTGTGAATGTTTAGCTTATGTGTTTTCCTTTGGGGTATTTTGTACAGATTGGTGGGGAGTTTTGGACTGAGCTTGGGTTCCGCTTTTGGGAATTGGGATTAGCGCTCGAGGTGGGTGATGTTGTAAACCTCTTATTTGGGATTTATCACTAGGCCTATTAGAATGCTCTTGATTATGCTGTTAGTAAATCTGTGAGATGGACCTAGCATGCTTGTATGAAATCCTGATTTCTTCATTGATAATCGCATTGTTAGAAAACTACAAGTTAATTAATGGTGAGTCCATGCTTTAAACATGTAGTAGAATTACTTGGAATTTATGCTAAATCCCTATCTTGTTGATTGATTAAATGAAAGGCTGAGGTATGTGGTTAGGGTACTTAAAATGGTTCAACAAGATAATGACTTTTGCATGCTTGAATGGTCACCTAGATAGGCCACCTTTTTCTGCTACATTATCATGCTGGAATTGACTTAGGAGAAACCATGTTGCATTCTTTCTTCAGTCACTTAGACATAGGGGATATTATGCTCGGGTTAGAGCAGGGGCTGGGTTAGTGTAGTCAGATACTTGGGTTTCGGGAAGAGGGTTTTGGGCTTCCTTTGGGAGACGGTACTTTTCCTTATAGAGCGGAGTGCGCGATTTTTAGACTTGAGACCCTGGGACTCCTGTCCCATATCGGTGTTATGCGTAGGATGGCATACCCGATTTGGCAGACATTGAGAACCCTACCCCCTTATCGGTGCTATGCGTAGGCTGGCATACCCGATTTAGCAGACCTTGAGACTCTTGTCCCATATCGGTGTTATGCGTAGGCTGGCATACCCGATTTGGCAGACATTGAGACTCCTATCCCACACCGGTGTTATGCGTAGGCTGGCATACCCGTTGTGGCAGGCTTCGATATTCTGATGCATACATTTAGCTATCTTTGGCTGGGCAGGTAGAGGCATATTAGTGGTAGCTTTTATCAGGAGTCATACTCATAGTTACCGCATTTATTCTTTTAGCCTCTGGTAGACCTAGTGGGCAGGTAGGAGTTTTGTGTTGAGGTTTACCCACTAGGGGAGGCTACTGTCTTTATAGTAGTACTGACCCCCACTGTTTTTCCCTTTTCTTGTCCCCTATGTTTTGCAGAGTCATCTGCCGGAGTTGCGGGGCCTTCCTCCCAGGATCGAGGTAAGAGGATCGCCGACTAGATAGCTGCTACCCCGAGCTCGAGTTTTGTAGTTTTGTTGTATCCCCTGTACACTCAGACGGTTGTATTTTCTTTTATTTTGGGTCTGGCTGCGGCCAGCTGGTTGTATTCCACTTCGTGAGCTGGGAGAGACATATGTATATTCTTGAGAGTTTATTGTACTTTTATTTCCAGCATTTGTCTGAGATGTACTAGTTTCAGTTTAGCTCTGTTTTATGCTCTAGCATTATTTCTTTATATCTGAGCAGGTTACCAGCGCTTCGTGTACACGGGAAATACCGTGTGCACGGCGGGTCTGTGGACGAGCCCGGGTTCTGGTTTACACCCGGGGCGTGACAGGCATTGTTGCATAGATCATAAGACTGCAAGATGAAAGAACAACTTTCTAATGCTAGTTTGCCTTACATGTTTCTACTTGATCTCTGTATACTAGAGGATCCTTGGTGGACTCCTTAGTGCATATGATCTCTCAGGGGATGATGTATTTCTTGAGAAGGCTAAAGACTTAGCTGATAGGTTGCTACCAGCATGGAATACAACATCTGGTATACCATATAACAGAATTAACTTTGCTTATGGCAGAGCTCATAATCCTAGATGGACGGGGGTAAGCCATCAAATATCAGTTTTCTGCCCTTTTTTCTTGATTTGTTTTATAATCAGACGGCAAGTTGTTCTTTTTATCATTATCTGTACCATAAAATTACCGTGAAAACTGCTCCCTTCTTATGGCCGCTGATGCTTTCTCTCGTTTCTCATTGTCATGTTAAACTGGATACTTCAAGTCTCTGATTTTGTATAGCTGTTTGGTGATTTTCAAGATATATTATCGATAATCATAATCATAATTCATCTGTAGAAGCTTATTCAGACATTGGAACTGGCTATAGCTTTACAGTCTTGTTTATTGACATTAGTTTCTTTTGATCTCAGGACCTTGCTTTCTTGTTATTCCCAGATATTTGTCAATTACTTGATTTAAACACAAAAGTTATTAGTGTGAATAATATACCAACCAGTATATCTCTCCTCTAAAATCATTGACTTTGTTTTGCAGCATGATTAGCATTTGGTCTATTGCAGGATTTATTTTCTAAGACAATTTTGAAAGATGATACATTAATGATTGGGAATCTAATTCTGTAATTTGCGCATGCCATGATGTATTGCAAAAATCCTTCCTGCAATTTCAAAGTTTCAGTTTCTTTCCCCACATTTCTCTGAATTATCTAACCTGCAATTCACTTGTGTCTCAAATTAGTGTTTTCTATTGGTTTTGATGTTCATTCCCTAGATTTTTTACTTACTCAGGACATTTGTCCTAGTTTTCATCTATGTAATTCCTGTTTCCTGTTTCTCTATATTTATGTATCAAACCCTTCATCTCATATGCTTTATTCTTTCTATAGGGAGACTGTGTCCTGGCAGATTCTGGCACTGAGCAACTTGAATTTATTGCTTTATCACAGAGGACAGGAGATCCCAAATACCAACAGAAGGTTGTAGCATTTTTACTTCGAGTTATTTAAACTAGTTGCTAATGTTACCATATTACTTCTTAAGTTCAATCAGCTACTCTTTTGTCCTAGACATGTTGACAGTCAAGTCATTCATCTAAGGCTGCTACTCACGGTTTTTTTTCATGATGCATAATATCTGCAACATTTTTTATGATCATCGCATAGATTAGCTTCTGATTTTCATTGAATGGAGGGGGAGAAAAGCTACAGATATACTTTCTGATCTTAATTGAATAGTCCAATGCACGATAGTAAAAGTATATAATATGCGTGAGGTGCGATTGTTATACCTGCCCCCTCGGATGTTATACCTGCCCCCTCGTGCTATCTAACTATCATTGCAGAGTATTTTTTTGGATTTGTTTTTATCAATAGTCTCCTTTGAGCATTCCTTTTCCATTGTTCAACAGGGAAAGAAGTGGAAACTCTCATTCCCTCTGATCTGGAATACATTGGTATGGCTTACGCTCATAAATTTCTTTGTAAAGAAATTGCTTGACAGCATCTAATAAACAGTTTATATCGGCCTTGTTATTTATTTGCAGATAACGTATCCTTGACACCCAAAACACGAAAGGCTTCGACAAAACGAGTAGAGCATCCCCTAGTGTGAAAAACCAACTTGCTGAAGCTTGCATGAATTAGAAGCTTGAAATGCTTCTGATTTATTTCATATTAGGTTTTATTTTTTTTTTAGATTGAAAATTTTGAATGTAATTTTTAATTGACAATTATATTTTTACTGTACAAATTCTTATTTGGTTAAATTATTTGGCTTCTGTTGTTTGACAATTGTTGAATGTAATCAAATTTAAAATTGTTTGCATGATTAATTTATTCTTAAATGTCAATTTAAAGAGTCTCAAAATAATTGCCACTATAGATCATATTTACTAGTCATTTAATATGTTTTTAGTGGCAATTATAGATAATTATAGCGGCATTTATAATAGTTACTATTATATAGTATTTAGCGGCATTTGTTTAGGCTTTTACCAACCGCCAAAACAAATGCCGCCATAACTTTTAGCGACCCTACCAATAGCGACGATTATTATAATTGCCGTTAAACTAATTAGCGGCAATTATAATCGCCGGGAAAGTAAAAAATAATTGCCGCTAAAAGCCAGTTTTGTTGTAGTGACAATACAGCAGTTCGTCCTACCACAATACTCATAGGGTTGGACTGATGAAGCGCGGACCGAAGGTAAACCCACGATAATTCCACAGCCACTAAGGGAGGCCTCACTATAACACGCAAATCCATCTCCCAACACTGGAAGTACTAGCATTGGCGTTGGTATCAGTCTCATTATCCATCAGCCATGCTCTCCTGGCACTGCCAAACCCAAGAAGCTCCTCGCCTCAAGAATAAATGTTGGTCTCAGCCAATCTCGAATAACATCCATTTGGTCGGGTTCCACCGCCGCTCCAACGGCTAAAATAAGGTGACCCAAGAAGGCATGCACTTGGAGCTAAAACTTGTACCTCAATAACTTGGCATACAGCTTCATCCACACAGGCATGGTAGCACATCCACAAGTGCTCCAAGTCGTTCTGGGAGTAAATCAAAATATCCTCGGGGAACACCACTCCCAATCCGTCCAAGTACAACTAGGACATACAATTCCTCAAATGTTGAAGACAACAGGGCATTAATTATTCCATTTGGCCTCACTATGAGCTCATAATGCCCTTACCGGATCCTGAATGCCATCTAGGCAAAGTCCTCGGCTGTCTGATTCCAAGTAGGTACTCGCATCGTACAATAACTGCCGGAGTATAGCTCCATCAAAAGGTCCTAAATACCACCCGGACCTGTCTACACTCGAACCATAAAAGAACCCTCACAGTCGTGTATCAACGACGTGGCATCACCACCGTGTATCAACGGCGTGGCACTAGGTCAAACAGACCCCTCGATCCATCAGATCCTGCGACTGCGCCATCAGCTCTCTCAGCTCTACCGGCGATATACAATGAGGTGCTGTCGAGGGTGGCGCGGTTCCCCGAACCACGTCAAACGCAGTCTCTATCTCCCTAACTGGCGGCATCATCAACAGCTCAGGTGAAATCACACCCGGGATCTCATGGGCAATAGAGATATCCTTGAGTCCCGGTGCCGCCCTAAGAACCTCTCACACTATCACTATAACCTGTGTGCTCTAATAATCTTAACAAGCAAGCCTCCTATTGTCTGCCTTGCCAAAGATCGAAGTCCTTTTTCTCCGCAGTCTAACATCCTGTGGCACTGTGCCAGCCAAACCCAAGCACTGGGTCAAACACCGAATTGCCACACATACCCATAAGTCTGCCGGTATAGCTCGCGGCCTCAACTGTGCTGTACATAATCCACAAGCCTCCCCCCCTCTGCACGATACCAACAGCAACCTGTACCTCAAGTGCATGTGGTAACGACTCTACCTCTAGTCCATGCAGGAATGCAAAGTGTACCAACTCCGGCTGCTGTGATGAAATCCCATCTGCGACACTCGATCCACTATCGTGGCGCCCTCCAACCGGGCGGCACAGATTCATCTGCTCAAAGCAAGTGGTTGTCGCTTAATCTGCCTGAAAATCAGGACTATCCACAAGGGAGCATGACCTCTGTCTCTGCTCACATTGAGGCGACGAATGCGGCCCTCCGCAGATCACCAATCCATGCTACCGCTGCGCCGCTCTGATATAGATGCTGATGCTGCCATCGGGGTCCACCCGATCTCTGGCATCTCGGGAACCCGTTATCCTGGAAAAAGAAATCAGAAATGCCTCTGCCGGCCGATCTGTCCTCCATCACCCGGCGCCAAGCGCCAATATCCAGAACTCGCCTCTGGCGGCAGATCCCTATCCAAAGGAACTGCAACGCCACTCCATACACAATGCCTACTCCAACAAGGCATCAAAACCTGTAACGGAGAGACTAAATAAACTGAGAGGTATCCTGGCGCAATCCACTCCCAGTCTCACATATCCTATACGCCTCATCCCTCGAAACCTGGAGCGCGTAGTTCAACAACTGCATAAACTCTCTAGCACAGGGGGGCTCTCAATTGATCACTCCATCACCACCAACCACGACTCTGCCTCCAAAGGCTCCAAACTCAATCTTACGAGTCGGGGTGGTTCATCTGCCGAATCTGGCTCAATAGATCGATCATGTCCCCTCAGCTCACTAGCTGTCAACTATCCACCCTGCCTCGATGCCTCGACACCAAACATTGGCACGGAGGGGGCTACTCAGTGCTCCGACAACTGTGTCACCAAAACCAGCTGCTCACTCTGCTGCTGAAAGGCCTCAGACAATCCTGCCATCTGGGTCCGGAGTTTTCTGACCTCAATCCAGGTATCCGGCCCAAAACCCATCGCTCAAGCTCAACTGCTATGACAGGATGCACACGGGTCAACACTCAGCGTCGGGGAGACACCGCTCGCCACGACGAAACCACAAAACAGCACACAACAGCGCTCGACCCAATCCAGCAAAAGTCTAAAGCATGTCACCCGTTCCACAGCATTATGTTGTCTGCAGCCAACATAATCACTTAGGAGAATAAACATCCTAATCACTCTTCCCGTCCCTTGGGAGAGGTATAAAACTCAATCAGGACTCTCGCTATAAATCACGACTCTCACGAAGTCAACCAAGGGTCAAACCATAAGCCTAGGGTTTCTAAGTCCACCATGACCTACAACCTAGGCTCTGATACCAACCTAATCTGTCACGCCCCGAGGTCGAAACTGCGACCCGGGCTCGCCAACAGATCCGCCACCTATGCCAAACTCCGCATAGGCGAAGCGTCCTACCTGCAAGAAAAGTACTACAGCTAACAGATATCAGAGCTAAAAATGAAAATCTGCTGTAAAACTAAAATCAACCACTGTACAACTGGAAACAATACAACAATGTCCATCTCCCAAAAATGATAATCATACAATATCCTCATATACAAAACTCACAACTCAACAGGGAGGTATGTCCAATAAATACATCGGTGTTGTGACACCCCCGGAATTTGGATTAGTCCTCTATATAAATGATATAATAGGACTAAATCTCTAACCCGGCTATAGCATTTTGGATGGTAGCAAGATCCAAGAGGAACATGAGAGTTAAGCGTGCTAGAGCTAGAGTAGTTCTAGGATGGGTGACCCCCTGGGAAGTGGGGCGTCACAGGTGTACAGGCTCTCAGTACATATCATGTCCTCACTACATGAGTCTCTCAAAAGAGGAAAACAAAATAGCCAATCTACTGTAGGTCTCCTCTGAAGGGGTACCGCTACTCTCCAACGACGGGTAGGGATCTAGCTCGCGACTCTCTCGCCTCGATCAACAATCGCAGAATCAGCAACACCTGCTAAGACTCTGCAAAGCAAAGGAGAGGAAGGAAAAAGGAGGAGGAAAGCCCCCAAAGGGTGTGAGAACTACACCAAAAAGGGAGTTCTCAGTGGGTACCACCGCCAGACTCGACGGTCTGCCCACTAAGTCCTCAAGAGATATAAACTAACCAAAGCCGTGAGAACTGAACAAGAATGCTGATGACACTCAACAGCTACCATGCCTCTATCTAAATGCTCAAAAGGGGAGAACCAAAGAATGGTATGCAACCAGTAGCACATGAAGTGCACAATCGACCCAATCGAGCTGACTGCCACATCTGGTCCAATCAAACCTGCGCCCACCTACAACCACCTCCCGCTGACGGGCAGGAATTACGTAGGGCGTCCAAACGGACTAACTCGCTATTGAATAGTGGCTCATGCAGGCTATAGTCGAAATCCACGCTCTCTCTCAGAACGGATAGACTCAACATGCTCAACCTCACACACAACGGTCAAAGTACTCTCAACGACACGGGACCACCGTCAAACCAAAGGGCTCCCAACAATAATAGCACTGGTCTAAACACAGCTACTAGACTCCACTCGGCCCCCAGGCACGAGCGCAACAATAAGGTAAATGCCGGTAGTAACCCAATCTAGTGTCACCAGTAAAACTGGTACTGCCTGCTCAGCGAAATCTGCACACATGGCTCGAAACCGCGGGATCAGCACACAAGGCTCGAAATCCCAAGGGACCAGCACACAAGGCTCGAAATCCCAAAAAGATGGACCGGTGCCCGTCTCGGTCAAAAGCCTACTCCGGAGCGGCACTCGAGGGGAGCGACCCACACGAGTAAAGTATCTCTGTAACAAGTATCTCTGTATAGCAGGACTTTGATCACGGCTCTGATCTGTTACGGAATTTGAGTTGGCGTATTTCGTGAATTCGGTTAAGTCTTGAAGATTGAAGATAAAGAAGGTTGGATCATATAACTCAATCTCAAGAAAGAAGAATTCAAAAGGATCAGGTATGTTTAACTAATTATTTTTGGTGATCCGAATACTTCTTATAGTGTAGAAACACTTGGATGAATTTTTAATTACATAAAAATGAAAAACTGGACATGGGACATGTTCAGGATCCGGATCAGACAATCCGATCTGGATCCCGAAGGGTGTTAGTTCATACGCAAATTCAATCCGGATCCAAGCCCTTTCTGATCCGGATCCCGAACATGGGTTTTTGCCGAATTGTATGAACGATCCGGATCAGGCACTTCGATCCGGATCCCGAACCTTTGTTTTTCATGAAACTGTCTGTCTCGTTACTGCAATCCGGATCGCCGAAATCCGATCCGGATCGTCGTCCTGAAAAATCCCAGAAAAGGTTAGTTTTTGATTCTTATCCTCTTCCAACGGTTTCTAACCTATAAATAGACCCTATGATTCATCTTTTAGGGTATGGAAAAACACGACCGAAATAGAAAAATCCACATATAGAGAAGAAAGGAAATACTAGATTTAATTCTATATTTCTTCATCTATATTATTAATTTGATTCTAGGTTTTCCAAACTCAGATTTTGAGTAGAATCAAATTAATGAATACTTAGATGGTATTTCCGATCTATTTCTAATCTAAGTATTCGGCGGATCATCACCACCCAAAAACAATGATTTTCCCAAAATCGGCTCGTGGACTCGCGTGGCCTTGTGGATTCAAGGTGCTACCGCTCTCGTGGATTCAGAGCGAGGTACGTTCGTGGATTCGAGACGTGCTACTGGGTGAAGACCGTGGATTCGGTCGGATGTCGTGGACTCGACGTTGGACGCCGTGGATTCGGCGTTGGACGCAGATCGTGGATTCGAGAAGCGTTGCGGAGCGAGCGGAGAAGATCAACTAGGAGCGTATGAAAAAAGGTTGAGTCGTCTGTGAGTACGGTATATCACCTTTGTACATGTTATAATTCTAGTGGATTTCACCGTGTTATCGGTCCCGTGGTTTTTTTACTCCGGTTGGGAGTTTTCCACGTAAAAATCTCTGCGTGTTATTTATTTTTCCGCATTGGGTTTTATATCGCAAAGATTTTTGAGTGTTTATTGTTTACACCTATTCATCCCCCTCTAGGTGTTTTTTTCCCCTATTTAGATCCAATTATATATAACCCAACAAGTGGTATCAGAGCGGGAATAGGGTTGTAAACAATGGTTGAAGGTGGAAACATCAACAGACCTCCGTTCTTCGATGGAACAAATTATGCGTACTGGAAAGTACGGATGAAAGCCTTTTTAATTTCCATCAACGAACGGGTGTGGCAATCAATTGAATTAGGATGGTCTAATCCAACTGAAATTATTGCTGATGTTCGCACCATCAAACCTAGGTCGAAATGGACCAAGGAAGAAATAGATTTTTCTTCTTACAATGGCAAAGGGATTAATGCTCTATTTAATGCTTTGTCTCAAACTGAGTTCTCTCGCGTCTCGGCATGTGAGACTGCGAAAGAAATCTGGGATGTTCTTCAAGTTACACATGAGGGAACTAACCTTGTGAAGATTCAAAAACTGCAAATACTTACGAGCAAGTTTGACTCTATTTTCATGGCAGAAAATGAATCTTTCACAGACTATTACACACGATTGCAAGACATCGTAAACTCATGTGCTAACTTGGGAGAGAAGATTCCAGAATTTAAAGTTGTAAGAAAAATATTAAGAACTCTTCCTGAAAGATTTCGATCCAAGGTTACGGCCATTGAAACTATTAAACACCCGGACGAAATCCGTGTAGAAGAATTAGTTGGCTCATTACAAACTTATGAAATGACATTTCCTACTAACTATTCTTCTGGAAAAGCATCCTCTTCTAAGTCTTCAGGTTATGCTTTGAAAACAATAAAAGAAGAAGACGCGGATTCATCCTCCTCAGACGATGACGAGAACCTATCTATGGAGGACTTTGAGAAGCAGCTTGCTCTCTTGACAAGAAGATTTCGCCGAAACTTTCGAAGGGGTAACTCAAGCAAAACTCCATCCTTCGTAAAGTCGAAGAAAGGCAAAGGTTCTTCAAGTTTCAAACCAAGAAAGCAAGAGGGTTTTTCTAAGGATAAGAAAAGCTCAGAAGGACAAGTCCAATGCTTCAAGTGCCGAGGGTACGGCCATATTTCAACGGAGTGTCCCAATAAGAATCCGTCAAAGAAGAAAGCGATGCAAGCCGTCACTTGGGATGACACCTCATCGTCAAATGAGTCGTCTTCAAGTGATGAAGAAAATAACGCAACGGCGTTCCACGCGTCCACATCTTCACCCTTCATGTGCTTAATGGCAAGTACATCCGAGTCATTGTCCAACTCTTCCCAAGTTGAAAAGAATGCAACGGACGATGAATCGGATAATTCTGAAGGTGAATACTTTGCTCTTGCCTACCATAAGCTTTTGAGGGATTCAAAGAAACTGGCAAAGCAAAATAAGAGTTTGAGAGGGAGATTGCAGGATCTCGAAAAAGAAGCAAAAAGGGCATCTTCTCTCTCAAACGCTCTTGAAGTGGAAAGGGATAATCTGATTAAAATAAATGTTTCCCTTCAAGAGTCCAATGAGCAATTCGAGAAGAATTATGTAGATATGGTGAACAAAGCGAATTACTTCTTGAAGCTCAACGGTGAGGCTCGACAGGAAAAATTGGAAATGATAGAGACCATTCTCCAACTCAAGGATGACTTACAGCGATTTTCATCGGGAAGGAGTAAGTTGGATAAGCTTCTTGGTCTTGGTCAATCAAACAAATTCGGCCTTGGATACAATCGAACTGAAGACAATTTTAGTTCGGTTGGGACAGTCTTTGTGCCCCAGTCGGTATCTCCTCCTCCGACACCGGAATTGACGACAAACAACGACAACAAACCTACTTCCCCCTCTTCGGGATCGTCAAGCACCAAGGTATGTTTTTGTTGTGGTATTGCAGGGCACATAAGGAGAAATTGCAAGATGGGAGCCAAACGCTCAACTCAAGCACTTCTTGCAACGACTACCAAAATGGTGATTCCTCGAAAATCAAATGCAAATTATTCGAAGGAAAAGAGCCTCGGTAGTTCATCAAACAAGACGACGACGTCAAGGAAAAGCGATGGATCAAACAAGACGCTTTCACCAAAGGTATCAACCTCACAATCATTTCCGACGTACACCAAAACTCGAAAGGTTTGGGTACGCAAAGGTGAAATCTTCCCTTGTCTTGTTACAAATATTTCCTTGCATACATATGATAATTCGTCTTGGTATCTGGATAGCGGTTGTTCCCGTCACATGACCGGTGACAAAAACTACTTTCAAAATTTTGAGAAAATCTCCGGAGGACTTGTAGTTTTCGGAGACGGTCAGTCTTCCAAAATTGTTGGAAAAGGAACAGTAGCTATTCCAGATGGCCCGATTCTGAATAATGTGTTATTTGTTGATGGCCTCAAGACTAACCTCATAAGTATCAGTCATTTTGTGACAATGGTTTTTCAGTTAATTTTTCATCTGTTGAATGCATTGTAACTGATAAGGACCATGTTTTCTTCTTAAAGGGGGTTAGATCTGAAAACAATTGTTATGTTGTTCCCAATAAAATTTTTGAAAATTGTAACTTAGCCTCTTTGAATAATGAAACACTTTGGCATGAAAGGCTAGGTCACATAAATTTTAAGGAACTTGCTAGAATTTCAAACAAAGACGTGGTCAAGGGGGTTCCAAAACTTTCACTTAAACAAAACATTGTGTGTGGTGGTTGTCAAAAGGGAAAACAATCCATGACTGCACACAAGAACTTGAACCACGTTGGTACTAATCGGCCCTTAGCATTATTGCATATGGATCTTATGGGGCCGACACGTCAACCATCCTTGGGAGGTAAATGGTATATTTTCTTATTGGTTGATGATTTCTCTAGATACTCATGGGTAGCATTTTTAAAAGAGAAAGCTGATACTTTTGATTCTTTTCAAGAGATTTGCCTTCGTATTATGATTGAAAAGAAAGAAAAGATCATTCGTGTTAGAAGTGATAGAGGTGGAGAATTCATAAATTCTAAATTCACTGATTTTTGCACTTCCAACGGCATTAAACATGAATTCTCAGCACCCTATACACCTCAACGGAATGGTGTAGTCGAGCGCAAAAACAGGGTTGTACAAGAGATGGCACGTGTTATGCTTCATAGCCGGAACTTACCGCTATATTTTTGGGCTGAAGCTGTGAACACTGCAATCTATGTTTTTAATCGAGTTTATTTGCGCCCGGGAACTTTAAATACACCATATGAACTATGGTTTTGTAGAAAACCAAACATCAAATATTTTCGTATCTTTGGGAGTCGGTGTTACACTTTACGTGACCGCGAAAATCTTGGAAAATTTGACTCTCGAAGTGACGAAGGGATTTTCATGGGTTATTCTACAAATAGTAGAGCATATCGGGTATTTAACTTGGAATCTAAAACGATTGTAGAATCCATAAATGTTAAAGTAGACGAAGCTTTCCACTTTGCATCTGATAAATCTACCCCTGATATCTCTCTTGATGATGATACTCCTGTAAATGCATCTTCTCATGATAATACTTCCAATATTAATGATGCATCTAATGGTTCTTCAAGTTTATCTGATGTGCAGGAATCATCTCATGTACCTCCGAGTACTCCATTACCTCAAACGTTACGCATCTCCAAGGATCATCCTGAATCAAACATTATTGGAGACCCACAAGAAGGAGTCAGAACTCGGAGGCAGTTGGTTTGTGGATTCGCTTGTTACGTTTCCATGATCGAACCAAAGAACGTCGATGAAGCTCTTCAGGATGACTACTGGATTGAAGCAATGCAG
This sequence comes from Tillandsia leiboldiana, assembly GCA_029204045.2. Taxonomy (NCBI): domain Eukaryota; kingdom Viridiplantae; phylum Streptophyta; class Magnoliopsida; order Poales; family Bromeliaceae; genus Tillandsia; species Tillandsia leiboldiana. The sequence goes on from CM055068.1 coordinate 15,966,634, forward strand.
GAAGAGCTCCATCAGTTTGAACGAAACAAAGTCTGGGAATTAACGACGCCTCCGAAGCAACACAATGTGATCGGTACTAAATGGATTTTCAAGAACAAGAAAAATGAGGATGGTACCATCATCAGGAACAAAGCACGTTTAGTTGCTCAGGGCTACTCTCAAATAGAAGGTATAGACTTTGATGAAACGTTCGCCCCTGTAGCTAGACTCGAGTCCATTCGTATCTTATTCGCTATTGCTTGTCACTTTAAAATAAAACTCTTTCAAATGGACGTTAAGAGCGCGTTTTTAAATGGGTTTTTAAATGAGGAAGTTTATGTGGCTCAACCGAAAGGTTTTGTAGACTGTAAACTACCTAACCATGTTTTTCGTTTGAAAAAGGCTCTTTACGGTTTAAAACAAGCACCGCGAGCGTAGTACGAAAGGTTGACAAAGCACCTTTTGGAGAAGGGCTATACTCGAGGGGGAGCAGACAGGACTCTCTTTGTGAAGCATTATCAAAATAACTTCATTGTTGCACAAATCTATGTCGATGACATTGTATTTGGAGCAACAAAGGATAATGATGCTTTTAAATTCGCTGAAACCATGGAAAGCGAATTTGATATGTCAATGATGGGCGAACTGACATACTTTCTTGGATTGCAAGTGAAACAAAATGGTGAAGGCATCCATCTGTGTCAATCCAAGTATGCAAAGGAGTTGGTAAAGAAATTCGGATTAGAAGATTCTAAAGATTTTCCTACTCCTATGGGAACTAGCAATAAGGGATTAGGAAGTGAATCTCTTAGTGATAGTGTAGACGAGAAACTCTATCGAAGTATGATTGGAAGTCTACTCTACCTCACAGCTAGTCGCCCGGACATATCCTTTAGTGTTGCGATCTGCGCGAGATATCAGTCAGCACCAAAGGAGGATCACCTGAAAGCGGTGAAACGGATCATCCGGTACGTTAAAGGAACTGTAAACTTCGGAATTTGGTATCCTATGGGAACAAGTCTTGACATTATAGGATATTCAGATGCCGATTGGGCAGGATTAGTGGATGATCGGAAAAGTACGAGTGGTGCATGTTTCTATCTTGGCCATTGTCTTGTTGCATGGCATAGTAAAAAGCAAAACTGCATTGCACTCTCGACTGCCGAAGCGGAATATATCTCAGCGGGTAGTTGTTCAACTCAACTCATGTGGATGAAAAGCGTGTTGAGCGACTTCCGGATTTCAGCAACTTCGGTAACAATTTTATGTGACAACACTAGTGCTATAAACATTTCAAAAAACCCTGTGTTGCACTCAAGAACAAAACACATTGAACTTAGATATCATTTTCTTAGAGAGCTAGTTGAATCAAATACTCTTCAACTTTCATATATTTCAACAGAAGATCAATTAGCTGACATTCTAACAAAACCTTTGGATCAAAAACGATTTATTCATTTGCGTAAGGCAATTGGAATGCTTTTCTTGAAATAATTCCTTTTGAAACCAATCCTTAGGTTAGGTTTTGTTTTTGTTTTTGTTCTTTACCTATGCTTGTACATAGAACATTAATTGAGCATTAGTTTTATTGACTTTAACTGCATCCTTTTATATGTTTAGAAATTTATTATGCTTTAGATATCATAATATTTCAGTTGATGCAATGATCATTTATATCTATTAAGTCATCTTTGTTTTGATCAAAGTCAATTTCTCTCTCAATGATCTCTTGGTATAGTTTTTATCTTATTTGACTATTTAGTCGAGTATGAAATCGAGATCAATTGTTGGTTGAATACTTTATATCTTAAATAATTGATAGCCAATTGAGGGGGAGTCAAAGAAAAGTAATATGCTCAAAAGATGTGGAAAGAGTTACATCCCAATGAGGAGTGTGAAAACTACCATCACATGGAGGAAAGAGCTACCACCTCGGTCGTCCGAGTACTGTGTGCAGCTACCACATGTATACCAAGCAAGATTTTCAAGTTTGATTAAATAAATGCATGTTGAAATATTTGACTCTGTCAAAATTTCAAGGTTGGTATAAGGTGGGAATTTTAATGAAAGATGCTCAAAGAGCCACTCTCTTCAATAAATTGACTAGATATATTATCTAACTTATCTGGAATTTCAAACATCTATTGATCTTGGTATTTCATTTTCTTTACAAAATTGATGATTTGATAAAGACATTACTCATAAGATCATGATAGATGTGATTGAAGTTGTTCAACTTTAAGGGATTTAATTTTTATAAATTTTCGTTTCTTATTTGAATATTTTTGATAGATTTGGCATAATCTATTTCTTGTCGTATGAAACGATGGTTTTCATTTAAAGTTGATACACAAAAGTGCTTACATACTTTTTCTAGATTTTGTGGAATTTTTCTAAATTATTCTGAAGAAAATTGGAGCCGATCCGGATTGGACATGCCGATCCGGATCCCGAACGCAGGTATTTTCTGCGGGTAGCCGATCCGGATCGGATTCACGAACTGATCCGGATCGCGGCTAGGGTTTTATTTAGAACAAAAGGAGTTTGATTTCCTTTTACTTCAATCTTTTGTTCCAAAGTCTCCAGAGCTTGTCTCTCTAGAATTCATCCGTCTTGGAAGCTTACAAGCTCAAGTTCTTCGATTCTAAGTAAGTTTTATTGATCAAAATCTCGGTTTTTCACAGTTTTTCATGTTCTTCCTCAAACGTGATGAAATTTCTGTATCTTTTTCGTTTTGGATTAGTTTTTGATCAAATTTCTTTTGAAATAAGAACTCTGGGTAGATTAGTTTTGATTATATGCTAGGTATTCTCATGATAAACGGATCTTTGGCCTTCGATTTCAAAAAATTCGGTTTTAGGGCATATAATGGGAATTTTTGAAAATCATGCGATTGATCTTCTTTTAAAATTCTTTTTGCAAAACTAGATTGATTCTTAGTCTCTCTACATGATAATGATTGTTTGGGTACAAATTTTCAATTTTTTAAAAATTAACAATTCTTCGTGTTCTTGAGTTGTTGCTCACGGGATTTTTTTTTCACAAGTAATAGCAACAATGACGTTTTCATGGATCATCTTTCTGCTAATTGCAATGGTACACACTCGAGCAACAAACAAACTGAAAAGAGCTAAGAAAACTCAATGGAAAGGTGAGTTTCTTCTTGTCAGCGATTCAGAGGCTGAAGCAGATAATCAAGAAGTAGATTGGGACAAATTGACGGATGATGAATCAATGCCTGTTCAACCTAGGCGAAAGACTTTCGACACATCAAAAGGAAAAGCACCTATGACTTCACCAACCATCTCGGTGAAAAGGAAACGACTAGCTCGACGCTTTGGACAAGCACGAGATGTTGATATTAACACACCATTGTTCCTGATTCTCCGCCTCGCTTGGAAGATGTGTTCATTAATGCTGACCGTCTTAGGGCATTTGAACGTCGAGAATGCATCGGAGAAAGACATGTGAATATTGGTGCCCTCCGAGATCACTCACCGGAGTTCGGGATGTTAATTGAACAAGCTAATCTTATCCAAGTTTGCAGATTCCCGGAATTACTTGGGTATTGTTTGCATCGTGTGAGAACTTTTACTCAAATGCAAGACATCTTCAGAAGATGAACACGGTTCGATGCAATTTTACACAAACATCCAAGGGATGAGACTCAAAATAACTCCGCAGTTGATCGGGGAAGTTCTAGAAATGCCATCGAGTAGATCAGGATTAACTATTTAATTGACAAAAGCTTGACAAATGCTCTGTGGCAAACCGTTATAAAAAGAATTTGTTTGGACGGCACTGAATCGACAGATGGTAAAACTATTAAATCCAAACAACTCCGACTTGAATACCGGTTTCTCAACTTCATCACTTGTTATAACATTCTCCCGAACATGCAAACAAAGGTGGTGAGATGGGATCGCAGGCTGTTTTTATATCTCCTAGGGCATCCTTCTGAAGCAGTTGGTTTGAACATGAACATCCCTTACATTATTTGGAACAGAATGTCCAGATATGTTGAGCACCCTCATCCTACCGAACGGCTTCCGTTCCCATTGATCATTATGAGGATTCTAAGAAATTTCAAATCGATATCAGCTCAACATCGTATCAGCATTGTTTGGGATGATAAATGAATCCACAATTGTTAAGTCCCTTCACACATTGCCTCATGTTACTCCAACTCCTTCCTCTGGAAAGAACCTTGTGACGGCACTTCTGCCTCTCCATCACGACAAACACCCGGACCAGATGAAGAAGCATCAGTTACATCAATTTACAAGGAACAACAACGCTTATCCTTCGAGCAAGAACAGATTACGAAGGAGCAGAAGAGAATTTCAAACGAACTTGAGCTCATCACGGCAGCTCATATTACCTTAACTAAGAAGGTCAATTCAATGAACAAGCTGGTGAAAAAAGATGTTCTCCAAGATGGGCTGCACGAGCTCTGAAGACTCTGAATCTGATGATTGATTTCTTCTAATAGTTTTTTGTTTTGCAGATTTTTATAGTTTAGTTCTTTCATTTTTCTCTACACTTTGAACTTTTAACTCTCCTTACGTTTTGTATTTTTGGCTTGATTTTGTGACAAAAAGGGGGAGAGAAAAAACGAAAATGAATGATGAACAATGATATGTGAACTCTGAACTTTGAACTATGAAGGTAAGTATCACAACTTGTGGTTTTGTATTGTGTTTGAATGCATGCCCCGACTAACTATTTGACTAATATTTGGGCATGTACTATTACTAACAAGTTTTGTTGTACTAACAAAGTTTTGACATTTGAATTTTATGCTTAGAAGATATGTCGGTTTTATTATGATCCTATTACATATCTGAATTCGTAAAATGTCAGTAAGTATGAGTATAAACTCATCTCTGTGTAGGTTTTGAATGCTAAAATTCTTGAGGTATCTAACGATTTGTTTGTCAAGAATGCTTTTTTTGCAGAGAGTACAGATGTCTAAGTCTAGAGTCTGTTTTAGGAGTTTGTCTCATGTATTTATTTGGATCTCCATTGTAAATTTTTGTTGTATGGTGATAGCAACAAAAATATCTTTTTGAATTTTCTTGAGTGGATTTGTGTTTTGTCACGAAACCGCCAAAGGGGGAGATTGTTACGGAATTTGAGTTGGCGTATTTCGTGAATTCGGTTAAGTCTTGAAGATTGAAGATAAAGAAGGTTGGATCATATAACTCAATTTCAAGAAAGAAGAATTCAAAAGGATCAGGTATGTTTAACTAATTATTTTTGGTGATCCGAATACTTCTTATAGTGTAGAAACACTTGGATGAATTTTTAATTGCATAAAAATCAAAAACTGGACATGGGATATGTTCAGGATCCGGATCAGACAATCCGATCCGGATCCCGAAGGGTGTTAGTTCATACGCAAATTCAATCCGGATCCAAGCCCTTCTGATCCGGATCCCGAACATGGGTTTTGCCGAATTGTATGAACGATCCGGATCAGGCACTTCGATCCGGATCCCGAACCTTTGTTTTTCAGGAAACTGTCTGTCTCGTTACTGCAATCCGGATCGCCGAAATCCGATCCGGATCGTCGTCCTGAAAAATCCCAGAAAAAGGTTAGTTTTATTCTTATCTCTTCCAACGGTTTCTAACCTATAAATAGACCCTATGATTCATCTTTTAGGGTATGGAAAAAACACGACCGAAATAGAAAAAATCCACATATAGAGAAGAAAGGAAATACTAGATTTAATTCTATGTTTCTTCATCTATATTATTTATTTGATTCTAGGTTTTCCAAACTCAGATTTTGAGTAGAATCAAATTAATGAATACTTAGATGGTATTTCCGATCTATTTCTAATCTAAGTATTCGGCGGATCATCACCACCCAAAAACAACGATTTCCCAAAATCCGCGCGTGGACTCGCGTGGCCTTGTGGATTCAAGGTGCTACCGCTCTCGTGGATTCGGAGCGAGGCACGTTCGTGGATTCGAGACGTGCTACTGGGTGAAGACCGTGGATTCGGTCGGACGTCGTGGACTCGACGTTGGACCCGTGGATTCGGCGTTGGACGCAGATCGTGGATTCGAGAAGCGTTGCGGAGCGAGCGGCGGAGCAGATCAACTAGGAGCATATGGAAAAGGTTGAGTCGTCTGTGAGTACGGTATATCACCTTTGTACGTGTTTAATTCTAGTGGATTTCATCGTGTTATCGTCCCGTTTTTTTTTTACTCCGGTTGGAGTTTTCCACGTAAAAATCTCTGCGTGTTATTTATTTTTCCGCATTGGGTTTTATATCGCAAAGATTTTTGAGTGTTTATTGTTTACACCTATTCACCCCCCTCTAGGTATTTTTTTCCCCTATTTAGATCCAATTATATATAACCCAACATGATCAAGGTGGGAAAACCCAACCACTAAAGAAAGACCCGACCTCAATCGGATGCAACTAAACGATAGTGGAAAACTCCATCCACTAGAGAAACTGACACCCAATCTGTGCATAAGTAAATATTCGGTCAACCGCCCAATATCTGCGATCGCCGCAAAACCCCATAAACTAATCCAACCTGTCCCAGACACAAAGTCCCGACCCTGCTCGAACCCGAGCAGCAACACTGACCCCTGCCCAACAAAGAAGGAGAAAGGAAAGCAAGGTTTCTCCTAAGTCAATTTCCAATTTGTAGTGTAGCAGTAGTAAAAGATGGCCTAACTACATGTCCATACAAGCATGCAAATGTCCTTAGGAAATGAAAGGGGGTAAGCATATATTAAGATCTCTAGGAATAACACATGCCGGAATCCCTAAAGAACTACACCTATCCACAATCCAGGGGTCATCAAAAGAATGATCAGAATAATACCCGCACATAGATATAGCCCCCTACTCCATCGAGTAATCATATCATAAAAGACTATGTGCAACCTGGCGTGCTAAAAGATCATTATAAAGTATATCAATCTCTATGATCTAGGCCATTCCTCAAGCTTTTCATCTCAATGCTAAATATTGGTTGTACTTAAATATGCATGCTATCAGCATAGAGGGGTGACATTCCCACAAGTGCACTTACATTCACCCTAACATAAACGCCTTATCATTCCTTACCAGTTACCAATATTAAGCTTACCCACCTGAAGTGCTTAAACCAAGGCAAACCTGAAGTCGGTTGAAGAGCGTGGCCACTTGCAAATAACACCTGCTGAACCCGTACCACACGGTACATGTCGCGCAAACTTCGACTAGAGCAATGCTCCAAAAACACTCGCGGAA
>CM055068.1:15973971-16000837 GCA_029204045.2 Tillandsia leiboldiana
CGCCTCGATCAACAAATCGCAGAATCAGCAACACCTGCTAAGACTCTGCCAAAGCAAAGGAGAGGAAGAAAAAAGGAGGAGGAAAGCCCCCAAAGGTGTGAGAACTACACCAAAAACGGGCGTTCTCAGTGGGTACCACCGCCTACCGACGGTCTGCCCACTAAAGTCCTCAAGAGATCTAAACCAACCAAAGCCGTGAGAACTGAACAAGAATGCTGATGACACTCAACAGCTACCATTCCTCTATCTAAATGCCAAAAGAGGAGACCAAGATGTATGCAACCAGTAGCACATAAGTGCAACAATCGACCCAATCGAGCGACTTGCGACAGTCTGGTCCATCAAACCTCGGCCCACCTACAACTAACCACCTCCTCCTGACGGAGCAAGAAATTACCGTAGGGGTCCAAACGGACTAACTCGCTAATGAATAGTGCTCATCAGGCTATAGTCGAAATCCACGCTCTCTCTCAGAACGATAGACTCACTGCTCAACCTCACACACACGGTCAAACTCTCAACGACACGGACCAACCGTCAAACCAAAGTGCTCCACAATAATAGCACTGGTCTAAACACAGCTACTAGACTCCACTCGGCCCCCAGCACGAGCGCAACAATAAGGTAAATGCCGTAGTAACCCAATCTAGTGTCACATTAAACTGGTACGCTACTGCCTGCTCACGAAATCTGCACACATGGCTCGAAACCGCGGGATCAGCACACAAGGCTCGAAATCCCAAGGGACCAGCACACAAGGCTCGAAATCCCAAAAAGATGGACCGTTGCCCGTCTCGGTCAAAAGCCTACTCCGGAGCGGCACTCGAGGTGAGCGACCCACACAGTAAAGTATCTCTGTACAAGTACTCTGTATAGCAGGACTTTGATCACGGCTCTGATCTGTTACGGAATTTGAGTTGGCGTATTTCGTGAATTCGGTTAAGTCTTGAAGATTGAAGATAAAGAAGGTTGGATCATATAACTCAATCTCAAGAAAGAAGAATTCAAAAGGATCAGGTATGTTTAACTAATTATTTTTGGTGATCCGAATACTTCTTATAGTGTAGAAACACTTGGATGAATTTTTAATTGCATAAAAATCAAAAACTGGACATGGGACATGTTCAGGATCCGGATCAGACATCCGATCCGGATCCCGAAGGGTGTTAGTTCATACGCAAATTCAATCCGGATCCAAGCCCTTTCTGATCCGGATCCCGAACATGGTTTTTGCCGAATTGTATGAACGATCCGGATCAGGCACTTCGATCCGGATCCCGAACCTTTGTTTTTCTGAAACTGTCTGTCTCGTTACTGCAATCCGGATCGCCGAAATCCGATCCGGATCGTCGTCCTGAAAATTCCCAGAAAAGGTTAGTTTTTGATTCTTATCCTCTTCCAACGGTTTCTAACCTATAAATAGACCCTATGATTCATCTTTTAGGGTATGGAAAAATACGACCGAAATAGAAAAATCCACATATAGAGAAGAAAGGAAATACTAGATTTAATTCTATGTTTCTTCATCTATATTATTAATTTGATTCTAGGTTTTCCAAACTCAGATTTTGAGTAGAATCAAATTAATGAATACTTAGATGGTATTTCCGATCTATTTCTAATCTAAGTATTCGGCGGATCATCACCACCCAAAAACAACGATTTTCCCAAAATCGGCGCGTGGACTCGCGTGGCCTTGTGGATTCAAGGTGCAACCGCTCTCGTGGATTCGGAGCGAGGTACGTTCGTGGATTCGAGACGTGCTACTGGGTGAAGACCGTGGATTCGGTCGGACGTCGTGGACTCGACGTTGGACGCCGTGGATTCGGCGTTGGACGCAGATCGTGGATTCGAGAAGCGTTGCGGAGCGAGCGGAGAAGATCAACTAGGAGCGTATGGAAAAGGTTGAGTCGTCTGTGAGTACGGTATATCACCTTGTACGTGTTTAATTCTAGTGGATTTCACCGTGTTATCGGTCCCGTGGTTTTTTACTCCGGTTTGGAGTTTTCCACGTAAAAATCTCTGCGTGTTATTTATTTTTCCGCATTGGGTTTTATATCGCAAAGATTTTTGAGTGTTTATTGTTTACACCTATTCACCCCCCTCTAGGTGTTTTTTTCCCCTATTTAGATCCAATTATATATAACCCAACAAGTGGTATCAGAGCGGGAATAGGGTTGTAAACAATGGTTGAAGGTGGAAACATCAACAGACCCCCGTTCTTCGATGGAACAAATTATGCGTACTGGAAAGTACGGATGAAAGCCTTTTTAATTTCCATCGACGAACGGGTGTGGCAATCAATTGAATTAGGATGGTCTAATCCAACTGAAATTATTGCTGATGTTCGCACCATCAAACCTAGGTCGAAATGGACCAAGGAAGAGATAGATTTTTCTTCTTACAATGGCAAAGGGATTAATGCTCTATTTAATGCTTTGTCTCAAACTGAGTTCTCTCGCGTCTCGGCATGTGAGACTGCGAAAGAAATCTGGGATGTTCTTCAAGTTACACATGAGGGAACTAACCTTGTGAAGATTCAAAAACTGCAAATGCTTACGAGCAAGTTTGACTCTATTTTCATGGCAGAAAATGAATCTTTCACAGACTATTACACACGATTGCAAGACATCGTAAACTCATGTGCTAACTTGGGAGAGAAGATTCCAGAATTTAAAGTTGTAAGAAAAATATTAAGAACTCTTCCTGAAAGATTTCGATCCAAGGTTACGGCCATTGAAACTATTAAACACCCGGACGAAATCCGTGTAGAAGAATTAGTTGGTTCATTACAAACTTATGAAATGACATTTCCTACTAACTATTCTTCTGGAAAAGCATCCTCTTCTAAGTCTTCAGGTTATGCGTTGAAAACAACAAAAAGAAGACGCGGATTCATCCTCCTCAGACGATGACGAGAACCTATCTATGGAGGACTTTGAGAAGCAGCTTGCTCTCTTGACAAGAAGATTTCGCCGAAACTTTCGAAGGGGTAATTCAAGCAAAACTCCATCCTTCGTAAAGTCGAAGAAAGGCAAAGGTTCTTCAAGTTTCAAACCAAGAAAGCAAGAGGGTTTTTCTAAGGATAAGAAAAGCTCAGAAGGACAAGTCCAATGCTTCAAGTGCCGAGGGTACGGCCATATCTCAACGGAGTGTCCCAATAAGAATCCGTCAAAGAAGAAAGCGATGCAAGCCGTCACTTGGGATGACACCTCATCGTCAAATGAGTCATCGTCAAGTGATGAAGAAGATAACGCAACGGCGTTCCACGCGTCCACATCTTCACCCTTCATGTGCTTAATGGCAAGTACATCCGAGTCATTGTCCAACTCCACTGTTGAAAAGAATGCAACGGACGATGAATCGGATAATTCGGAAGGTGAAGATTTTGCTCTTGCCTACCATAAGCTTTTGAGGGATTCAAAGAAACTGGCAAAGCAAAACAAGAGTTTGAGAGGGAGATTGCAGGATCTCGAAGAAGAAGCAAAAAGGGCATCTTCTCTCTCAAACGCTCTTGAAGTGGAAAGGGATAATCTGATTAAAATAAATGTTTCCCTTCAAGAGTCCAATGAGCAATTCGAGAAGAATTATGTAGATATGGTGAACAAAGCGAATTACTTCTTGAAGCTCAACGGCGAGGCTCGACAGGAAAAATTGGAAATGACAGAGACCATTCTCCAACTCAAGGATGACTTACAGCGATTTTCATCAGGAAGGAGTAAGTTGGATAAGCTTCTTGGTCTTGGTCAATCAAACAAATTCGGCCTCGGATACAATCGAACTGAAGACAATTTTAGTTCGGTTGGGACAGTCTTTGTGCCCCAGTCGGTATCTCCTCCTCCGACACCGGAATTGACGACAAACAACGACAACAAACCTACTTCCCCCTCTTCGGGATCGTCAAGCACCAAGGTATGTTTTCGTTGTGGTATTGCAGGGCACATAAGGAGAAATTGCAAGATGGGAGCCAAACGCTCAACTCAAGCACTTCTTGCAACGACTACCAAAAGGGTGATTCCTCGGAAATCAAATGCAAATTATTCGAAGGAAAAGAGCCTCGGTAGTTCATCAAACAAGACGACGACGTCAAGGAAAAGCGATGGATCAAACAAGACGCTTTCACCAAAGGTATCAACTTCACAATCTTTTCCGACGTACACCAAAACTCGAAAGGTTTGGGTACGCAAAGGTGAAATCTTCCCTTGTCTTGTTACAAATATTTCCTTGCATGCATATGATAATTCGTCTTGGTATCTGGATAGCGGTTGTTCCCGTCACATGACCGGTGACAAAAACTGCTTTCAAAATTTTGAGAAAATCTCCGGAGGACTTGTAGTTTTCGGAGACGGTCAGTCTTCCAAAATTGTTGGAAAAGGAACAGTAGCTATTCCAGATGGCCCGATTCTGAATAATGTGTTATTTGTTGATGGCCTTAAGACTAACCTCATAAGTATCAGTCAACTTTGTGACAATGGTTTTTCAGTTAATTTTTCATCTGTTGAATGCATTGTAACTGATAAGGACCATGTTTCTTCTTAAAGGGGGTTAGATCTGAAAACAATTTGTTATGTTGTTTCCCAATAAAATTTTTGAAAATTGTAACTTAGCCTCTTTGAATAATGATGAACACTTTGGCATGAAAGGCTAGGTCACATAAATTTTAAGGAACTTGCTAGAATTTCAAACAAAGACGTGGTCAAGGGGGGGTTCCAAAACTTTCACTTAAACAAAACATTGTGTGTGGTGGTTTGTCCAAAAGGGGAAAACAATCCATGACTGCACACAAGAACTTGAACCACGTTGGTACTAATCGGCCCTTAGCATTATTGCATATGGATCTTATGGGCCGACACGTCAACCATCCTTGGGAGGTAAATGGTATATTTTCTTATTGGTTGATGACTTTCTCTAGATACTCATGGGTAGCATTTTAAAAGAGAAAGCTGATACTTTTGATTCTTTTCAAGAGATTTGCCTTCGTATTATGATTGAAAAGAAAGAAAAGATCATTCGTGTTAGAAGTGATAGAGGTGGAGAATTCATAAATTCTAAATTCACTGATTTTTGCACTTCCAACGGCATAAACATGAATTCTCAGCACCCTATACACCTCAACGGAATGGTGTAGTCGAGCGCAAAAACAGGGTTGTACAAGAGATGGCACGTGTTATGCTTCATAGCCGGAAACTTACCGCTATATTTTTGGGCTGAAAGCTGTGAACACTGCAATCTATGTTTTTAATCGAGTTTATTTGCGACCCGGGAACTTTAAATACACCATATGAACTATGGTTTTGTAGAAAACCAAACATCAAATATTTTCGTATCTTTGGGAGTCGGTGTTACACTTTACGTGACCAGCGAAAATCTTGGAAAATTTGACTCTCGAAGTGACGAAGGGATTTTCATGGGTTATTCTACAAATAGTAGAGCATATCGGGTATTTAACTTGGAATTCTAAAACGATTGTAGAATCCATAATGTTAAAGTAGACGAAGCTTTCCACTTTGCATCTGATAAATCTACCCCTGATATCTCTCTTGATGATGATACTCCTGTAAATGCATCTTCTCATGATAATACTTCCAATATTAATGATGCATCTAATGGTTCTTCAAGTTTATTCTGATGTGCAGGAATCATCTCATGTACCTCCGAGTACTCCATTACCTCAAACGTTACGCATCTCCAAGGATCATCCTGAATCAAACATTATTGGAGACCCACAAGAAGGAGTCAGAACTCGGAGGCAGTTGGTTTGTGGATTCGCTTGTTACGTTTCCATGATCGAACCAAAGAACGTCGATGAAGCTCTTCAGGATGACTACTGGATTGAAGCAATGCAGGAAGAGCTCCATCAGTTTGAACGAAACAAAAGTCTGGGAATTAACGACGCCTCCGAAGCAACACAATGTGATCGGTACTAAATGGATTTTCAAGAACAAGAAAAATGAGGATGGTACCATCATCAGGAACAAAGCACGTTTAGTTGCTCAGGGCTACTCTCAATAGAAGGTATAGACTTTGATGAAACGTTCGCCCCTGTAGCTAGACTCGAGTCCATTGTATCTTATTCGCTATTGCTTGTCACTTTAAAATAAAACTCTTTCAAATGGACGTTAAGAGCGCGTTTTTAAATGGGTTTTTAAATGAGGAAGTTTATGTGGCTCAACCGAAAGGTTTTGTAGACTGTAAACTACCTAACCATGTTTTTCGTTTGAAAAAGGCTCTTTACGGTTTAAAACAAGCACCGCGAGCGTAGTACGAAAGGTTGACAAAGCACCTTTTGGAGAAGGGCTATACTCGAGGGGGAGCAAGACAGGACTCTCTTTGTGAAGCATTATCAAAATAACTTCATTGTTGCACAAATCTATGTCGATGACATTGTATTTGGAGCAACAAAGGATAATGATGCTTTTAAATTCGCTGAAACCATGGAAAGCGAATTTGATATGTCAATGATGGGCGAACTGACATACTTTCTTGGATTGCAAGTGAAACAAAATGGTGAAGGCATCCATCTGTGTCAATCCAAGTATGCAAAGGAGTTGGTAAAGAAATTCGGATTAGAAGATTCTAAAGATTTTCCTACTCCTATGGGAACTAGCAATAAGGGATTAGGAAGTGAATCTCTTAGTGATAGTGTAGACGAGAAACTCTATCGAAGTATGATTGGAAGTCTACTCTACCTCACAGCTAGTCGCCCGGACATATCCTTTAGTGTTGCGGATCTGCGCGAGATATCAGTCAGCACCAAAGGAGGATCACCTGAAAGCGGTGAAACGGATCATCCGGTACGTTAAAGGAACTGTAAACTTCGGAATTTGGTATCCTATGGGAACAAGTCTTGACATTATAGGATATTCAGATGCCGATTGGGCAGGATTAGTGGATGATCGGAAAAGTACGAGTGGTGCATGTTTCTATCTTGGCCATTGTCTTGTTGCATGGCATAGTAAAAAGCAAAACTGCATTGCACTCTCGACTGCCGAAGCGGAATATATCTCAGCGGGTAGTTGTTCAACTCAACTCATGTGGATGAAAAGCGTGTTGAGCGACTTCCGGATTTCAGCAACTTCGGTAACAATTTTATGTGACAACACTAGTGCTATAAACATTTCAAAAAACCCTGTGTTGCACTCAAGAACAAAACACATTGAACTTAGATATCATTTTCTTAGAGAGCTAGTTGAATCAAATACTCTTCAACTTCATATATTTCAACAGAAGATCAATTAGCTGACATTCTAACAAAACCTTTGGATCAAAAACGATTTATTCATTTGCGTAAGGCAATTGGAATGCTTTTCTTGAAATAATTCCTTTTGAAACCAATCCTTAGGTTAGGTTTTGTTTTTGTTTTTGTTCTTTACCTATGCTTGTACATAGAACATTAATTGAGCATTAGTTTTATTGACTTTAACTGCATCCTTTTATATGTTTAGAAATTTATTATGCTTTAGATATCATAATATTTCAGTTGATGCAATGATCATTTATATCTATTAAGTCATCTTTGTTTTGATCAAAGTCAATTTCTCTCTCAATGATCTCTTGGTATAGTTTTTATCTTATTTGACTATTTAGTCGAGTATGAAATCGAGATCAATTGTTGGTTGAATACTTTATATCTTAAATAATTGATAGCCAATTGAGGGGGAGTCAAAGAAAAGTAATATGCTCAAAAGATGTGGAAAGAGTTACATCCCAATGAGGAGTGTGAAAACTACCATCACATGGAGGAAAGAGCTACCACCTCGGTCGTCCGAGTACTGTGTGCAGCTACCACATGTATACCAAGCAAGATTTTTCAAGTTTGATTAAATAAAATGCATGTTGAAATATTTGACTCTGTCAAAATTTCAAGGTTGGTATAAGGTGGGAATTTTAATGAAAGATGCTCAAAGAGCCACTCTCTTCAATAAATTGACTAGATATATTATCTAACTTATCTGGAATTTCAAACATCTATTGATCTTGGTATTTCATTTTCTTTACAAAATTGATGATTTGATAAAGACATTACTCATAAGATCATGATAGATGTGATTGAAGTTGTTCAACTTTAAGGGATTTAATTTTTATAAATTTTCGTTTCGTTATTTGAATATTTTTGATAGATTTGGCATAATCTATTTCTTGTCGTATGAAACGATGGTTTTCATTTAAAGTTGATACACAAAAGTGCTTACATACTTTTTCTAGATTTTGTGGAATTTTTCTAAATTATTCTGAAGAAAAATTGGAGCCGATCCGGATTGGACATGCCGATCCGGATCCCGAACGCAGGTATTTTCTGCGGGTAGCCGATCCGGATCGGATTCACGAACTGATCCGGATCGCGGCTAGGGTTTTATTTAGAACAAAAGGAGTTTGATTTCCTTTTACTTCAATCTTT
This sequence comes from Tillandsia leiboldiana, assembly GCA_029204045.2. Taxonomy (NCBI): domain Eukaryota; kingdom Viridiplantae; phylum Streptophyta; class Magnoliopsida; order Poales; family Bromeliaceae; genus Tillandsia; species Tillandsia leiboldiana. Next base: position 15,982,370 of record CM055068.1, read on the forward strand.
TGTTCCAAAGTCTCCAGAGCTTGTCTCTCTAGAATTCATCCGTCTTGGAAGCTTACAAGCTCAAGTTCTTCGATTCTAAGTAAGTTTTATTGATCAAAATCTCGGTTTTTCACAGTTTTTCATGTTCTTCCTCAAAACGTGATGAAATTTCTGTATCTTTTTCGTTTTGGATTAGTTTTTGATCAAATTTCTTTTGAAATAAGAACTCTGGGTAGATTAGTTTTGATTATATGCTAGGTATTCTCATGATAAACGGATCTTTGGCCTTCGATTTCAAAAAATTCGGTTTTAGGGCATATAATGGGAATTTTTGAAAATCATGCGATTGATCTTCTTTTAAAATTCTTTTTGCAAAACTAGATTGATTCTTAGTCTCTCTACATGATAATGATTGTTTGGGTACAAATTTTCAATTTTTTAAAAATTAACAATTCTTCGTGTTCTTGAGTTGTTGCTCACGGGATTTTTTTTCACAAGTAATAGCAACAATGACGTTTTCATGGATCATCTTTCTGCTAATTGCAATGGTACACACTCGAGCAACAAACAAACTGAAAAGAGCTAAGAAAACTCAATGGAAAGGTGAGTTTCTTCTTGTCAGCGATTCAGAGGCTGAAGCAGATAATCAAGAAGTAGATTGGGACAAATTGACGGATGATGAATCAATGCCTGTTCAACCTAGGCGAAAGACTTTCGACACATCAAAAGGAAAAGCACCTATGACTTCACCAACCATCTCGGTGAAAAGGAAACGACTAGCTCGACGCTTTGGACAAGCACGAGATGTTGATATTAACACACCATTTGTTCCTGATTCTCCGCCTCGCTTGGAAGATGTGTTCATTAATGCTGACCGTCTTAGGGCATTTGAACGTCGAGAATGCATCGGAGAAAGACATGTGAATATTGGTGCCCTCCGAGATCACTCACCGGAGTTCGGGATGTTAATTGAACAAGCTAATCTTATCCAAGTTTGCAGATTCCCGGAATTACTTGGGTATTGTTTGCATCGTGTGAGAACTTTTTACTCAAATGCAAGACATCTTCAGGAAGATGAACACGGTTCGATGCAATTTTACACAAACATCCAAGGGATGAGACTCAAAATAACTCCGCAGTTGATCGGGGAAGTTCTAGAAATGCCATCGAGTAGATCAGGAATTAACTATTTAATTGACAAAAGCTTGACAAATGCTCTGTGGCAAACCGTTATAAAAAGAATTTGTTTGGACGGCACTGAATCGACAGATGGTAAAACTATTAAATCCAAACAACTCCGACTTGAATACCGGTTTCTCAACTTCATCACTTGTTATAACATTCTCCCGAACATGCAAACAAAGGTGGTGAGATGGGATCGCATGCTGTTTTTATATCTCCTAGGGCATCCTTCTGAAGCAGTTGGTTTGAACATGAACATCCCTTACATTATTTGGAACAGAATGTCCAGATATGTTGAGCACCCTCATCCTACCGAACGGCTTCCGTTCCCATTGATCATTATGAGGATTCTAAAGAAATTTCAAATCGATATCAGCTCAACATCGTATCAGCATTGTTTGGGGATGATAAATGAATCCACAATTGTTAAGTCCCTTCACACATTGCCTCATGTTACTCCAACTCCTTCCTCTGGAAAGAAACCTTGTGACGGCACTTCTGCCTCTCCATCACGACAAACACCCGGACCAGATGAAGAAGCATCAGTTACATCAATTTACAAGGAACAACAACGCTTATCCTTCGAGCAAGAACAGATTACGAAGGAGCAGAAGAGAATTTCAAACGAACTTGAGCTCATCACGGCAGCTCATATTACCTTAACTAAGAAGGTCAATTCAATGAACAAGCTGGTGAAAAAAGATGTTCTCCAAGATGGGCTGCACGAGCTCTGAAGACTCTGAATCTGATGATTGATTTCTTCTAATAGTTTTTTGTTTTGCAGATTTTTATAGTTTAGTTCTTTCATTTTTCTCTACACTTTGAACTTTTAACTCTCCTTACGTTTTGTATTTTTGGCTTGATTTTGTGACAAAAAGGGGGAGAGAGAAAAACGAATAATGAATGATGAACAATGATATGTGAACTCTGAACTTTGAACTATGAAGGTAAGTATCACAACTTGTGGTTTTGTATTGTGTTTGAATGCATGCCCCGACTAACTATTTGACTAATTATTTGGGCATGCACTATTACTAACAAGTTGTTTGATTACTAACAAAGTTTTGACATCTTGAATTTTACTGCTTAGAAGATATGTCGATGTTTTATTGTTGATCCTATTACATATCTAAATTCGTAAAATGTCAGAGTGAGTATAAACTCTATCTCTGTTAGGTTTTGAATGCTAAAAATTCTTGAGGTATCTAACGATCTTGTTTTGTCAAGAATTGCTTATTTTTGCAGAGAGTACAGATGTCTAAGTCTAGAGTCTGTTTTAGGAGTTTGTCTCATGTATTTTATTTTGGATCTCCATTGTAAATTTTTGTTGTATGGTGATAGCAACAAAAATATCTTTTTGAATTTTCTTTAGTGGATTTGTGTTTTGTCACGAAACCGCCAAAGGGGGAGATTGTTACGGAATTTGAGTTGGCATATTTCGTGAATTCGGTTAAGTCTTGAAGATTGAAGATAAAGAAGGTTGGATCATATAACTCAATCTCAAGAAAGAAGAATTCAAAAGGATCAGGTATGTTTAACTAATTATTTTTGGTGATCCGAATACTTCTTATAGTGTAGAAACACTTGGATGAATTTTTAATTGCATAAAAATCAAAAACTGGACATGGGACATGTTCAGGATCCGGATCAGACAATCCGATCCGGATCCCGAAGGGTGTTAGTTCATACGCAAATTCAATCCGAATCCAAGCCCTTTCTGATCCGGATCCCGAACATGGGTTTTTGCCGAATTGTATGAACGATCCGGATCAGGCACTTCGATCCGGATCCCGAACCTTTGTTTTTCAGGAAACTGTCTGTCTCGTTACTGCAATCCGGATCGCCGAAATCCGATCCGGATCGTCGTCCTGAAAAATCCCAGAAAAGGTTAGTTTTTTATTCTTATCCTCTTCCAACGGTTTCTAACCTATAAATAGACCCTATGATTCATCTTTTAGGGTATGGAAAAACACGACCGAAATAGAAAAATCCACATATAGAGAAGAAAGGAAATACTAGATTTAATTCTATGTTTCTTCATCTATATTATTAATTTGATTCTAGGTTTTCCAAACTCAGATTTTGAGTAGAATCAAATTAATGAATACTTAGATGGTATTTCCGATCTATTTCTAATCTAAGTATTCGGCGGATCATCACCACCCAAAAACAACGATTTCCCCAAAATCGGCGCGTGGACTCGCGTGGCCTTGTGGATTCAAGGTGCTACCGCTCTCGTGGATTCGGAGCGAGGCACGTTCGTGGATTCGAGACGTGCTACTGGGTGAAGACCGTGGATTCGGTCGGACGTCGTGAACTCGACGTTGGACCCCGTGGATTCGGCGTTGGACGCAGATCGTGGATTCGAGAAGCGTTGTGGAGCGAGCGGAGCAGATCAACTAGGAGCATATGGAAAAAGGTTGAGTCGTCTGTGAGTACAGTATATCACCTTTGTACGTGTTATAATTCTAGTGGATTTCATCGTGTTATCGGTCCCGTGGTTTTTTTTACTCCGGTTGGGAGTTTTCCACGTAAAAATCTCTGCGTGTTATTTATTTTTCCGCATTGGGTTTTATATCGCAAAGATTTTTGAGTGTTTATTGTTTACACCTATTCACCCCCCTCTAGGTATTTTTTTCCCCTATTTAGATCCAATTATATATAACCCAACATGATCAAAGTGGGAAAACCCAACCACTAAAGAAAGACCCGACCTCAATCGGATGCAACTAAACGATAAGTGGAAAACTCCATCCACTAGAGAAAACTGACACCCAATCTGATGCATAAGTAAATATTCGGTCAACCGCCCAATATCTGCGATCGCCGCAAAACCCCATAAACTAATCCAACCTGTCCCAGACACAAAGTCCCGACCCCTGCTCGAACCCGAGCAACACTGACCACCTGACCAACAAAGAAGGAGAAAGGAAAAGCAAGGTTTCTCCTAAGTCAATTTCCAATTTGTAGTGTAGCAGTAAAAGATGGCCTAACTACATGTCCATACAAGCATGCAAATGTCCTTAAGGAAATGAAAGGGGGTAAAGCATATAATAGATCCTCTAGGAATAAACAACATGCCGGAATCCCTAAAGAACTACACCTATCCACAATCCAGGGTCCATCAAAAGAATGATCAGAATAATACCCGCACATAGATATAGCCCCCTACTCCATCGAGTAATCATATCATAAAAGACTATGTGCAACCTGGCGTGCTAAAAGATCATTACTAAAGTATATCAATCTCTATGATCTAGGCCATTCCTCAAGCTTTTCATCTCAATGCTAAATATTGGTTGTACATTAAATATGCATGCTATCAGTCATAGAGGGGTGACATTCCCACAAGTGCACTTACATTCACCCTAACATAAACGCCTTATCATTCCTTACACAGTTACCAATATTAAGCTTACCCACCTGAAGTGCTTAAACCAAGGCAAACCTGAAGTCGGTGAAGAGCGTGGCCACTTGCAAATAACACCTGCTGAACCCGTACCCACGGTACATGTCGCGCAAACTTCGACTCCGAGCAATGCTCCAAAAACACTCGCGGAACTTCCTGGGTACAAGAAAAGGTCAAAAGTTACACTTTACGCTAAAAATATCCAAGTATACACCATCTGCTGAAAATAGTCCCGAAGATGTGCAATTTTCACATGCATAACGGACTCTGAAAAATCCACCAAAAATACAGTTGCGATCGCCGCGTCGAGCCCTTCGAAACGAGTACCTGCACTTCAAAATCCGAGTCCCGGTGGCCGAGTTACAAATTCCACAACGCGGGGAACGCGAAACTCCACAACATACACAACTGTATCACATTGCACAGAATAAAGGGAAAAGTATACCTTTGGGCAAATCTCAGAAAATTCCCTGAAAAATACGACGGTAATCCTTGCGACGCGCAGATGCAAAAAGTGTACAGGCACGTCCCGATCAGACGCCTGGGTGCGGAGATATCGCCAAAACATCGAGCCGTTGTCCTAGACTCAATCACAGAAATAGTGTCACAGTAAACTCGGAAAACCACCTCGAAAAGCACGAAATAAGGGGAAACTCAAAACACGATAGTTGAAGCCCTACCTGTCGTGAAGCCAACGGCGCAAAAATCACTGAAAAGGGTCGTCGGAGTAGGCCGAGGGAGCTCGTGCACCGAAATGCGACGGAGAAGAACACCGAAGAAGAAACGTCGCGCCGCACTGGTAAAATGGAAATCTCAAAATGCATGCAGCCGAAAAATCCGGCAATTGACAGGTGAAATCTTCTCTCCTTGAAGAACATATTTCCTTCACAGCCCCCTTCGAGCAGAGGGCTCGAAGGGGTCGAAATCCCCCATGCAAAGTCCCTCGGATTGCATCAAAGAGCCAAAACCATAAAAACATTTCGGAAAATACCCGATGTGTCCCCAGAACAGGAAACACCGGCGCCAACCAATCCCTGCCTGCCACGTGGCACGCCGCACAGTGCGCTGCGGTCGCGCCACGTGGCGCCGGCCGCTGCGGTCGCGCCACGTGGCGCCGACCGTGCCTGCCCCGCGCATGTCGCGCGCCTTCCCCGCGCGCGTACGACCACCTGCCCACCTGCCCTGCACAGTACCCTGACCAATAGGGAGGTGCCACGTGTCTGACCCTCCACTCGCTGCGCCCAGTGCACGCACGCTGATGCACCAAACCCGTAGCATTCTGCCACGTGTCCGCCCCCGGTGCACCATACACCCCGCGCTCTCCGTAGACCGCGCCCCGCGGACCAGCCCACTCCCGAGCCGCCACACGTCCAGCCCCCAGTGCACGCCCGCCGCGTGGACCGGGCGGCCCGCGCCTCTGTCCGCCGCGCTCCGCCGGCGCTGGCGCCACCCGCCGGCCGGAACAGTGCCCCACATGCCTCGAAAAATGCGCCTTTGCATCCAGACTCCGAAAAATAAAAATAAATAGTCCATTTTTACGGTTTTCGCACGCTGTGTCCAAATCCGATGTCCGATTTGCCAAATTCCATTCTTAAAAATTGCCGAAGGCATCCGGAAAGGTGTTTTTAATCCAACTTTCACGCTGAGTCTAAATTTGATATCTGCTTTGCACGAAACCACTTCTAAACATTCGACGGGGTCCCCCGATTACCCACGTGATCCATTTTAAGTCCTGAATCCACCACTCATGTCCAATTGGCGCACAAACACCGCCGACACGCCACAAAGGCCTCCAGAAGCTGCTGGTCACACTATAGAAGCCCTGTAGAGATCCAGGTCACCACAATGGGCCTCTCTCAAAATCTGCTCCCTGATCTCAGAATCCATAGGCACACACACTCGGTCCTTGTACCGAAGTACTCCCGAGGTATCCACTGAAAAATCCCCTATCTGCTCTGTCTGAATCTGCCCTCTGATCCTTGTCAAGTGGGGGTCCTCACTCTGTGCCTCTCTAATCCTGTCCATCAGAGTGGGCTGCACGACCATAGACATAAGTCTAGCAAAGACCCCAGGGGATACAACCTCGATCTGTAAGCGCCTCATCTGCTCGACTAGCGGTGCCTGCTATGTGATCATCATACTCAAGCTCTGCACTGTCCTTCTGCTCAAAGCATCTGCCACTACATTGGCCTTGCCGGGATGATACAAAATGCTCACATCATAATCCTTCAGTAACTCCAACCACCGGCGTTGCCTCAAGTTCAGCTCCTTCTGAGTAAACAAATACTTCAAGTTCTTATGATCAGTGTTGATCTCGCAGTGCTCCCCATAGAGGTAATGCCGCCACAACTTCAAAGCAAACACAACGGCTGCAAGCTCCAAATCATGCGTAGGATAATTCTTCTCATAATCCTTTAAATGTCGCGAGGCATAAGCAATTATCCTACCATGCTGCATCAGTACGCAACCCAATCCGCTGTGAGAGGCGTCGCTGTAGATCACAAATCCATCACCCATCACTGGCAACGCTAAAATCGGTGATGATATCAATCTCCTCTTCAGCTCCTCAAAGCTCTGCTGGCACTGCTCAGTCCAAATGAACTTTGTCCCATTCCTAGTTAGACTGGTCAGAGGGGTAGAGAGCTTCGCAAAGCCCTCTACAAACCGACGGTAATAACCTGCTAAGCCCAAGAAGCTCCGGACCTCAGTAACCATCGTTGGTTTAGGCCAATCCCGAACAACATCAATCTTCGTCGGGTCCACTGCCACTCCTGCGGCTGATACAATATGGCCTAGAAATGCAACCTCCCGAAGCCAGAACTCGCACCTCTTAAACTTGGCATACAGCTTCTTCTCTCTCAGAAGCTGTAGCACTATCCTCAAGTGCTCTTCATGCTCCATATCACTCCGGGAGTATATCAAGATGTCATCGATGAATACCACAACAAACAGGTCCAAGTACGGTTGGAATACTCGGTTCATCAAATCCATAAATGCGACAGGGGCATTAATCAATCCAAATGTCATCACTGTGAACTCATATTGCCCGTACCGGGATCGAAAAGCCGTCTTGGGGATGTCCTCGGCCCTCACCCTCAACTGGTGGTAACCGAACTTGAGATCAATCTTCGAGAACACCGAAGCTCCCTACAACTGATCAAACAAATTATCAATCCGTGGTAAGGGATACTTATTCCGGATGGTCACTTTGTTCAGCTCTCTATAATCCAAACACAATCTAAGTGACCCATCCTTCTTCTTCACAAACAACACCGGCGCTCCCCACGGAGATACACTGGGTCTAATAAAACCTCTGTCCATCAAATCCTACAACTGGGCCTTCAGCTCCCTCAACTCAGCAGGTGCCATCCTGTAAGGTGCCTTCGAGATTGGCGCGGTTCCTGGAACCACGTCAATCACAAACTCTATCTCCCTCTCCGGCGGCATAGTCGTCAACTCAGGGGGAAACGCATTTGGAAACTCGCGGACAAGGGGGATATCCTCGAGTCCAAGTGCCGCCGTAGGTACCTCGACAATAGTCGCCAAGAAAGTGGTAGAACCTATGCTCATCATCCGCCTAGCCCTCGCCGATGAAACAGTCACTACGAACAGTGTGCTCTGGCAGCCTCTGTAGACGAACTCATCTGCCCATGCTCATAGAGGGTCACCGTCCTCTCTCTGCAGTCGATGGTGGCAAAATACCGCGACAACCAATCCATACCAAGTACAACATCAAAATCCTGGAGCTGCCGCAAGACAAGCAAGTCTGCCGGCAAGATCCAAGATCCCAACTGTACGGGGCATGCCCTACAACACTCCTCGACATGCAAAACATGATCTGGAATCTGAACCTCTAATGCATGCGATAATGAAACTATCTCTATACCATGTAGGGATGCAAATGCTCTACTGATGAATGAATGTGAAGCACCGGTATCAAAAAGAACTCAAGCACGAACTGTAGAAATCAAAATAATACCTGCGACGACATGGTCGGCCGCTGAAGCATCCTCAACCTGTGCAGCATAAACTCGCCCGCTCGGCGCTGGTGGTCGTCGCTCTGGCTGTCGCGAAGAAGAAGCATAATCAGGCCTACCATAGGTCACAGAAGGTCCAGCCGTCTGTAGAGGAATGGAGGGTGTCGAGGCCGTCGAGGGTGCTAGGAAGCCTGCTCTGGGGCACGACGCCTGGAAGTGGTCAGCCTGCCCACAGCGGAAACAACGACCCTGCCTCTGAGTACACTGGCTCGGTGGGTGCGGTCCTCCACTGATAACACATCTGTCCTGGCGCGGCTGCCGCTGGGACTACTGCTGCTGCTGAGACTGCTGCGGCCGAGGCGGTCGGCGCTGCTATTGCTGCTGAGAGGGACGGGGTGCACCTGACCTCTAGCGCCCCAGAAACCCACGATCCTGAGGATGTCTCGGGGGTCCCTGAGGCCGTCCTCGTCTACCTCTCGCGCTTCGTCCCCAGAATCAGGCGGGAGCAACCCCTCGTCATTATCCGTCGGACTAACCTCGCAATAAGAAATACAGATGGCTAAATAAGGTACTCTGGATCTATGTAAACGAATCTAAATCCTCCAGGTTTGCGGAGGGTCACCTCCTTCTCTCAGTCAATGGTGGCGATACCGAGCTAACCATAATGCCAAGTTTTACGTGGAAACTCCATGGAGCTGCCGCAAGACGACCACGATAACCGGCAGAAATCCAGAATTCCAACCGTACGGTGAATACCGTACACACTTACCTCGACCATCCACGACGTGGTCTGGAATCCGCTCGCTCTAACGCTTCTCGAATCCACGATCTGCCCCAACGCCGAATCCACGGGTCCAACGTCGAATCCACGACGTGAACCGAATCCACGGTCTTCAAAAAGAGCACCTACGAATCCACGTGTCCTGCGACGACATGAGAGCGGTTGAACCTTGAATCCACAAGGACACGCGAATCCACTCGCCGATTTTTGGGGTAAATCGTTGTTTTTGGGTCTGATGTCCGCCGATACTTAGATCAAAGAAGATCAGAAATACCATCTAGGCCACAGAAGGCAACTCAAGATGTGATATGAAAACCTAGAAAAACTAATCAATATAGATGAAGGAACTGGAGTATTCTCTAATGGGGCATTTCTCTCTATGTGATCCGGCCGTATAAATGATAACAAACGGCGGGATTTCTGACCTGAAAATGTCATAGGGTAGGTAGAAACCCTCCACAAAAGAATCAAATCCTCTGACGGGGCTGCGGACGGCGATCTGCCCTAGCTGTGATCCGGATCGGTGTGGTCGAGGCAATTTAACGAAGGTTCGAATCCTGATCGAGCTGATCCGGATCTCATGGTTCCCCAAACGTCCACGATCCTGAGGATGGAAATCGTGGGGATCTCAAGGTCCCTCTACTCAGTGTAGGGATCCCAGGCCGCGTCCGCTCCGCCCCAGGAGTCCCTACGGGAGCTGGAACCACCTCATCCATAACTACCTCTCCAGACTGAACATGTAACGTCCTGTTCCACGATGCCTCTAATGTTTCTGCAAAGTGGTTAGCAACAAAAAGAAATGTCGGCGCAGCCCGCTCAAAATTAAACCTGGTGATCCTCAATCCCTAAGCCACGTGAGGCTACTAAAACAGTTATTGAACTTAGACTCTGTACACTGCACGGGCCTATCTCCCTGGCGGAGACTCCTCACTGTACCTCCAGTCTCTGACATACACTCTCAGGAAAGAAGGGGCCAGAAGAGTCTGCGGAACTCCATACAAGTCAAAAACCGGAGTCCCTATGGACCGCAGCCGCACACGCCGCCAACAGACTCGGCATTTCATCCAGATAGTGCGCTGCAAAGAGACATGAAACACGATCCTCGATGAATAAACCTCAAAGTGACGCTCCTGGCCGAACCAAGTCTCTCCTGTCACGCCCCGGGGTCGAAACTGCGACCCGGGCCCGCCAAACAGATCCGCCACCTATGCCAACCTGCATAAGCGAAGCGTCCTACCTGCAAGGAAAAGTACTACAACTTAAACAGATATCAGAGCTATAAATAAAATCTGCGGTAACTAAAATCAATCATGTACAACTGGAAATAAAACAACACTGTCTGCCTCCCAAATAATAATAATACCACTATCCTCAAGTACAAGCTCTAACCCAACCGGGATGGTAACTCCACTATACAACAGTGTACAGTCTCTCAATACAAAATATCCTCACTACAATAGTCTCTCAAAAGAGGAAAAAGAAACAACTAAGCACTGATGATCTCCTCTGAAGGGTACCGCTACTCACCAACGACGGGTAGGGATCTAGCTCGCGACTCCCTCGCACGATCAACATCCGCAGAGTCGGCAACACCCGCTAAGACTCTGCAAAACAAAGGAGAGGAGAGGAAAAAGGGGGGAAAACCCCCAAAGGGTGTGAGAACTACTCCAAAAAGGGAGTTCTCAGTGGGTACCACCGCCAGACCCGACGGTCTGCCCACCAAGTCCTCAAGAGACAAAAACTAACCCAAGTCATAAGACTGAAATGAGTAGGCTGGAGACTCTCGACAGCTACCCTGCCCCTAACTAAAGGCTAAAAGGGGGAGAACCAAACAGTGGTATGCAACCACTAGCACATGAAGTGCACCATCGACCCAATCGAGCTGACTGCCACATCTGGTCCAGTCAAACCTGCGCCCACCTACAACCACCTCCCGCTGACGGGCAGGAATTACGTAGGGCGTCCAAACGGACTAGCTCGCTATCGAGTAGAGGATCATGCAGGCTATGGTCAAAATCCACGCTCTCTCTCAGAACGGATAGAATCAAGATGCTCAACCTCTCACACAGCGGTCAAAGTACTCGCAACAACACGGGACCACCGTCAACCAGACGGCTCTCAACAATACTAGCACTGCTCTAAACTCAACTACCAGTCTGCACTCGGCCCCCAGGCACGAGTGTAACAATAAAAGTATTTGACCAAAATAAACTCAATCGAATGAACCGGTATAAAACCCCGGTACTGCCTGCTCTGTCACCAATCTCCCAAACTCAGTATCTCCACTGTCCAAATGACCGGAACCCAACACGGTCTGACCGGCACCTGACACGGTCTGACCGGAACCCAACACGGTCTGACCGGAACCCAACACGGTCTGAAGCCTACTCCGGAGCGGCACTCGAGGGGAGCTACCCACACGAGTAAAGCATCTCAGTCATCAACATAACCAGTATCTCAAACAGCAGGACTTGATCATCAATCTGATCAAAGTGGGAAAGCTCAACCACCAAGGAAAGACCCGACCTCATCGGATGCACTAAACGATAAGTGGGAAACTCCATCCACTAAAGAAAACTGATACCCAATCAGGTGCATAGAGAAACATCCGGTCAACCGCCAATATCCGCGGTTGCCGCAAAGCCCCACAACTAAGCCAACCTGTCCCAGACACGAAGTCCTGACTACCCTATCCAGACCCCTGCTCGAACCCGAGCAACACTGACCACTTGACTAGCAAAGGCGGAGAAAGGAAAAGCATGGTTTCTCCTAAGTCAAGTTCCCATAAGTAGTGCAGCAGTAAAAGATGGCCTAACTACATGACCATACAAGCATGCAAAATGTCCTCAAGGAAATAAAGGGGGGGTAAAGCATAATAATAGATCCTTTAGGAATAAACAACATGCCAGAATCCCAAAAACTAGACCTGTCCACAATCTAGGGTCCATCAACAGAATGATCATAATAACTCCTCAGAGTACAAATCCGCACATAGCTACGAAATCCTGTCCCAAAGCATAAACCAACCACATGAAAGGCTATGTGCTAACATGGCATGTTACATAATTTCATAGGGTAACATTATCCTAGGTAAGCTTACACTAATCATCACATAGATGTCTAAGTCATGCAAGTCCTCTGTATACCTCATAAATACTATTCTTGCAATCATTTATACAAATATCATTATCAAGCTTACCTACTTACCAACATAAACCATGTACCCTAAACATGCATGCATCAGTCATAGAGGGGTGACATCCCCACAAGTGCACTTATATTTACCACAACATATTCATTGCCTTAAACAGTTACTGATAATAAGCTTACCCACCTGAAGCGCTTAAACCAAGGCAAACCTGAAGTCGGTGAAGTGGTTAGACGCCCACGGTCCAAAATCTGCCAAAATACACCCTCGATACAAGTCGCGCAAGCCTTGTCTCCAAACAACTGAAAACACCCTGAGTACATCAATAAGGCTCAACATTACACTTTTATTCCAAAATTAACCAAGCATACACAATCTGAAATCAGTCCCAAAGTCGTGCTTATTTCACCTGCCGAAAGTGCCCAGAAAAATCCCATAAAATACCACAGTAATCCTCGCGTCGATACCTTCGAAACGAGTACCTGCACGTCCAATTCCGAGCCCCGTAGGCCGAGTTACAAATTCCACAGTACAGGTGCGCAAAACCACACAGCAACATAACTGTAATTCCATTTACAGATAAGGGGAAGAACATATACCTTCGGGCAAAACTCAGAAAAATCCAATAAAAATACTGTGATATTCCTTGCGCCGAGTAGATGAAAAAAGTGTACAAGCACGTCGTCAAACGATGCCCGGTTGCGGAGATAACGCCGAAATACCAAGCCGCGGTCCAAATCCCCTTCACAGAAATGGGGTCACAGTAAGCTCGAACAAACACCTCGAAAAGCGCGAAATGAGGGAAAGCTGAAAATACCAAGATCGTAGATCTGTCCGTCGCGAATCCAGCGGCGAAGAAATCACTCGAAAAGGTGGTCGGAGTAGGCCGGGGGAGCTCGCGCACCGAAACGCGACGAACGGGAACCCAAAAGGACGAGCGTCGCGCCGCGCCGTAAAAATGGAAACCTCGATAGCGTGCCACCAAAAATCCCAAAACTTTGCAGAAAGGATGCAGCCAAACTCGGGGATCATCTTTGCTGAAGGCACCCAGGCGAGAGGAGGCTCGGAAATGGCGAAAAAAGGGGAAGAAAGGGAGCTCGGATCGCTTTTATAGGCTCCAGGAAACAATTCACGAAATACCGGATATGTCCGGATTTCCGGGCGCATGCCACTTTCGGGCGCGTACTGTAGCAGCCCGAAATCCCAAAGGCGCGCACTGTAGCAGCCCGGAAGTCCCCTGGGCCTCCACGTCGCCCCCGCAACAGCGGACAGCCGCGCTGGCCGTACCCTGCGCGACGCGTGGACCAACGCTGCGACGACACGTGGCGGCCCCGAGCGCGGGAAAAACCCGGTCAACGCGCCCACGTGCCGCCTGCGCCCGCCGCCTGCGCCTCTGCACGCACGCTTCCCGAGGCGCCCGCAGGTGCACCGTGGACCGAGTGCACGTGGACCGGCCAACCGGTGTGCGCCACGTGTACCCGCCGGCCATGCACCACGCCCGCCTTACTCGTAGGACCAAGTCCACTAAACCGCCCACTCCGAACCATGCCACGTGTCACCCGGTCCACCGGTGCGCCCAGCACTCTCCGAGACCGCGACCTCGGACCGGCCACTCCCGAGCCGCACGCGTCCAGCCACCGGTGCACGCCCGCAGCGTGGACCGGGCGGCCGCGCTCCGTCCACGCCGCGCTGCTGCCCCGGCTGCTCCGCCGCCGCCGCGCCGCCGGAACACGGTTCCGGCGGTGACAGTGTCCGGTGCCAAAATAAAAGTGGGTAGTCCGTTTTGCCGTTTTCGCGCGCTGAATCCGAATTTGAATGTCCATTTTGCCAAATTCCTAACTCTAAAAATTGCCGAAGGCATCCGGTGGAGATGTTCCTTGTATCCAAACTTCGCGCTGGGTCCAATTTAATATCCATGACGCGCGGAAACCACTTCTGGAGCTCAGACGGAGTCCACACCGATCACCCACGTGATCCATTTACCACACTGAGCCCAACACTAATGTCCAATTGGGGCACAAACGCCACCGACATGCCACATTGGCCTCCAGGAGCTGCAGATGCAACAGTAGTCACGTCGTGAGAATCCAGGTCCTCACATCCTCCCCCACTAAGGAAAGTTTCATCCTCGAAACTAGATCAGATCCACCAGGAGTCACAAATACCACGGGTAGGTATCCATCAATCACGCCTCCAGCTCCCCACACACCACACACTCCCCGTGATCACTCCCCAATAACAACAATACCCAGTACGGCATGGCCCGATTGCGCAATTTCCTCATCTCTCGAGCCAGAATTCGCAACGGGCGTTCCTCGTACTCCAACAATCACAGATCTCAATGGACAAGTCAATCACGCCGAGGGATCCAAAAGTAAAACACACCTGAGCTGAGACGTAAAACAACACAGAGGCTCCATCAAAAGCTGGGGGGAAAAACAGAATAACCATCGGTGCAACACGCACCAAACCACATCCTGGTGTAAATCTCAACAAGGTGACCCGAAGCATACCCACGCATTCATCCAATAAGCTGGGGTCTTCTCTCGGTTGCTTCCCGATCCAAAATCACCCGAATGGGCTACTCACCCACGGGCTACCCTCAAAAGGGGTCCCCAAGAGACACAATCTCATGCCACAGTTGGTCACTCAACATGCCAACAAAACCCCAACAGACCCACGAGTCGAAGTCGATCTCTCAACTAATAAAGGACACCCCTGACGGGGATCAAACCGTCAGTGAACGGGGCTGAAAACTGGCAAAAAGGCGATCATAATGCTGATGCCCAAACTCACGGTCAAAAATCCGAACCAGCAACGACAATCCGCATAAATCCCATTCAACATGCTGAAAGCTGTAACCTCCATCGGCACCGCATGGCGAATACTGTAAACTGAAGCTGAAATCCTGATCTATCACATGGTAAAGAACGGAAATGCTGAGTAATCAATACCGATAGCCAAGCAGGCATGGCCTACGCCCAGGTATATCAATCAAAGCTGGGAATAAAAGGCGTACTGAGAGGCTCAACTGTGGGATCCAAGCTGCCTGCAAAACAGCGGTTCGTCCTGCCATAATACTCATAAGGTTGGACTAATGAAGTGTGGACCGAAAATCGACCCACGGTAACTCTACAGCCACAATGGGAGGCATCACTAAAACACACAAATCCGTCTCCCAACACTGGAAACACTAGCATTGGCGCTGGCATCAGTCTCATTATCCATTGGCCAAGCTCTTCCGGCACTGCTAAGTCTAAGAAACTCCTCACCTCAAGGATAAAAGTCGGTTTCAGCCAACTTGAATAACATCCATTAGGTCGGGTTCCACCGCCGCCCCTACGGCTCGAACAAAGCGACCCAAGAGGGTATGCTTCTGCAGCTACAACTTGTACCTCAATAACTCGGCATACCACTTCATCCACACGGGCATGGTAGCACATCCACAAAGTGCTCCTCGTGCTCCAAGTCGCTCTGGGAGTAAATCAAAATATATCCTCGGGAAACACCACTCCCAGTCCGTCCAAGTACAACCAGGACATACGATTCCTCAGATCTTGAAGTCAACAGGGCATTCGCCATTCCATTGGGCCTCGCTATAAACCCATAATGCCCCTACCGTGTCCTGAACGCCATCTAGGCGAAGTCCTCAACTATCTACTTCCAAGTAGGTACTCGCATCATACACTAACAGCCTGAGTATAGTTCCATCGAAAGGTCATAGATACCACCCGGACCTGTCTACACTCGAACCATAAAAGGACCCTCACAGTCGTGTATCAACGACGTGGCATCACCACCGTATACCAACGGCGTGGCACTAGGTCAAACAGACCCCTCGATCCATCAGATCCTGCAACTGTGCCAACAGCTCTCTCAGCTCTACCGGCGATATCCAATGAGGTGCTGTCCAGGGTGGCGCGGTTCCCCGAACCACGTCAAACGCAATCTCTATCTCCCTAACCGGCGGCATTACCAACAACTAAGGTGAAATCACACCCGGGATCTCGTGGGCAACAGAGATATCCCTGAGTCCCGGTGCCGCCGTAAGCACCTCTCACCCTGTCGCTAAAACCAGAGTGCTCTAACAACCCCAACGAGCATGCCTCCAATTGCCCGCCTTGCCGAAGATCAAAGTCCTCTCTTGCCGCAGTCGAACATCCAGTGGCATAGTGCCCAACAATCTCAAGCATAAGGTCAAAACACCTAATTGCTATAATTTCCAATAATTCTGCCGATATCTCGCGGTCTCGGCCGCACTGGACATGATCCAAAAGCCTCCTCCACGTGCACAACAACAACAGGAACCTGTACTTCTAGCGCACGTGGTAACAAATCTGCCTCAACCCATGTAAGAGTGGAACATGCTCTAACTCCGACTATCGTGGTGAAATCCCACCTGCGACACTCAATCCACTACCGTGGCGCCCTCCAACTGGGCGGCACAGATTCATCCGCTCAAGGCAAGTGGTTGTCGCTCAATCTGCCTGAAAATTAGGGCTATCACAAGGAAGCACGACCTCTGTCTCTGATCACATTGAGGCGACGAATAAGGTCCTCCTCAGATAACAAATCCACGCTATCGCTGCGCCACTCAAAAAAAAAACTGATGTTGCCTTCGGGGTCCACCCGTCCTCTGACATCTCGGGAACTCGTTATCCAAGAAAAAGAAATTAGACATGCCCCTGCCGGCCGATCTGTCCTCCATCATCCGGCGCCAAGCGCCAAAATCCAGAACTCACCTCTGGCGGCAGATCCCTATCCAAAGGAACTGCAATGCCACGCTCCATACATAATGCCTGCTCCAGCGAGGCGTCTAAATCTACAATGGAGGGACTGAATAACAGAAAGGTGTCCTGGCGCAATCCACTCCCAGTCTCATATATCCTATGCGCCTCGTCCCTCGAATCTGGAGCGCGCAGTTCAACAACTGCATACACTCACAAGCACAGGGAGGCTCTCAATTAATCACTCCATCACCACCAGCCGCGACTCTGCCTCCAAAGGCTCCAAACTCAATCTTACGAGTCGGGGTGGTTCATCTGCCAAATATGGCTCAATAGGTCGATCATGTCCCACAGCTCACCAGCCGTCAACCATCCACCCTGCCTCGGTGCTTCGACACTAAACATTGGCACAGAGGGGGCTACTCAGTGCTCCGACAACTGTGTCACCAAGACCAGCTGCTCCCTCAGCCGCTGACAAGCCTCAGACAATCCTGTCATCTGGGTCCGGGGTTCTCTGACCTCAATCCAGGTATCCGGCCCAAAACCAACTGCTCAAGCTCAACAGCTATGACAGGATGCACACGGGTCAAAACCCAGCGTCGGGGAGACACCGCTCGCCACGACGAAACAACAAAACAGCACACAACAACACTCGACCCAATCCAGCGAAAGTCTAAAGCATGTCACCCGTTCCACAGCATTATGTTGTCTGCAGCCAACATAATCACTTAGGAGAATAAACATGCCAATCACTCCTCCCGTCCCTTGGGAGAGGTATAAAACCCAATCAGGACTCTCGCAAAAAAATCACGACTCTCACAAAGTCAACCAAGGGTCAAACCATAAGCCTAGGGTTTCTAAGTCAACCATGACCTACAACCTAGGCTCTGATACCACTCTAATCTGTCACGCCCCGGGGTCGAAACTGCGACCCGGGCCCGCCAAACAGATCCGCCACCTATGCCAACCTGCATAGGCGAAGCGTCCTACCTGCAAGAAAAGTACTATAACTAAACAGATATCAGAGCTATAAATAAAAATCTGCTGTAACTAAAATCAATCACTGTACAACTGGAAATAAAACAACACTGTCTGCCTCCCAAAATAATAATAATACAATATCCTCAAGTACAAGCTCTAAACCCAACCGGGAGGTAACTCCGATATACAACAGTGTACAGTCTCTCAATACAAAATATCCTCACTACAATAGTCTCTCAAAAGAGGAAAAAGAAACAACTAATCCACTGATGACTAATCCACTG
>CM055068.1:16000937-16092680 GCA_029204045.2 Tillandsia leiboldiana
AATACAAAATATCCTCACTACAATAGTCTCTCAAAAGAGGAAAAAAGAAACAACTAATGCACTGATGATCTCCTCTGAAGGGTACCGCTACTCACCAACGACGGGTAGGGATCTAGCTCGCGACTCTCTCGCACGATCAACATCCGCAGAGTCGGCAACACCCGCTAAGACTCTGCAAAACAAAGGAGAGGAGAGGAAAAAGGGGGGAAAACCCCCAAAGGGTGTGAGAACTACTCCAAAAAGGGAGTTCTCAGTGGGTACCACCGCCAGACCCGACGGTCTGCCCACCAAGTCCTCAAGAGACAAAAACTAACCCAAGTCATAAGACTGAAATGAGTAGGCTGGAGACTCTCGACAGCTACCCTGCCCCTAACTAAAGGCTAAAAGGGGGAGAACCAAACAGTGGTATGCAACCACTAGCACATGAAGTGCACCATCGACCCAATCGAGCTGACTGCCACATCTGGTCCAGTCAAACCTGCGCCCACCTACAACCACCTCCCGCTGACGGGCAGGAATTACGTAGGGCGTCCAAACGGACTAGCTCGCTATCGAGTAGAGGATCATGCAGGCTATGGTCAAAATCCACGCTCTCTCTCAGAACGGATAGAATCAAGATGCTCAACCTCTCACACAGCGGTCAAAGTACTCGCAACAACACGGGACCACCGTCAACCAGACGGCTCTCAACAATACTAGCACTGCTCTAAACTCAACTACCAGTCTGCACTCGGCCCCCAGGCACGAGTGTAACAATAAAAGTATTTGACCAAAATAAACTCAATCGAATGAACCGGTATAAAACCCGGTACTGCCTGCTCTGTCACCAATCTCCCAAACTCAGTATCTCCACTGTCCAAATGACCGGAACCCAACACGGTCTGACCGGCACCTGACACGGTCTGACCGGAACCCAACACGGTCTGACCGGAACCCAACACGGTCTGAAGCCTACTCCGGAGCGGCACTCGAGGGGAGCTACCCACACGAGTAAAGCATCTCAGTCATCAACATAACCAGTATCTCAAAACAGCAGGACTTGATCATCAATCTGATCAAAGTGGGAAAGCTCAACCACCAAGGAAAGACCCGACCTCAATCGGATGCACTAAACGATAAGTGGGAAACTCCATCCACTAAAGAAAACTGATACCCAATCAGGTGCATAGAGAAACATCCGGTCAACCGCCCAATATCCGCGGTTGCCGCAAAGCCCCACAACTAAGCCAACCTGTCCCAGACACGAAGTCCTGACTACCCTATCCAGACCCCTGCTCGAACCCGAGCAACACTGACCACTTGACTAGCAAAGGCGGAGAAAGGAAAAGCATGGTTTCTCCTAAGTCAAGTTCCCATAAGTAGTGCAGCAGTAAAAGATGGCCTAACTACATGACCATACAAGCATGCAAAATGTCCTCAAGGAAATAAAAGGGGGGGTAAAGCATAATAATAGATCCTTTAGGAATAAACAACATGCCAGAATCCCAAAAACTAGACCTGTCCACAATCTAGGGTCCATCAACAGAATGATCATAATAACTCCTCAGAGTACAAATCCGCACATAGCTACGAAATCCTGTCCCAAAGCATAAACCAACCACATGAAAGGCTATGTGCTAACATGGCATGTTACATAATTTCATAGGGTAACATTATCCTAGGTAAGCTTACACTAATCATCACATAGATGTCTAAGTCATGCAAGTCCTCTGTATACCTCATAAATACTATTCTTGCAATCATTTATACAAATATCATTATCAAGCTTACCTACTTACCAACATAAACCATGTACCCTAAACATGCATGCATCAGTCATAGAGGGGTGACATCCCCACAAGTGCACTTATATTTACCACAACATATTCATTGCCTTAAACAGTTACTGATAATAAGCTTACCCACCTGAAGCGCTTAAACCAAGGCAAACCTGAAGTCGGTGAAGTGGTTAGACGCCCACGGTCCAAAATCTGCCAAAAATACACCCTCGATACAAGTCGCGCAAGCCTTGTCTCCAAACAACTGAAAACACCCCTGAGTACATCAATAAGGCTCAACATTACACTTTTATTCCAAAATTAACCAAGCATACACAATCTGAAAATCAGTCCCAAAGTCGTGCTTATTTCACCTGCCGAAAGTGCCCAGAAAAATCCCATAAAAATACCACAGTAATCCTCGCGTCGATACCTTCGAAACGAGTACCTGCACGTCCAATTCCGAGCCCCGTAGGCCGAGTTACAAATTCCACAGTACAGGTGCGCAAAACCACACAGCAACATAACTGTAATTCCATTTACAGATAAGGGGAAGAACATATACCTTCGGGCAAAACTCAGAAAAATCCAATAAAAATACTGTGATATTCCTTGCGCCGAGTAGATGAAAAAAGTGTACAAGCACGTCGTCAAACGATGCCCGGTTGCGGAGATAACGCCGAAATACCAAGCCGCGGTCCAAATCCCCTTCACAGAAATGGGGTCACAGTAAGCTCGAACAAACACCTCGAAAGCGCGAAATGAGGGAAAGCTGAAAATACCAAGATCGTAGATCTGTCCGTCGCGAATCCAGCGGCGAAGAAATCACGCGAAAAGGTGGTCGGAGTAGGCCGGGGGAGCTCGCGCACCGAAACGCGACGAAGGGGAACCCAAAAGGACGAGCGTCGCGCCGCGCCGTAAAAATGGAAACCTCGATAAGCGTGCCACCAAAAATCCCAAAACTTTGCAGAAGGATGCAGCCAAACTCGGGGATCCTCTTTGCTGAAGGCACCCAGGCGAGAGGAGGCTCGGAAATGGCGAAAAAAGGGGAAGAAAGGGAGCTCGGATCGCTTTTATAGGCTCCAGGTAACAATTCACGAAATACCGGATATGTCCGGATTTCCGGGCGCATGCCACTTTCGGGCGCGTACTGTAGCAGCCCGAAAATCCCAAAGGCGCGCACTGTAGCAGCCCGGAAGTCCCCCGGGCCTCCACGTCGCCCCCGCAACAGCGGACAGCCGCGCTGGCCGTACCCTGCGCGACGCGTGGACCAACGCTGCGACGACACGTGGCGGCCCCGAGCGCGGGAAAACCCGGTCAACGCGCCCACGTGCCGCCTGCGCCCGCCGCCTGCGCCTCTGCACGCACGTTTCCCGAGGCGCCCGCAGGTGCACCGTGAACCGAGTGCACGTGGACCGGCCAACCGGTGTGCGCCACGTGTCCCCCCACCGGTCCACCGTACACCCGCCTTTCCCGTGGACCGCGCCCGCTGCGCCGGCCCAACCGGGAACTGCCACCTGGCCCGCGACCGGTGCACGCCTCCGCGGTGGACCGCGCACCCGCCAGAGCCTGCTCCGCCGCGCTCCGCCGCTGCCGGCCGCCGCGCGCCGCCGCCGCCGGTGCCGGAACAGTACCCTTGCCTCGAAAAACGTGCCGAATCACCCGGACTCCGGAAAAAGCAAGTGAATAGTCCATTTTCATCGTTTTCGCGCGATGAATCCAAATCCGAAGTCCAATTTGCCAAATTCCAACTCTAAAAATTGCCGAAGGCATCCGGGAAGATGTTCCTTGATCCAAACTTCGCGCTGGGTCCAATTTTAATATCCATGACGCGCGAAACCACTTCTGGAGCTCCGACGGAGTCCACCGATCACCCACGTGGTCCATTTAACACACTGAGCCCAACACTAATGTCCAATTGGGGCACAAACGCCACCGACACGCCACATTGGCCTCCAGGAGCTACAGATGCAACAGTAGTCACGTCGTGAGAATCCAGGTCCTCACATCCTCCCCACTAAGGAAAGTTTCGTCCTCGAAACTAGCTCAGACCCACCAGGAGTCACAAATACCACGGGTAGGTATCCATCAATCACGCCTCCAGCTCCCCACACACCACACACTCCCCGTGATCACTCCCCAATAACAACAATACCCAGTACGGCATGGCCCGATTGCGCAATTCCCTCATCTCTCGAGCCAGAATTCGCAACGGGCGTTCCTCGTACTCCAACAATCACAGATCTCAATGGACAAGTCAATCACGGGCGAGGGATCCAAAAGTAAAACACACCTGAGCTGAGACGTAAAACAACACAGAGGCTCCATCAAAAGCTGAGGGAAAAACAGAATAACCATCGGTGCAACACGCACCAAACCACATCCTGGTGTAAATCTCAACAAGGTGACCCGAAGCATACCCACGCATTCATCCAATAAGCTGGGGTCTTCTCTCGGTTGCTTCTCGATCCAAAATCACCCGAATGGGCTACTCACCCACGGGCTACCCTCAAAAGGGGTCCTCAAGAGACACAATCTCATGCCACAGTTGGTCACTCAACATGCCAACAAAACCCCAACAGACCCACGAGTCGAAGTCGATCTCTCAACTAATAAAGGACACCCTGACGGGGATCAAACCGTCAGTGAACGGGACTGAAAACTGGCAAAAAGGCGATCATAATGCTGATGCCCAAACTCACGGTCAAAAATCCGAACCAGCAACGACAATCCGCATAAATCCCATTCAACATGCTGAAAGCTGTAATCTCCATCGGCACCGCATGGCGAATACTGTAAACTGAAGCTGAAATCCTGATCTATCACATGGTAAAGAACGGAAATGCTGAGTAATCAACACCGATAGCCAAGCAGGCATGGCCTACGCCCAGGTATATCAATCAAAGCTGGGAATAAAAGGCGTACAGAGAGGCTCAACTGTGGGATCCAAGCTGCCTGCAAAACAGCGGTTCGTCCTGCCATAATACTCATAAGGTTGGACTAATGGAGTGTGGACCGAAAATCGACCCACGGTAACTCTACAGCCACAATGGGAGGCATCACTAAAACACACAAATCCGTCTCCCAACACTGGAAACACTAGCATTGGCGCTGGCATCAGTCTCATTATCCATTGGCCAAGCTCTTCCGGCACTGCTAAGTCTAAGAAACTCCTCACCTCAAGGATAAAAGTCGGTTTCAGCCAACTTGAATAACATCCATTAGGTCGGGTTCCACCGCCGCCCCTACGGCTCGAACAAAGCGACCCAAGAAGGTATGCTTCTGCAGCTACAACTTGTACCTCAATAACTTGGCATACCGCTTCATCCACACGGGCATGGTAGCACATCCACAACGTGCTCCTCGTGCCCCAAGTCGCTCTGGGAGTAAATCAAAATATATCCTCGGGAAACACCACTCCCAGTCCGTCCAAGTACAACTGGGACATACGATTCCTCAGATCTTGAAGTCAACAGGGCATTCGCCATTCCATTGGGCCTCGCTATAAACCCATAATGCCCCTACCGTGTCCTGAACGCCATCTAGGCGAAGTCCTCAACTATCTACTTCCAAGTAGGTACTCGCATCATACACTAACAGCCTGAGTATAGTTCCATCGAAAGGTCATAGATACCACCCGGACCTGTCTACACTCGAACCATAAAAGGACCCTCACAGTCGTGTATCAACGACGTGGCATCACCACCGTATACCAACGGCGTGGCACTAGGTCAAACAGACCCCTCGATCCATCAGATCCTGCAACTGTGCCAACAGCTCTCTCAGCTCTACCGGCGATATCCAATGAGGTGCTGTCCAGGGTGGCGCGGTTCCCCGAACCACGTCAAACGCAATCTCTATCTCCCTAACCGGCGGCATTACCAACAACTAAGGTGAAATCACACCCGGGATCTCGTGGGCAACAGAGATATCCCTGAGTCCCGGTGCCGCCGTAAGCACCTCTCACCCTGTCGCTAAAACCAGAGTGCTCTAACAACCCCAACGAGCATGCCTCCAATTGCCCGCCTTACCGAAGATCAAAGTCCTCTCTTGCCGCAGTCGAACATCCTGTGGCATAGTGCCCAACAATCTCAAGCATAAGGTCAAAACACCTAATTGCTATAATTTCCAATAATTCTTCCGGTATCTCGCGGTCTCGGCCGCACTGGACATGATCCAAAAGCCTCCTCCACGTGCACAACAACAACAGGAACCTGTACCTCTAGTGCACGTGGTAACAAATCTGCCTCTAACCTATGTAAGAGTGGAACATGCTCTAACTCCGACTACCGTGGTGAAATCCCACCTGCGACACTCAATCCACTACCGTGGCGCCCTCCAACCGGGCGGCACAGATTCATCCGCTCAAAGCAAGTGGTTGTCGCTCAATCTGCCTGAAAATCAGGGCTATCACTAGGAAGCACGACCTCTGTCTCTGATCACATTGAGGCGACGAACAAGATCCTCCGCAGATAACAAATCCACGCTATCGCTGCGCCACTCAAATAAAAATACTGATGTTGCCTTCGGGGTCCACCCGACCTCTGACATCTCGGGAACTCGTTATCCAGGAAAAGAAATTAGACATGCCCCTGCCGGCCGATCTGTCCTCCATCATCCGGCGCCAAGCGCCAAAATCCAGAACTCACCTCTGGCGGCTGATCCCTATCCAAAGGAACTGCAATGCCACGCTCCATACATAATGCCTGCTCCAACGAGGCGTCTAAATCTACAATGGAGGGACTGAATAACAGAAAAGTGTCTTGGCGCAATCCACTCCCAGTCTCATATATCCTATGCGCCTCGTCCCTCGAATCTGGAGCGCGCAGTTCAACAACTGCATACACTCACAAGCACATGGAGGCTCTCAATTAATCACTCCATCACCACCAGCCGCGACTCTGCCTCCAAAGGCTCCAAACTCAATCTTACGAGTCGGGGTGGTTGATCTGCCAAATATGGCTCAATAGGTCGATCATGTCCCACAGCTCACCAGCTGTCAACCATCCACCCTGCCTCGGTGCCTCGACACTAAACATTGGCACAGAGGGGGCTACTCAGTGCTCCGACAACTGTGTCACCAAGACCAGCTGCTCCCACAGCCGCTGATAAGCCTCTGACAATCCTGTCATCTGGGTCCGGGGTTCTCTGACCTCAATCCAGGTATCCGGCCCAAAACCAACTGCTCAAGCTTAACAGCTATGACAGGATGCACACGGGTCAAAACCCAGCGTCGGGGAGACACCGCTCGCCACGACGAAACAACAAAACAGCACACAACAACACTCGACCCAATCCAGCGAAAGTCTAAAGCATGTCACCCGTTCCACAGCATTATGTTGTCTGCAGCCAACATAATCACTTAGGAGAATAAACATGCCAATCACTCCTCCCGTCCCTTGGGAGAGGTATAAAACTCAATCAGGACTCTCGCAAAAAAATCACGACTCTCACAAAGTCAACCAAGGGTCAAACCATAAGCCTAGGGTTTCTAAGTCCACCATGACCTACAACCTAGGCTCTGATACCGCTCTAATCTGTCACGCCCCGGGGTCGAAACTGCGACCCGGGCCCGCCAAACAGAACCGCCACCTATGCCAACCTGCATAAGCGAAGCGTCCTACCTGCAAGAAAAGTACTACAACTAAACAGATATCAGAGCTATAAATAAAAATCTGCTGTAACTAAAATCAATCACTGTACAACTGGAAATAAAACAACACTGTCTGCCTCCCAAAATAATAATAATACAATATCCTCAAGTACAAGCTCTAAACCCAACCGGGAGGTAACTCCAATATACAACAGTGTACAGTCTCTCAATACAAAATATCCTCACTACAATAGTCTCTCAAAAGAGGAAAAAGAAACAACTAATGCACTGATGATCTCCTCTGAAGGGTACCGCTACTCACCAACGACGGGTAGGGATCTAGCTCGCGACTCTCTCGCACGATCAACATCCGCAGAGTCGGCAACACCCGCTAAGACTCTGCAAAACAAAGGAGAGGAGAGGAAAAAGGGGGGAAAACCCCCAAAGGGTGTGAGAACTACTCCAAAAAGGGAGTTCTCAGTGGGTACCACCGCCAGACCCGACGGTCTGCCCACCAAGTCCTCAAGAGACAAAAACTAACCCAAGTCATAAGACTGAAATGAGTAGGCTGGAGACTCTCGACAGCTACCCTGCCCCTAACTAAAGGCTAAAAGGGGGAGAACTAAACAGTGGTATGCAACCACTAGCACAAGAAGTGCACCATCGACCCAATCGAGCTGACTGCCACATCTGGTCCAGTCAAACCTGCGCCCACCTACAACCACCTCCCGCTGACGGGCAGGAATTACGTAGGGCGTCCAAACGGACTAGCTCGCTATCGAGTAGAGGATCATGCAGGCTATGGTCAAAATCCACGCTCTCTCTCAGAACGGATAGAATCAAGATGCTCAACCTCTCACACAGCGGTCAAAGTACTCGCAACAACACGGGACCACCGTCAACCAGACGGCTCTCAACAATACTAGCACTGCTCTAAACTCAACTACCAGTCTGCACTCGGCCCCCAGGCACGAGTGTAACAATAAAAGTATTTGACCAAAATAAACTCAATCGAATGAACCGGTATAAAACCCGGTACTGCCTGCTCTGTCACCAATCTCCCGAACTCAGTATCTCCACTGTCCAAATGACCGGAACCCAACACGGTCTGACCGGCACCCGACACGGTCTGACCGGAACCCAACACGGTCTGACCGGAACCCAACACGGTCTGAAGCCTACTCCGGAGCGGCACTCGAGGGGAGCTACCCACACGAGTAAAGCATCTCAGTCATCAACATAACCAGTATCTCAAAACAGCAGGACTTGATCATCAATCTGATCAAAGTGGGAAAGCTCAACCACCAAGGAAAGACCCGACCTCAATCGGATGCACTAAACGATAAGTGGGAAACTCCATCCACTAAAGAAAACTGATACCCAATCAGGTGCATAGAGAAACATCCGGTCAACCGCCCAATATCCGCGGTTGCCGCAAAGCCCCACAACTAAGCCAACCTGTCCCAGACACGAAGTCCTGACTACCCTATCCAGACCCCTGCTCGAACCCGAGCAACACTGACCACTTGACTAGCAAAGGCGGAGAAAGGAAAAGCATGGTTTCTCCTAAGTCAAGTTCCCATAAGTAGTGCAGCAGTAAAAGATGGCCTAACTACATGACCATACAAGCATGCAAAATGTCCTCAAGGAAATAAAAGGGGGGGTAAAGCATAATAATAGATCCTTTAGGAATAAACAACATGCCAGAATCCCAAAAACTAGACCTGTCCACAATCTAGGGTCCATCAACAGAATGATCATAATAACTCCTCAGAGTACAAATCCGCACATAGCTACGAAATCCTGTCCCAAAGCATAAACCAACCACATGAAAGGCTATGTGCTAACATGGCATGTTACATAATTTCATAGGGTAACATTATCCTAGGTAAGCTTACACTAATCATCACATAGATGTCTAAGTCATGCAAGTCCTCTGTATACCTCATAAATACTATTCTTGCAATCATTTATACAAATATCATTATCAAGCTTACCTACTTACCAACATAAACCATGTACCCTAAACATGCATGCATCAGTCATAGAGGGGTGACATCCCCACAAGTGCACTTATATTTACCACAACATATTCATTGCCTTAAACAGTTACTGATAATAAGCTTACCCACCTGAAGCGCTTAAACCAAGGCAAACCTGAAGTCGGTGAAGTGGGTAGACGCCCACGGTCCAAAATCTGCCAAAAATACACCCTCGATACAAGTCGCGCAAGCCTTGGCTCCAAACAACTGAAAACACCCCTGAGTACATCAATAAGGCTCAACATTACACTTTTATTCCAAAATTAACCAAGCATACACAATCTGAAAATCAGTCCCAAAGTCGTGCTTATTTCACCTGCCGAAAGTGCCCAGAAAAATCCCATAAAAATACCACAGTAATCCTCGCGTCGATACCTTCGAAACGAGTACCTGCACGTCCAATTCCGAGCCCCGTAGGCCGAGTTACAAATTCCACAGTACAGGTGCGCAAAACCACACAGCAACATAACTGTAATTCCATTTACATATAAGGGGAAGAACATATACCTTCGGGCAAAACTCAAAAAAATCCAATAAAAATACTGTGATATTCCTTGCGCCGAGTAGATGAAAAAAGTGTATAAGCACGTCGTCAAACGATGCCCGGTTGCGGAGATAACGCCGAAATACCAAGCCGCGGTCCAAATCCCCTTCACAGAAATGGGGTCACAGTAAGCTCGAACAAACACCTCGAAAAGCGCGAAATGAGGGAAAGCTGAAAATACCAAGATCGTAGATCTGTCCGTCGCGAATCCAGCGGCGAAGAAATCACGCGAAAAGGTGGTCGGAGTAGGCCGGGGGAGCTCGCGCACCGAAACGCGACGAAGGGGAACCCAAAGGGACGAGCGTCGCGCCGCGCCGTAAAAATGGAAACCTCGATAAGCGTGCCACCAAAAATCCCAAAACTTTGCAGAAGGATGCAGCCAAACTCGGGGATCATCTTTGCTGAAGGCACCCAGGCGAGAGAAGGCTCGGAAATGGCGAAAAAAGGGGAAGAAAGGGAGCTCGGATCGCTTTTATAGGCTCCAGGTAACAATTCACGAAATACCGGATATGTCCGGATTTCCGGGCGCATGCCACTTTCGGGCGCGTACTGTAGCAGCCCGAAAATCCCAAAGGCGCGCACTGTAGTAGCCCGGAAGTCCCCCGGGCCTCCACGTCGCCCCCGCAACAGCGGACAGCCGCGCTGGCCGTACCCTGCGCGACGCGTGGACCAACGCTGCGACGACACGTGGCGGCCCCGAGCGCGGGAAAACCCGGTCAACGCGCCCACGTGCCGCCTGCGCCCGCCGCCTGTGCCTCTGCACGCACGCTTCCCGAGGCGCCCGCAGGTGCACCGTGAACCGAGTGCACGTGGACCGGCCAACCGGTGTGCGCCACGTGTCCCCCCACCGGTCCACCGTACACCCGCCTTTCCCGTGGACCGCGCCCGCTGCGCCGGCCCAACCGGGAACCGCCACCTGGCCCGCGACCGGTGCACGCCTCCGCGGTGGACCGCGCACCCGCCAGAGCCTGCTCCGCCGTGCTCCGCCGCTGCCGGCCGCCGCGCGCCGCCGCCGCCGGTGCCGGAACAGTACCCTTGCCTCGAAAAACGTGCCGAATCACCCGGACTCCGGAAAAAGCAAGTGAATAGTCCATTTTCATCATTTTCGCGCGATGAATCCAAATCCGAAGTCCAATTTGCCAAATTCCAACTCTAAAAATTGCCGAAGGCATCCGGGAAGATGTTCCTTGATCCAAACTTCGCGCTGGGTCCAATTTTAATATCCATGACGCGCGAAACCACTTCTGGAGCTCCGACGGAGTCCACCGATCACCCACGTGGTCCATTTAACACACTGAGCCCAACACTAATGTCCAATTGGGGCACAAACGCCACCGACACGCCACATTGGCCTCCAGGAGCTGCAGATGCAACAGTAGTCACGTCGTGAGAATCCAGGTCCTCACACACATCATCATTGTTCGAGTTCATTGTTCAAGTTCCCTTGATGTTCACTTACCTTGATGTTCACATCACATCATTGTTCAAGTTCATTGTTCAAGTTCCCTTGATGTTCACTTACCTTGATGTCACATCACATCATTGTTCAAGTTCATTGTTCAAGTTCTCACATCATTGTTCAAGTTCATTGTTCAAGTTCTCTCTAAACTCTCTCCCCCTTTTTGTCACAAACAAAGCCAAAATTACCAAAAATTGAAGGAGAGTTAAAAATTTCAAAGAAAATGTTCCGAAATTTAAGAACTAGAACTAAGATTAAGTCCTAAAAACTGAAAAAACCTGCACAAAAAGATTAGAAAGAAGGTTAAGTCAGTCAGAATCCGAACTAGTGGGATTGGTACAATCCAACTTCTTCAAAATCGCTTGAAGCATTTTTGACATTCTGGAGACCTTTGTTTTCATCTTATGTTGCTCAGAGATAATCTGTTTGAGATTTGTAGACACACTGTCTTGTTCAGCAGACGATCTTCGCTGTTATTGTCGAAGTGAGGACCCTACATTCGCTTTTGCTGTGTGTCTCCAGGACGTTGAAGGATGTAGTATAGAACCAGACGGTGCATCTTGACCTTCAATCCATGGAGATTCTCTAGTGAGAGAGCGAGCTCTGGTGAGGGGTCTATCAATCTGAATTCCAGTTCCCCTCGAATTCTTTTGCCTAGTGTACTGCTTTGTTGTTGAGGACGATCTCATCAGCTTCTTGTTCTTCAAGTACAACCTATCTTCTTTGTCAATAGCTTTTTGTGCTTGTTCACAAATCTCTTCCCAGTCTTCTTCATCTGATTCTGAATCAATTTGATAGACTTTCTTTGTCTCTTCTTGATTTGGGTCATCTTGTTCTCTTTTTATAGAAGACCCACTAGGTCCTACCATTGCTACCAAAAGGAAGATTATCCAGGCGAATGCCATTAGTGCAAGTGCTTAAAAGTTTTAAAATCCTGTGAACAATAACTCAAGAACACGAAAAAATTGTTAATTTTCAAAGATTTGAAACATTGTACCCAAACAATCATAATCATGTAGAGAGACTAAGAATCAAATTAGTTTTGCAAAAGGACTTTTAAAAATAGATCAATTGCATGATTTTCGAAAATCCTTATTATATGCCCTAAAACCGAAATTTTAGAAATCGAAGCCTAAAAATCCGTTAATCAGGAGAATACCTAGCATATAATCAAAACTAATCTACCCAGAGTTCTTATTTCAAAAGAAATTTGATCAAAAACCATCCACAAACAAGGTTGATCCAAGAATTTCATCACGTTTGAGGAGGAAAAGAGAAAAAAAAAAAACGGTGAAAAACCGAGATTTTGATCAATAAAACTTACTTGGAGTTGAAGAACTTGAGTTTGAAAGCTTCCAGGAAGGATGAAATCTAGAGAGAGAGGCTCTGGAAACTTTGGAACAAAAGATTGGAGTAAAAGAAATCAAAACCCTTTTGTTCTTTATAAAACATAGCCGCGATCCGGATCAGTTCATGATTGCGATCCGGATCGGCTGCCCGCAGTGAGAAACTGCGTTCGGGATCCGGATCGGCAGGTCCAATCCGGATCGTCAGCCCGCAGAAGAAAACCTGCGTTCGGGATCCGGATCATCTTGCCCGATCCGGATCGGCTCCAACTTTTTCTTTAGAAAATTTCAGAGAAATTCAAGAAAAACCAGAAAAAGATTGTAAGCACAAATGTGTATCAACTTTAAACAAAAATCATCGTTTCATACAACAAGAATTAGATTATGCCAAATCTATCAATAATATCCAAAAATGAAACGAGAATTTACAAGAATTAAATCCCTTAAAGTTGAACACCTTCAATTACATCTAACTTGATCTTATGAGTAATGCCTTTATCAAATCATCAATTCAGTAAAGAAAATGAAATACAAAGATCAATAGATGTTTGAAATCCCAAATATAGTAGATAATGTATCTAGACAATCTGTTGAAGAGAGTGGCTCTTTGAGCATCTTTCATTAAAAACCCACCTTATACCAACCTTGAAATTTGACGAAGTCAAGTATTTCAACATGCATTTTACTTAATCAAAATTTGAACAACCATGCTTGGTATACATGTGGTAGCTGCACACAATACTCGGACGACCGAGGTGGTAGCTCTTTCCTCCATGTGGTGGTAGTTTTCACACTCCTCATTGGGATGTAACTCTTTCCACATCTTTTGAGCATTTTACTTTTTCTATGACTCCCCCTCAATTGGCTATCAATTATTTAAGATATAAAGTATTCAACCAAATATTGATCTCGATTTCATACTCGACTAAGCAGTCAAATAAGATAATGACTATACCAAGAGATCATTGAGAGAGAGAAATTGACTTTGATCACTTAGAAGATGATTTAATTAACATAAATGATCATTGCAACAGTGAAATATTATGATGGCAAAAGCATAATAAATTTCTAAATGTGCGAAAAGATGCAATTAAAGTCAATTATGATCTATGCTCAATTAATGTCCTATGTACAAACATAGATAATGAACAAAACAAAAACAAATACAAAACCTATCCTAAGCAAAGGTTTCAAAAAGAAGTTTATTTCAAGGAAAGCATTCCAATTGCTTTTCGTAAATGAATAAAACGTTTTTGATCCAAAGGTTTTGTTAGAATGTCAGCTAATTGATCCTCAGTTGAAATATATGAAAGTTGAAGAGTATTTGATTCAACTAGCTCTCTAAGAAAATGATATCTAAGTTCAATATGTTTTGTTCTAGAGTGCAACACAGGGTTTTTAGAAATGTTAATTGCACTTGTGTTGTCACAAAGAATTGTTACCGAAGATGCTGAAATGCGGAAGTCGCTCAATACGCTTTTCATCCAAATGAGTTGAGTTGAGCAACTTCCAGCTAAAATGTATTCCGCTTCGGCTGTCGAGAGTGCTATGCAATTCTGCTTTTTACTGTGCCATGCAACAAGGCAATGGCCAAGATAGAAGCATGCACCACTCGTGCTTTTCCGATCATCCACTGATCCTGCCCAATCGGCATCTGAGTATCCAACAATATCCAGACTTGTTCCCATAGGATACCAAATTCCGAAATTAATTGATCCTTTGATATACCGGATGATCCTTTTCACCGCTTTCAGGTGAACCTCCTTTGGTGCTGATTGATATCTCGCGCAAATCCCAACACCAAAAGATATATCCGGGCGACTATCCGTGAGGTAAAGTAGACTTCCAATCATACTTCTATACAGTTTCTCGTCTACATTCTCACTATGTGATTCACTTCCAAGTCCCTTGTGGCTAGTTCCCATTGGAGTTGGAAAATCTTTACAATTTTCTAGATCAAACTTTTTGACCAACTCCATTGCATACTTGGATTGACTCAAGTGAATACCTTCATCATTTTGCTTAATTTGCAATCCAAGAAAATAAGTCAATTCGCCCATCATGGACATCTCAAATTCGCTTTCCATGGTCTCCGCGAATTTAGAAGCATCATTATCTCTTGTTGCGCCAAATACAATGTCATCGACATAGATTTGTGCTACAATGAAATTGCTTTGATAATGCTTCACAAAGAGAGTCCTATCAGCTCCCCCTCGATATAGCCCTTCTCCAAAAGGTGCTTTGTTAACCTTTCGTACCATGCTCGCGGTGCTTGTTTCAGACGGTAAAGAGCCTTTTTCAAACGAAAAACATGGTTAGGTTGTTTATGATCTACAAAACTTTTCGGTTGAGCCACATAAACTTCCTCATTTAAAAAACCATTTAGAAATGCGCTCTTAACGTCCATTTGAAATAATTTGATTTTGAAATGACAAGCAATAGCAAATAGTATACGAATGGACTCGAGTCTAGCTACAGGGGCGAATGTTTCGTCAAAGTCTATACCTTCTACTTGAGAGTAGCCTTGAGCAACTAATCGTGCCTTGTTCCTGATGATAGTACCATCCTCATTTTTCTTGTTCTTGAAGATCTATTTGGTACCTATCACATTGTGTTGCTGTGGAGGCTTCGTTAATTCCCAGACTTTGTTTCGCTCAAATTGATGGAGCTCTTCCTGCATTGCTTTAATCCAGTAGTCATCCTGAAGAGCTTCATCTATGTTCTTTGGTTCGATTAAAGATACATAGCAAGCGAATCCACAAACCAACTGCCTCCGAGTTCTGACTCCTTCTTGTGGATCTCCAATAATATTCGATTCCGGATGATCCTTGGAGATTCGTAACGTTTGTTGAAACGGAGTACTCGGAGATACATGAGATGATTCCTGCACATCAGATAAACTAGAAGAGCCATTAGATGCATCATTAATATTGGAAGTATTATCATGAGAAGATGCACTAGCAGGAGAATCATCATCTAGAGAGATATCGAGGGTAGATTTTCCAGATGCAAAGTGAAAAGCTTCATCTACTTTAACATTTATAGATTCTACGATCGTCTTAGATTCCAAGTTAAAAACTCGATATGCTCTACTATTAGTAGAATACCCCAAGAAAATCCCTTCGTCACTTCGTGAGTCAAACTTTCCAAGGTTTTCACGGTCACGTAAAATGTAACACCGACTCCCGAAGATGCGAAAATATTTGATGTTGGGTTTTCTACCACACCATAGTTCATATGGTGTATTCAACGTTCCCGGGCGCAAGAACACTCGATTAATGACATAGACAGCGGTGTTCACAGCTTCAGCCCAAAAATGTAGCGGTAAATTCCGGCTATGAAGCATCACACGCGCCATCTCTTGAACAACCCTATTCTTGCGCTCGACAACACCATTCTGTTGAGGTGTATAGGGTGCAGAGAATTCATGCTTAATACCGTTTGAAGTACAAAAGTCAATGAATTTTGAATTAATGAATTCTCCACCTCTATCACTTCTAACACGAATGATCTTTTCATTCTTTTCAATCATAATACGAAGGCAAATCTCGTGAAAAGAATCAAAAGTATCAGCTTTCTCTTTTAAAAATGTTACCCAAGAATACCAAGAGAAATCATCAACCAATAAAAAAATATACCATTTACCTCCCAAAGATGGTTGACGGGTCGGCCAAAAGAAAAAGAAGAAAAGAAAATAGTCTACATAAACTACACAAGATTTAATCGTAGAACGATTAAAGACAAGGAGGGGTTTCACCTTAGCATACCCAAACCTTTTGAGTTTTGGAGTATGTTGGCAATGGTTGAGAAGTTTTCCTTGATGAAGACGTCTTGCATGATTGGTCTTTTTCTTTTGTCATCGTCTTATTTGAAGTACTACCAATGTCCTTTTCTTTAGGAAAATCCTTCTTTGAATTCCGGGGAGTGAACTTATTGGTAGTAGTTGCAAGATGTGGTTGATTTGATCTTTGAGCTCCAATCTTGCAATTTCTTTCAATGTGCCCTGCAAAATTACTACGAAAACATACCTTTGTGCTTGACGATTCTGAAGAGGATGAAGTAGGCTTGTTGTCGTTGGTTGTCATGATTTCCGATGTCGGAGG
Organism: Tillandsia leiboldiana; assembly: GCA_029204045.2. Classification (NCBI taxonomy): domain Eukaryota; kingdom Viridiplantae; phylum Streptophyta; class Magnoliopsida; order Poales; family Bromeliaceae; genus Tillandsia; species Tillandsia leiboldiana. Next base: position 16,017,782 of record CM055068.1, read on the forward strand.
AGGAGATACCGACTGAGGCACAAAGACTGTCCCAACCGAACTAAAATTGTCTTCAGTTCGATTGTATCCGAGGCCGAACTTGTTTGTTTGACCAAGACCAAGAAGTTTATCCAACTTACTCCTTCCAAAAGAAAATTGCTGTAAGTCATCCTTGAGTTGGCAAATGGTCTCTGTCATTTCCAATTTTTCCCGTCGGGCCTCGCCGTAGAGCTTCAAGAAATAGTTCGCTTTGTTCACCATATCTATATAGTTCTTCTCGAGTTGCTCATTGGACTCTTGAAGGGAAACATTTGCCTTTATTAGATTATCCCTTTCCACTTCAAGATCGGTCGAGAGAGAAGTTACCCTTTTTACTTCTTCTTCGAGATCCTGCAATCTCCCTCTCAACCCCTTGTTTTGCTTAGCCGGTTTCTTTAAATCCCGTAAAGATCTGTGATAGGCTAGAGCAAAATCTTCACCTTCCGAATCATCCGATTCATTGTCCGTTGCATTCTTTTCAACAGTGGAGTTGGGCAACGACTCGGATGTACTTGCCATAAAGCACATGAAGGGTGAAGATACGGACGCGTGGAATGCGGTGGAGCTCTTTTCTTCATCACTCGAAGACGACTCATTTGACGTTGAGTTGTCATCCCAAGTGACGACTTGCATCGCCTTCTTCTTTGCCGGATACATGTTAGGACACTCCGTTGCAATGTGGCCGTAGCCTCGACATTTGAAGCATTGTAGTTGTCCTTCTGAACTTTTCTTATCCTTTGAGAAGTTCTCTTGCTTTCTTGACTTGTAACTTGAAGTACCCTTGCCTTTGTTCGACTTTCCGAAGGATGGAGTGTCACGCCCCGGGGTCGAAACTGCGACCCGGGCTCGCCAACAGATCCGCCGCCTATGCCAAACCCGCATAGGCGAAGCGTCCTACCTGCAAAAGAACTACAGCTAACAGATATCAGAGCTAAAAGATAAAACTGCTGTAGAATAAAATCAACCACTGTACAACTGAAGATAAAACAACAAGGTCCATCTCCCAAAAATGATAATCATACATTAACCTCGAGTACAAAACTCATAACTCAACAGGGAGATAACTCAAATAAAACATCAGTGTACAAGCTCTCAATACATCATATCCTCACTACAACAGTCTCTCAAAAGAGAAAATAAATACCAATCTACCGACTATACTGAAGATCTCCACAAAAGGGGGTACCGCTACTCTCCAAAGATGGGTCAGGATCTAGCTCGCTACTCCCTCATCGCGAACAGCAACCGCAGAAACAGCAACCACAGAACGGCAACACCCGCCAAGACTCTGCAAAACAAAGAGGAGAAAGGACAAAAGGGGGAAAACCCCCAACGGGCGTGAGAACTACGCAAATAAGGGGGTTCTCAGTGGGTATCGCCACTAGGCCCGACGATCTGCCCACCAAGACTACTAGAGGCAACAGATAAACGATGCAGTAAAACTGAAAGAAGAAGCTGGAAACACTCTACAGCTACCATGCCTCTATCCAAATGCTCAAATGGGGAAACTCCGATGAAGATATGCAACACTCGCACACGAGGTGCTCAACTGACCCAATCGAGTTGACTACCACATCGGGTCCAGTCAAACCTGCGCCCACCTACAACCACCTCCCGCTGACGGGCAGGAATTACGTAGGGCGTCCAAACGGACTAACTCGCTATTGAGTAGTGGCTCATGCAGGCTATAGTCATAATCCATGCTCTCTCTCTCAGAACGGATAGACTCAAGATGCTCAACCTCTCACACAATGGTCAAAGAACTCACAACGACCACGGGACCACCGTCAAACCCCGACGGTTCCCAACAATACTAGCACTGGTCTAAACACAGCTACTAGACTCCACTCGGTCCCCCAGGCACGAGTGTAACAAAAAGTATCTGCCTGAATAAACCCAATCGATAGACCAGTAATCACTGGTACTGCCTGCTCTGCTGTCGAACTCAAGAACCCTGCCTGGTGCCCGGCGCTCACACCGTGGAAAGCCTACTCCGGAGTGGCACTCGAGGGGAGCGACCCACACGAGTAAAGTATCACTGTATCAAGCATCACTGTATCGAGTATCTCTGTAACCACTGTCTCATAATAGCAGGACTGGATCAAGACTATGATCAAAGTGGGAAACTCCGTCCACTAACAAAACCCCGATCTGATGCAATAGTACTCAACAAGTGGGAAACACCCTCCACTAGAACAGATCTGATACCCAATCTGATGCAATAGTCAACATCCGGTCAACCGCCCAAAGTCCGCGGTCACCGCAATAACCCACAACCCACAATTGGGTAAATTAATCAAGATCCGGTCAACCGCCTACTGTCCGCGGTTGCCGCAATAACCCACAATCCACAATTGGGTAAATTAATCAAGATCCGGTCAACCGCCTACTGTCCGCGGTTGCCGCAATAACCCACAATCCAACATCAAGCACACCCTGTCTCTGACCCTAAGGTCCCAGCTACACTATCCCAAACCTCTGCTCGAACCCGAGCAATATGACTCAAAAGTCTAAATAAAAGGAGAAAGAAAGCAAACATGGTTTCTCCTAAGTCAAATTCCAATATGTAGTGCAGCAGTAAAAGATGGCCTAACTATATGTCCATACACATATGTCCATACAAGCATGCATTTGTCCTGAAGAAGAATAAAGAAAATAAACCTCATGCCAAAATTATCAATGACCATACCTGTCCATAATTCTCAATCCATAATGGCTCCTCAGAGTAGAACCTGCACATAACTACATAATCCTATCCCAATGCATAAACCATCCTCATAAAAGGTTATGTGCTAATATGGCATGATAATTAATCATATAGGGTATCCTTGCCTTAGATAAGCTTCCACTAATCATCAACATGACTATTTGATTAATACCATTGTCATACTGTGAATAATTCACTTGCAATTTTCATAAAATCCTCATTGTTAAACTTACCGATCAATCCCAGCTATTGTACCATTCACCTGCATGCAATGCTAACATATGAAAATTTAGAGAACCGTCCACCGGTTCCGGGAATAAGGCACCCACCTGAAAAGCTGACTGTCCAAAGCCCAACAGCTGAAAACACCAAATAACTCTAATCCCTTGCTCCAATAAGTTCAGCATACCCGTAACACTCCTGGCACAATACAAAGTCCACTAATTACACTAGGCTCCCAAATATAGCACTTAAAACCGCATACAACCTCGAATTCTGAACTGTTAAATTATCACCTGCAGATAGTGCCCAAAAAATTCCAATAAAAATATCACAGCAATCCTTGCGTCGATAGCTTCGAAACGGTACCTTGTACGCCCAAATCGGAGTTCGGTAAGTCAAGATAAAAATTCGGCAAGGGGGTACACTCATACAAAAATCTGTATTAAAACTGTACATTGTTCACTGAGAAAACAGTAATTTTCAGCTCTGAAGAAATCTCAGAAAAATCCAAGAAAAATACGAGCGCGTTCCTTGCGATCTGTAGATGAGAAAGTTGTATAAGCTCGTTTCCGGCTGACGCTTGTGCGCAAAGATATGACCAAAACACCTCGATGCTGTCCCACAAAGCCAAACAGAAAATGGGTCACAGTGTTGCCTCGGGATCCGTGCCAAAAACTCGCAACAGGAAAGCGCGATCAATACAAAAGATGAAGCCCTACCTCTTAGGAGTCTGTCGGCGCAAGAATCACTGCAAAATGATCTCGGGGTAGCCCAGGGGAGCTAAAACACTGTCGCTGCGCCGAAGAAGAACCCAGGAATGCAACGTCGCGCCGCGCCGTAAAATCCAGAACCTCGGGATGCGTGCTCCTAAAATCGTAGAACTTGGCAGGAAGATCAAGAATTAAGAGTTGAACAAGTCTTCTTCAAGGTGCTCGGGCAGATGGTGCGTGGGCTGAGAGAAAAGAGCCAAAGAAGAGAGCTCGGGCTGCCTATTTATAGGCTGAGGAAACAATTGGAAAAATTCCCATTGTGTCCCAATTTCCGGGCGCCCGAAACTTTTCGGGCGCGCACAGTGCGGCCCGGCCCACAACTTTCGGGCGCGCACAGTGCGGCCCGGTCCACCACACAGTCCAGTCCACTACTCCCCCGGGCCCCCACTGCACCCGGTGCACCTGCGCCCGCGAATGGCGACGCGACACGTGGCCCGGCAACCCGTGCACCACGCACGTCGCGCCGTGGACCGCGCACGTCGCGGCTGACCCGGGCCGTACGGCCACCTGCCCCGCCGTACGGCCACCAGCCCCGGTCACCCACTCCACCGTTTGCGTGGACCGGGAGCACAACGCCGAACCAATCACCCCACGCCACGTGTCCACCCGGTCTACCGTGCACCCGGGCCCAATTTCAGTGGACCGCTCCCGCTGAACCGGCCAACCGGAGAGCGCCACGTGGCCCGCCCCCGGTGCACGACCTCCGCGGTGGGACCGCGCGCCTGCCCGCGCGCTCAGCCGCCTGCCCGCGCCCTCAGCCGCCTGCCCGCGGCCGCCCAAACGCCTGCCCGAGGCTGCGCCGCCGCCGGCGATCGCCGGAAATACTGTTCCGGCATGAACAGTACCCGCAAGCTCAAAAACAGTAAGTAAATAGCCCATCTTGACCGTTTTCGCGCGCTGATTCCAAATCCGGCGTCCATTTTGCCAAATTCCAATCCTATAATTTGCAGGAGGCTCCTGGAAAGGTATTTTTAATCCGAATTCCGCGCCGAGCCAAAATTTGATATCCACTCCTCGCATAAACTATTCTAAACATCCGATGGGGTCCCCCGATTACCTACGAGATCCATTTTAAGCCCCGAGTCCATCTCTTGTGTCCAAACTGGCGCGCGAACACCGCCGACATGCCACGTAGGCTTCCAGAAGCTGCTGGTCACACTGTAGAAGCCCAGCAAAGATCCGGGTCACCACATCCTCCCCCACTAGAAGAAAGTTTTGTCCTCGAAACTAAGGCAACTCCCAAGGAGTCCCAGAAACCAGGGGTCAATACTCAACACCGCCGTCTCCAGCTCCCAAGTCACCTATCACTCCCCGTGATTACTCCTCAGCAACAACAACAGCAACAACCAGTACGGCATAGCCCGATTGCGCAATTCCCTCACCTCACGAGTCGGAATTCGCAACGGCGTCCCTCGTACTCCAAACTCTCACAGACCCCAAAAGGAACGAGTCAAACACGGGCGAGGGGTCCAAAACATGACACTCCAGAGCTGAGACGCAGAAAAACCTCAAAAACTCCAACAAAAGGCGGGGGGAAAAGGAACAAACAGCCTGAGTAACACGCTCTAAAATCACTCCCAAGAGCCAGCTCAACCAAAGCGACCCGAATCACATCCACACAAACACCCGCACAGAAAAGGGGCCCAAACAAGCAGGGGTTCACACTCGGTCGCCCTCAACACTTAACCACCTAAGTGGATTGCTCAGCCGCAGCCTCTTATCAAAAGGGATCCTCAGGGACTCAACTCAAACCCTGCACACAAGGATGGCCCCACACAGTGCCAGCTATGGAACCGTCAAACTCGACTCCAAATAGCTCTTCTGCTCCAGGCATCCGCCACCACAGTGGCTCTGTCGGGGTGATACTGGATGCTCACAAAATCCAATGGTGGCTCTACAGCCACTACGGGAGGTATCACTATAACTCACAAATCCATCTCCCACCACTGACTAGGTTAGAATCGGCGCTGGTACCAATCTCATCACCCGGTCATCAAGCTCTGCTGGCACTATCCAGTCCAAAAACTCCTCACCCCAACAATGACCGTCGATCTCGGCCAGTCTTAAATAGCATCCACTTTGGCCAAATTTCCACCGCCGCCCCTTCGGCTAGAAGAAGTAATCTAGGAAGATATGCTCTCGAAGCTAAAACTTGCACCACAACGACATGGCAAAAAGCTTCTTCCCCACAGATCTTGTCACACCATATACAAATGCTGCACAAGCTCTAAACACTCAGGGAGGGGGGTAAAACCAAAATATTCCTGGAGGATGCCGCTATCAAACCATTCAAGGCCAACTGAAACACAGAATTCCTCAATCTAGAGGCAACAGGGCATTAGTCAATCCATTGGCTTCACTGTACTCGTAATGCCCCTACTGTGTCCTGAACACCATCTAGACAATGCCCTCAGCTGAAATTCCAACTTGGCGCAGGCATCAAACAATAACTGCTGGAATATAGCTCCTTCAAAAGGTTCTAAATAATACCTGGACCTGCCTGGACTCCAATCCCAAAGGCTCTCACCGTCGTGTATCAACGACGTGGCACTAGGTCAAACAGACCCTCTATCCAACAGATCCCTGCACCGGTGCGATCAAATCTCCCAGCTCTTACCGATAATCCAAGTGGTGCTATTGAGGTTGGCGCGGTTTCCAGAACCACGTCAACCGCAATCAAAATCTCCCTAACAGGCGGCATAATCATCAACTCGAGTGGACTCACACCCGGGATTTCGCAGCAATAGAAATATCCTTTGGTCCCGGCGCCACCATAAGCTCCTCTCACACAGTCGCTAAACCCTGTGTGCTCGAACCATCTCCCCATAACAAGCCTCCTTTGTCTGCCTCGCAAAAGTCACAATCAGCACCCTCTCTACACTTAACCATCCAGTGGTGCCGTGCCAACCAATCCCAAGCACTGGGTCAAAACATCGAACAGCCACCCATATCAAGAGGTTTGCTGGTATAACTCATGGTCACAACGACACTGAACAAAACCCACAAGCCTCCTTCACGTGCATAACACCGATGATGTTCTGTACCTCTAGTGCACGTGGTAATAACTCTGCCTTTAGTCCATGCCGGAAAGCGAGGTGCACTAACTCCGACTGCTGTGATGAAATCACACCTGCAACAACCCGATCCACTGCCGTGGCGCCCTCCAACCAGGCGGCACAAGCTCATCCACACGATGCAAGCGGTTGTCGCTTAGTCCATCAAAAAAAATATCCCATCAATCACAAGGGAGCACGACCTCTGTCTCTGCTCACGCTGAGGCAACAGATACGATCCTCCGCAGACAACAAAACCACGCTACCGTTGCGCTACTCTGATATAGACACTGATACAGCCATCGGGGTCCGCCCGATCCCCAACATCTCAGAAGTCCATCATTGCAACCGTCATAAGACAAAACACCATTAATCCATGCAATTCCCTATACACTTATCCTTTCTAAGCTCACCCCTCAATCCCATAAGATACAATCAAAATATGCAAGTTATAAATCACAAAGGGTAGAATTCCCTTGGGTAAGCTTTGCATTAACCATCCACAAGGATATCCACCACCCAGGAAAGCTAAACGAAAATGCCTCTGCATGCCGATCTGTCCTCCATCATCTAGCGCCAAGCGCCTCCCTCCAGAACGCGCCTCTAGCGGCAAATCCCCATCCAAGGAACTGCAGTGTCCAGCTCCAAACACAATGCCTACTCCGGCGAGGCATCCACAGTCCAAAACCCGAACATGAGGGACCGAAAAGAAACTAAAGAGTATCCTGGTGCAATCCACTCCCAATCTCACTTATCCTATGTGCCTCGAAACCTGGAGCACCAGTTCAACAACTGCATAAACTCTCTAGCACAGGGAGGCTCTCAATTGATCACTCCATCACCCCCAACCACGACTCTGCCTCCAAAGGCTCCAAGCTCAATCTTACGAGTCGGGGTGGTTCATCTGCCAAATATGGCTCACTAAATCAAACATGCCCGACAGCTCCTCTGCTGTCAACCATCCACCCTACCTCAGTGCCTTGGAACTAAACATTGGCACGGAGGGGGCCACTCGCTCTATTGGCACTACAGAAATCCCTGCCGCTGAGGGTACTACATCCAGGTGGTCTCAAAAGAAAAGTACTGTCGGGCTGCCCACTGCTCTGACAACTGCGTCACCAAACTAGCTGCTCACTCTGCCGCTGATATGCCTCTGACAATCCTGTCATCTGGGTCCGGAGTTCTCTGACCTCAATCCGGGTATCCGGCCCAAAACCAACCGCTCAAGCTCAACTGCCATGACAGGATGCACAAGGGCCCCAAACCCAGCGTCGGGGAGACACCGCTCGCCACGACGAAACCACAAATCAGCACACAACAACGCTCGACCCAATCCAGCGAAAGTCTAGAGCATGTCACCCATTCCATAGCGTTATGTTGTCTGCAGCCAACATAACTACTTAGGAGAATAAACATGCCAATCACTCATCCCGTCCCTCGGGAGAGGTGTAAAACTCAATCAGGACTCTCGCTACAAATCACGACTCTCACGAAGTCATCCTAGGGTCCAACCACAAGCCTAGGGTTTCTAAGTCCACCATGACCTACAACCTAGGCTCTGATACCACCTAATCTGTCACGCCCCGGGGTCGAAACTGCGACCCGGGCTCGCCAACAGATCCGCCGCCTATGCCAAACCCGCATAGGCGAAGCGTCCTACCTGCAAAAGAACTACAGCTAACAGATATCAGAGCTAAAAGATAAAACTGCTGTAGAATAAAATCAACCACTGTACAACTGAAGATAAAACAACAAGGTCCATCTCCCAAAAATGATAATCATACATTAACCTCGAGTACAAAACTCATAACTCAACAGGGAGATAACTCAAATAAAACATCAGTGTACAAGCTCTCAATACATCATATCCTCACTACAACAGTCTCTCAAAAGAGGAAATAAATACCAATCTACCGACTATACTGAAGATCTCCACAAAAGGGGGTACCGCTACTCTCCAAAGATGGGTCAGGATCTAGCTCGCTACTCCCTCATCGCGAACAGCAACCGCAGAAACAGCAACCACAGAACGGCAACACCCGCCAAGACTCTGCAAAACAAAGAGGAGAAAGGACAAAAGGGGGAAAACCCCCAACGGGCGTGAGAACTACGCAAATAAGGGGGTTCTCAGTGGGTATCGCCACTAGGCCCGACGATCTGCCCACCTAGACTACTAGAGGCAACAGATAACCGATGCAGTAAAACTGAAAGAAGAAGCTGGAAACACTCTACAGCTACCATGCCTCTATCCAAATGCTCAAATGGGGAAACTCTGATGAAGATATGCAACACTCGCACACGAGGTGCTCAACTGACCCAATCGAGTTGACTACCACATCGGGTCCAGTCAAACCTGCGCCCACCTACAACCACCTCCCGCTGACGGGCAGGAATTACGTACGTAGGGCGTCCAAACGGACTAACTCGCTATTGAGTAGTGGCTCATGCAGGCTATAGTCATAATCCATGCTCTCTCTCTCAGAACGGATAGACTCAAGATGCTCAACCTCTCACACAATGGTCAAAGAACTCACAACGACCATGGGACCACCGTCAAACCCCGACGGTTCCCAACAATACTAGCACTGGTCTAAACACAACTACTAGACTCCACTCGGTCCCCCAGGCACGAGTGTAACAAAAAGTATCTGCCTGAATAAACCCAATCGATAGACCAGTAATCACTGGTACTGCCTGCTCTGCTGTCGAACTCAAGAACCCTGCCTGGTGCCCGGCGCTCACATCGTGGAAAGCCTACTCCGGAGTGGCACTCGAGGGGAGCGACCCACACGAGTAAAGTATCACTGTATCAAGCATCACTGTATCGAGTATCTCTGTAACCACTGTCTCATAATAGCAGGACTGGATCAAGACTATGATCAAAGTGGGAAACTCCGTCCACTAACAAAACCCCGATCTGATGCAATAGTACTCAACAAGTGGGACACACCCTCCACTAGAACAGATCTGATACCCAATCTGATGCAATAGTCAACATCCGGTCAACCGCCCAAAGTCCGCGGTCACCGCAATAACCCACAACCCACAATTGGGTAAATTAATCAAGATCCGGTCAACCGCCTACTGTCCGCGGTTGCCGCAATAACCCACAATCCACAATTGGGTAAATTAATCAAGATCCGGTCAACCGCCTACTGTCCGCGGTTGCCGCAATAACCCACAATCCAACATCAAGCACACCCTGTCTCTGACCCTAAGGTCCCAGCTACACTATCCCAAACCTCTGCTCGAACCCGAGCAATATGACTCAAAAGTCTAAATAAAAGGAGAAAGAAAGCAATCATGGTTTCTCCTAAGTCAAATTCCAATATGTAGTGCAGCAGTAAAAGATGGCCTAACTATATGTCCATACACATATGTCCATACAAGCATGCATTTGTCCTCAAGAAGAATAAAGAAAATAAACCTCATGCCAAAATTATCAATGACCATACCTGTCCATAATTCTCAATCCATAATGGCTCCTCAGAGTAGAACCTGCACATAACTACATAATCCTATCCCAATGCATAAACCATCCTCATAAAAGGTTATGTGCTAATATGGCATGATAATTAATCATATAGGGTATCCTTGCCTTAGATAAGCTTCCACTAATCATCAACATGACTATTTGATTAATACCATTGTCATACTGTAAATAATTCACTTGCAATTTTCATAAAATCCTCATTGTTAAACTTACCGATCAATCCCAGCTATTGTACCATTCACCTGCATGCAATGCTAACATATGAAAATTTAGAGAACCGTCCACCGGTTCCGGGAATAAGGCACCCACCTGAAAAGCTGACTGTCCAAAGCCCAACAGCTGAAAACACCAAATAACTCTAATCCCTTGCTCCAATAAGTTCAGCACACCCGTAACACTCCTGGCACAATACAAAGTCCACTAATTACACTAGGCTCCCAAATATAGCACTTAAAACCGCATACAACCTCGAATTCTGAACTGTTAAATTATCACCTGCAGATAGTGCCCAAAAAATTCCAATAAAAATATCACAGCAATCCTTGCATCGATAGCTTCGAAACGGTACCTTACACGCCCAAATCGGAGTTCGGTAAGTCAAGATAAAAATTCGGCAAGGGGGTACACTCATACAAAAATCTGTATTAAAACTGTACACTGTTCACTGAGAAAACAGTAATTTTCACCTCTGAAGAAATCTCAGAAAAATCCAATAAAAATACGAGCGCGTTCCTTGCGATCTGTAGATGAGAAAGTTGTATAAGCTCGTTTCCGGCTGACGCTTGTGCGCAAAGATATGGCCAAAACACCTCGATGCTGTCCCACAAAGCCAAACAGAAAATGGGTCACAGTGTTGCCTCGGGATCCATGCCAAAAACTCGCAACAGGAAAGCGCGATCAATACGAAAGATGAAGCCCTACCTCTTAGGAGTCTGTCGGCGCAAGAATCACTGCAAAATGATCTCGGGGTAGCCCAGGGGAGCTAAAACACTGTCGCTGCGCCGAAGAAGAACCTAGGAATGCAACGTCGCGCCGCGCCGTAAAATCCAGAACCTCGGGATGCGTGCTCCTAAAATCGTAGAACTTGGCAGGAAGATCAAGAATTAAGAGTTGAACAAGTCTTCTTCAAGGTGCTCGGGCAGATGGTGCGTGGGCTGAGAGAAAAGAGCCAAAGAAGAGAGCTCGGGCTGCCTATTTATAGGCTGAGGAAACAATTGGAAAAATTCCCATTGTGTCCCAATTTCCGGGCGCCCGAAACTTTTCGGGCGCGCACAGTGCGGCCCGGCCCACAACTTTCGGGCGCGCACAGTGCGGCCCGGTCCACCACACAGTCCAGTCCACTACTCCCCCGGGCCCCCACTGCACCCGGTGCACCTGCGCCTGCGAATGGCGACGCGACACGTGGCCCGGCAACCCGTGCACCACGCACGTCGCGCCGTGGACCGCGCACGTCGCGGCTGACCCGGGCCGTACGGCCACCTGCCCCGCCGTACGGCCACCAGCCCCGGTCACCCACTCCACCGGTTGCGTGGACCGGGAGCACAACGCCGAACCAATCACCCCACGCCACGTGTCCACCCGGTCTACCGTGCACCCGGGCCCAATTTCAGTGGACCGCTCCCGCTGAACCGGCCAACCGGAGAGCGCCACGTGGCCCGCCCCCGGTGCACGACCTCCGCGGTGGACCGCGCGCCTGCCCGCGCGCTCAGCCGCCTGCCCGCGCCCTCAGCCGCCTGCCCGCGGCCGCCCAAACGCCTGCCCGAGGCTGCGCCGCCGCCCGCCGACGCCGCCCGCCGCCGCCGGCCGCCGCCGGCGATCGCCGGAAATACTGTTCCGGCATGAACAGTACCCGCAAGCTCAAAAACAGTAAGTAAATAGCCCATCTTGACCGTTTTCGCGCGCTGATTCCAAATCCGGCGTCCATTTTGCCAAATTCCAATCCTATAATTTGCCGGAGGCTCCTGGAAAGGTATTTTTAATCCGAATTCCGCGCCGAGCCAAAATTTGATATCCACTCCTCGCATAAACTGTTCTAAACATCCGATGGGGTCCCCCGATTACCTACGAGATCCATTTTAAGCCCCGAGTCCATCTCTTGTGTCCAAACTGGCGCGCGAACACCGCCGACATGCCACGTAGGCTTCCAGAAGCTGCTGGTCACACTGTAGAAGCCCAGCAAAGATCCGGGTCACCACATGGAGATTTGCTTGAATTACCCCTTCTAAAGTTGCGGCGAAACTTCCTTGTCAAGAGAGCGAGCTGCTTCTCAAATTCCTCCATAGAAAGGTTCTCGTCATCGTCTGAGGAGGATGTATCCGCGTCTTCTTCCTTAGTTGTTTTCAACACATAACCTGAAGACTTAGAAGTGGATGCCTTTCCAGAAGAATTGTTAGTAGTAAATGTCATTTCATAAGTTTGTAATGAACCAACTAATTCTTCTACACGTATTTCGTCCGGGTGTTTAATAGTTTCAATGGCAGTAACCTTTGGGCGAAATCGTTCAGGAAGAGTTCTTAAGATCTTTCTTACAATCTTAAATTCTGGAATCTTCTCTCCCAGGTTAGCACATGAGTTTACGATATCTTGCAATCGTGTATAGTAGTCCGTGAAAGATTCATTTTCTGCCATCAAGATAGAGTCAAACTTGCTCGTAAGCATTTGCAGTTTCTGAATCTTCACGAGGTTAGTTCCCTCATGTGTAACCTGAAGAACATCCCAGATTTCTTTCGCAGTCTCACATGCCGAGACGCGATAGAATTCAGTTTGAGATAAGGCATTAAAAATAGCATTAATTCCCTTGCCATTGTAAGAAGATGAATCTAACTCTTCCTTGGTCCATTTCGACCTAGGTTTTAAGGTGCGAACATCACCAATAAATTCAGTTGGATTAGACCATCCTAATTCAATTGATTGCCACACCCGTTCGTCGATGGAAATTAAAAAGGCTTTCATCCGCACTTTTCAGTACGCATAATTTGTTCCATCGAAGAACGGGGGTCGGTTGATGTTTCCACCTTCAACCATTGTTTACAACCCTATTCCCGCTCTGATACCACTTGTTGGGTTATATGTAATAAGGATCTAAATAGGGGGAAAAAACACCTAGGGGGGTGAATAGGTGTAAACGTATAAACACTCAAAAAATCGTTGCGATAAAAACCCAATGCGGAAATAAAAATAATACGCAAGATTTTTACGTGGAAAACTCCATCACCGGAGTAAAAAACCACGGGACCGATAACACGGCAGAAATCCACTAGAATTAAAACACGTACAAGGTGATTTACCGTACACACTTACGACTCAACCTTTTCCATACACTCCTAGAGGATCTTCTCCGCTCGCTCCACGACGCTTCTCGAATCCACGATCTGCGCCCAACGCCGAATCCACGGCGTCCAACGTCGAATCCACGACGTCCGACCGAATCCACGGTCTTCACCCAATAGCACCCTTCGAATCCACGAACGTGCCTCGCTCCGAATCCACGAGAGCGGTTGAACCTTGAATCCACAAGGACACGCGAATCCACGCGCCGATTTTTGGGGTAAATCGTTGTTTTTGGTGGTGATGATCCGCCGAATAAGTAGATCAAAGATAGATCGGAAATACCATCTAAGTATTCATTAGTTTGATTCAACTCAAGATGTGAGTATGAAAACCTAGAATCAAACTAATCAATATAGATGAAGAAACATAGAGTATTCTCTAATGATTTCCTTTCTTCTCTATATGTGGATCTAGAGCCGTATAAGATGATATATGAAAATGACGGCTATTTGGATTTTCGGCGACCTATGAAAAAGAGTCATAGGGTCTATTTATAGGTTAGAAACCCTAGGAAGGAGATAAGAATCAAAAACCTAACATTTCTGGAAATTTTACGGACGGCGATCCGGATCGGATTAGCTGTGATCCGGATCGTCGTAACGAGTCAGGCAATTCCAGAAAAACGAAGGTTCGGGATCCGGATCGAAGTGCTTGATCCGGATCGTTCATACAGTTCACCAAACATCAACGTTCGGGATCCGGATTGCGAAGCCTGATCCGGATCGTTCAAGGAAGATGGTAAACCCAGTGTTCGGGATCCGGATCAAGAGAGGCTACGATCCGGATTGAACTGGTGTATGAACGAACCACCTTCGGGATCCGGATCGAACAACCTGATCCGGATCCTGAACATGTCCCAAGTCCAGTTTTTGATTTTTATGCAATGAAAGATTCTTCCAAGTGTTTCTACACTACAAGAAGTATTCGGATCACACAAAATCTTTAGTTAAACATACCTGATCCTTTTGAATTCTTCTTTCTTGAGATTGAGTTAAATGATCCAACTTTCTTCACCTTCAATCTTCAAGACTTGAGACTTTCACGAAACTACGCCAACTCAAATTCCGTAACAACAGATATCAGAGCTGAAAAGTAAACTGCTGAAATAAAAGTATACAACTCCTCAAATAGTACATGCCAGGTCCTCACAATACATAAGTCACTCCAAAACTAAAACTCACAAAAGGTAAAATGTACAAGATACAACCCAAAAACACTGACAGTACTAAAACATCACCAAAAAGGGTACATCTACTCTCACTGGAAGAAGACTGGTAGGGATCTAGCTCGCAACTCCCTTACCTCGATCAGCAGGATCAGCAACTGGATCAGCAGGAACTGGAGTAGAGGTCCCTAGGGGAAAAATCACTAGGCGGGTGTGAGAACTACATCCCACAGTAGTTCTCAGTGGGTACCTCCAATAAGCCCGACGGTCTGCCCACTAAGTCTACTAGAGGCATAAAGTAACAAATACAGTACGGAAAGTAAAGGCTGGAAAATAACTCTACAGCTACTATGCCTCTGTCTAAATGCTCAAGGAGCGGAACAGATGGAAACATGATGCATCTACTATCTCTCAATATATAATCACCCAATCTACACTAACAGCCACATAGGGTCTAGTCAAACCTGCGCCTACCTACTGCCGTTACATCCAAGGAGCACCGGACTTACGTAGGACGTCGGTGATTGCAAAAACTGGCCCAGCCAGAGGGACTACGTCGACAAGTCACGATAGTAAGTAACAGGCCCAACTCCGGAGTGGCACTCGAGGGGCGCGACCCCACCGAGGAAAGTATCCGCGCATCTCTGTCGAGCTCAAATCCGGCTCATGCAGGTTATAGTCCAAATCCACGATCAACAAGATCGACAGTAACCAACAACACCAACTCTCACTCACAGGCTGGAAAACTACACAGCCGGGACCCACCGTCGACTCAGACGTCTCCCAAAATAAAACACTGATCTAAACACTGCTACCAGACTCCACTCGGCCCCCAGGCGTGAGTGTAACATGCATCCCACAACAACCCGACCACTCGGCCCACTACCCGGGCGAGGAAACTCTATGTCCAGGTAGAATAATAGATAAAAGTGTGGGAATGTCTAAAGCATAAGTAAACTAGCCCAAGTTGGAGTTTTCTACTAGTCTGGTTAAACATATAGCATATGACGGGGTGCTAGGTCAAGTTCCAATGATAACATTAATTTAACACATTTAGGGAGCAATAAAACAACCCTGATCATCATAGCAACACAAGGAGTATCAACATTCTCTTTCTAGCATGCTTCCTAGTACATCACAAAATCATGCATGTTCCCGACTCAATAGAGTTAATGAACTGTCCATTGGTTTTGAAGACGAAGCAACCCACCAGGAAGTGCAAATTGATCCAAACTCCAAAAAGGCTGAAACTGCACGGGGACAATCCTCGGATTTCCACAATTCCAACGGGTCCAAAAACACCTCCTGGGTACAAAGACATAGGCCAACATTACAATCAACACAAAATTTCTAGGTATACAATCTGCTGAAAATTCAGTCCTAAAGAAGCTTAATTATCACCTGCGAGATAAACTCCAAAAATTCCAAAAAAAATTGACTGTGATCCTCGCAAAGCGTAGATGTCAATCGAGTCCTCACACGTCGAAATCCGATATTCGAGTGCAGAGATAAAAATTCAACAATGCGCTGCTGTCCAGAAAAACCACCAACAAAATAGGGGCTTAAAGATGTACCAGAAACCCCTAAAAATACTCAAATCTGGGAGAAGTGGAAAATACGAAAATCGTAGATTTACCTCTCCTGAATCCGATGCCATGAAAATCGTCAAAAAATTCCGTCGGAGTAGCTCTGTGGACCACGTGGACCGAAACGCGATGGAAATAGGCCATCGAAGAAAGAACGTCTCACTGCGCTAACTCACAGAAGAAGTCGATGCCGCGGCCTCCAAAAAATCCGAAACTCCTTCACAAGAAGCAGCACAAGAAGATAAACAAGGATGCTTGAGGGCTCAAGGGGTTTTGAGCTCGGGAAAAAGCCCAAAACTGCAAGAGAAGGGGCCAATTTATAGGCCCCCTCCCAAAAAGCCCACAACAATCCAAGTAATGGGCTTTCTGGCCCATTTTTCGGGCGCCCGTTACATCCGGGCTGCTACAGTGAGCCCAAAAAGGCGCTCGGCCCGGCCCACCAACCACGCCCGAAACCCCCACACACCGCCACGTGTCCCTCCCCGCCCCGCGCGCCCGCCAATCGTGGTGCGCCGCGTGGCCGCGCGGTCCACGGCGGGGATCGTGGGCTGTGGTTCACGGCGGGCCACCCAGGTCACTGCGCCTGCCAATGAGCGGGCAACACGCTCAGTCGCAACAGATAACAATAATAGGAATTCTTATGCATAATAGGGGTTAGTCAAGATTCAAAAGCACAATTACTTTACTCTTACGTATTAAAAATAAAACCAAACTCCAAAAACGCAGGAACGGGTACCCACCTCAAAATGCGTCGACTAAAACACTCGGAACCGACCCGCGCCCTCGCATGACTCCCGGACCTAAAAAGTCCCCAAAAGAAACAACAGGTAAGACTAAACTTGCCTGCGAAAATCGTGGACCCGACCGCTGTCCGAGAAAAGCCTGACAGCACCACGAACAAAGAACCGAAAACCCAAACCACCCGGGTAAAAATCGAGACCAGAAAATGCAAGGGTGGAAACAGAAACCAGGCAGCGGCGGCTTGGCAACCCCGCGCGGGCAAATTCCCCGCGCGGCGCGCGCTGCATACGATGGGGCCCCGCGCGGGTGCGCGCAGCATGCGGTGCAGCTCGGCACGGGCACCAGCCTCGCGCGGGCGCGCTACATCCGGAGCAGCCCCGCGCGGGTGCGCGCAGCGTGCGGAGCAGCCCCGCGCGGGCACCATCCCCGCTCGGGCGCGCGCTGCATGCGATGCGGGCGGCGGCCCCGCGCGGCACCTTCCCGCGCGGGCGCATGGTGCGGTTAGGGCCTCGCGGCGGCGGCGCGCCATTGCACCGCAGCGGCGGCGCGCCAGTGCAACGTGGTGGCAGCGGCTATCAACGGCACAAGCAAAACAAAACGGCGAAACCCCCGGCGTAAAAACGCACAAAACGAAAAACAAACCACCGAAAACTAGCAAACGGGCTAACCTTGCACTCATGGAGGAGAAGAGGAAGAAGGAGAAGAACTCATTCCTCGCAGTTGATGAGAATCCGGTTCCGCTCCCCGCCTCCGGCACGTTGATCCATGAAGAAGAACGGAATCGCTCTCTTTTTCTCTCCGAACTAGGGTTTTCGTTTCTTGAAAGATATTAATTAAATAAATAAATTTTATATTTCTCTTCTACGTACAAAATAAAACCCTTATTCGGTATATAAAGGAAAGATTCCCATCTCCTCGAAAAGCGTACCGCTCATCAAACGTCCCGTGTCAATTAGCACGGATCCCGATGCACACGACGAACACCGAGACCTTCAAAACCCCATTCCGGGATATCCGCAAATCAGATTTCAGATCCGATTGCTTTGCCGTTCACCGATTTTCGAGCTCTATCACAGAAAAATACCTGCAAGCACCGACGTTCTATCCAAGAAAACTCGATAATTTAGTCCCCTAAAAACTAATTTATTCAAAAAGAATTAAAAATAAAAAAAAGAAAGGTCCTGATACTATATCACACACCCCTTAGAAGAAGTTTCGTACTCGAAACTTATCATTTACCCTCGTCAAATAAAACCGGAAAACACTCCCTCATCTTTGATTCCAATTCCCAAGTAGCTTAGCGCTCTTCATGGTTACTCCACAACATCTTCATGTAAGGGATAATCCGGTTGCACAACTTCTTGTCTTCGCGTGCCAAGATCCGTACCGGTGTCTCATCAAAACTCAAATCCTCTCGAAGCTCGATTGTAGAGGCATCAAGGACGTGTGACGGATCAGGGAGGTATTTTCGGAGCATTGATACGTGGAGGACGTTATGCCCCCGATCAAGATTTGGTGGCAATGCTAAACGATCGACTACCGGGCTAATGCGCTCCAAGATTTCAAATAGTCCAACAAACCGTGGGCTCAACTTGCCACGCAAACCGAATCGTTTGATCCCCTTGGATGGCGAAACCCGGAGCAACACATGCTCCCCGACCTGAAACTCCAAGTCACGACGCCTCCGGTCCGCATAGCTTTTCTGTCGACTCTGAGCGGTCAACAACCGCTGCCTGATGATGCACACCTTTGCCTCGGTCTCCTCCACTAAGTCTGGACCCAACAACTTTCGCTCCCTTAAATCATCCCAGCAAATTGGGGATCGACACTAACGCCCGTATAAAGCTTCATACGGCGCCATCTGAATGCTCACCTGGTAGCTGTTGTTGTAGGCAAACTCCACAAGAGGAAGATAACGAGACCACCCCTCGCCTAAGTCAGGTACGCACGCTCGGAGAATGTCCTCGAGAATCTGGATCACCCGTTCTGATTGTCCGTCGGTCTGGGGGTGGAAAGCCGTGCTGAACTGTAGTTTGGTCCCCAAAGCCCGCTGCAAACTCTGCCAACAGTTCGACACAAACCGAGTGTCTCTATTCGAAGTAATCGATGCCGGAACCCCCTGCAATCTCACAACCTCGTTGATGTAGACTTGCGCCAAACGGTCTCGAGTCCACGTCGTATGAAAAGGTAGGAAATGAGCCGACTTCGTCGATCGATCCACTATGACCCAGACCGCGTTGTGACCTTGTTGTGATCGTGGAAAACCAGTGACGAAATCCATGGTGATCCGCTCCTATTTCCACTCTGGCACTGGTAGAGGTTGCAGTTTCCCCGCCGGACGCTGATGTTCGGCTTTTACTTGTTGACAAACCAAACAGTGTGCCACAAACCGCGTTATGTCCCCCTTCAATTTAGGCCACCAAAAAGTCTGCTTAAGATCTTTGTACATCTTCGTGCCACTAGGGTGCGCCATATAGGGAGCACAGTGCGCCTCTGACAATATCTCTTCCTTCAAATCCGGCTGGTCGGGCACAAAAATACGTCATCGGAACCGTATTGCGTTGTCCGTCCCAATCGAAAAGTCGCCCTCTTGGTCTGAAGTAATCTTGTCCCGTACGAGCTGCAATTGAGCGTCTGTCATTTAACCTTCTAGGATTTTCTCAAACAAGGTAGGCTTGACTACAAGGGACAAAAGTCGAGTAACAGTGCCCTCCGGTACAACCTCCAATCTCATTCGTGAGAAGTCTGCGATTAATCTATCCTGCTGAGTAATCACACTCACCGATAACTCCTCTGTCTGACCCTTCCTGCTCAAGGCATCGGCTACTACATTTGCCTTTCCGGGGTGATATTGAATGGACAAGTCGTAGTCCTTCAGCAACTCCAACCAACGTCTTTGCCGTAAGTTCAATTCCTTATGCGTGAATAAATATTTAAGGCTCTGGTGATCTGAAAACACATTGCAATGAGCTCCGTAAAGGTAGTGTCTCCAAAGTTTTAAAGCGAAAACGACTGCTGCGAGTTCCAGATCGTGAGTAGGGTAGTTTCGCTCGTAATCCTTGAGTTGCCTCGACGCATAAGCTATAACTCTCCCCTGCTGCATCAGCACACCACCCAGGCCGTTCTGCGATGCATCACAATAAACCTCGAAATCCTCACCCGGTTTCGATAGTGCAAGCACGGGTGCTCGCATCAGCCTGCCCTTGAGTTCCTCGAAACTTTCCTAGTATTGAGGTGTCCAAACAAATCTCTCCCCCTTCCGGGTTAACCGATTCAAAGGAGAGGCAATTTTGGAAAAACCTTCTACGAAGCGCCATAATACCCAGCCAAACCTAAGAAACTGTGGATTTTCGTTACTGTAGTCGGTCGGGGCCAGTCGGTTACTGATTCCACCTTCTTGGGGTCCACCGTAATTCTTGTCGTAGAGATGATGTGTCCCAAAAAGCTCACCTCGCGAAGCCAGAACTCACACTTTTTGAGTTTGGCATACAATCTCTGGTCCCCGAGAGTCTGAAGAATCACCCGTAAATGTCCCTCGTGCTCCTCGTCCGTACGAGAGTAAATCAGAATGTCGTCAATGAAGACCACTACGAACTGGTCCAAGTATGGTCTGAAGATCCTGTTCATCATATCCATAAATGCTGCTGGAGCATTTGTAAGCCCAAACGGCATAACCGTAAACTCGTAGTGGCCGTATCGAGTTCGGAACGCCGTCTTAGGTATATCTTCACCCCGAACCCTAAGCTGATGATAGCCGGACTGCAAATCAATCTTTGAGAACACCGTTGCTCCTTGAAGTTGGTCGAACAGATCGTCAATCCGAGGCAAGGGGTACTTATTTTTCACTGTGACCTTTTTTATCTCTCGATAGTCGATGCACAAACGTAAACTACCATCCTTCTTTCGCACAAAGAGTACGGGTGCGCCCTATGGCAACACTGTGACACCCCCGGAATTTGGATTAGTCCTCTATATAAATGATATAATAGGACTAATCTCTAACCCGGCTATAGCATTTTGGATGGTAGCAAGATCCAAGAGGAACATGAGAGTTAAGCGTGCTAGAGCTAGAGTAGTTCTAGGATGGGTGACCCCCTGGGAAGTGGGGCGTCATAGTTGGTATCAGAGCCATTCACCAGCCAGAAATGTGAGATGAGTCTCGGCTGAGCCAGGGTTACATAGCGGGTAGAGCGAGGCTCCCCGGCTAATGACCGTTGTGAGTGGAGTGCAGCTCCTCACAAGGTCGGCTAAGGCTAGCGAGACTAGTCTCACATCGCCTGGTGCTTGTGAGTGTGCTTGAGCCTGACGTGGACGTCAGGGCTTAAAGGGGGGAAGAATGTGACACCCCCAGAATTTGGATTAGTCCTCTATATAAATGATATAATAGGACTAAATCTCTAACCCGGCTATAGCATTTTGGATGGTAGCAAGATCCAAGAGGAACATGAGAGTTAAGCGTGCTAGAGCTAGAGTAGTTCTAGGATGGGTGACCCCCTGGGAAGTGGGGCGTCACAAACACGCTCGGCCTGATGAACCCCTTCTCCAAAAGATCTTCCTTGCGCCTTGAGTTCCTTTAATTCTGCGAACGCCATTCGATACGTTGCCTTCGTAATAGGTTGCGTACCCGGAAAAAGCTCGATAGCGAATTCGGTTTCTCGCTCAGGGGGCATCCTAGACAGTTCGGTTGGAAAAACATCTAAAAAATCCCTTACGACAGGGATATCCGTAAGCACTGCCGAGGGTCGAGTTGCTAAGTCCACCGAGGCCATGTATGCTACACATCCGCCCTCCATCAGTCTTCGAGCCCGTGACGCAGAGATGATAGAAGAAAAGAAGGTACTTTTACACGCCAAGTATACGTGATCCGAAAAACCAGGTTCCTGTAGCCGCACCTGGCACTTCTCGCAATCAATCACCGCCTGGTACTTAGTAAGTCAATCCATTCCGAGTACCACATCGAACTCCTTCAGCGGAATTTCCACCAAATCCAAAGGACAAAACAGTCTTCCCAACCTTATCGGGCAGGAAGGTACATGACTAATCGCTTCTAAGGGCCGTCTAGGGGTCTGAACCGACATTATACTACGAAGGGGTCTCTCCTCAAAACCATGGGTATGTGCGAAAACACGAGACATGAAAGAGTGGGATGCTCCAGTGTCATAAAGAGTTCTAGCACGATAATCCGAGATTATAGTAATACCTGCTACCACATCCTCTGGTGGGTTCGTCCCCTGATGGGTCATCGAGTAGACTCTCCCTCCTGATTGCGGTCGCGCTTCCCACTCCTGTCGAGATGCTGGAGGACGAGCAGCCGATCCTGAAGGAGCTCTTCCCCGTCCCTGTTGCTGCGGCGAAGGTGCAGAAGCTGCTGAGGATGCTGTTCCCGTGTTCAAGGGGCAGTTGAAACGGAAGTGCCTCGGCTTGCCGCAACGAAAGCAGTGGTTGTGCCTCTTGGAACATTCAGTCACCCGGTGTGCTCCACTGCAAATGATGCAAGGCTTGTCCCCCGGCTTTTGTCCTCCCGTCGGCGCGATCCTGGTTCCTTGTTGCGATCTCGGATGCTTAGGGGGTCGGCTCCCGCTGGAATAGCCTCCTCCAGAGTAAGACTGAGATCGCTTCTTGTCCCTGTCATGCTCCAAGCCCTCCCGTCGAGCACGTGTAACCGCAAAACCACGCTCCACTATGGTGGCTCTGTCGACCACCTTCTGGAAAGTGTGCAAATCTGTCGCTTGTACAACTTGAAAGATGTCACTCCGCAAACCGTCCACAAAAAGTTGGGCCTTGTGAGATTCATCCCTTATGACAAAAGGAACGCAGTTGGCCAATCTCACAAATTCCCGGTGGTACTCCATAACCGACCGGCTTCCTTGCTTGATGTGCTTCAGATCATCCTCCATCTGCTGTTTGACGCTGTTGGAGAAAAACGCCCCAAACAGCTCCTCTCGGAACGTAGTCCATGATGGTAGGGCGGTGCCCTTCGAGGGGTCCGGGCGCACCGTCTTCCACCACATACGGGCATTTCACTCAAGGAAGTAGACTGCCAAGGGGACTCGTTCATACTTCTCCATCATCAAATCTTCGAAAAGCTTTTCCATGGTGTCTACCCATTTTTCCACGACCCAGGGATCGGTCGTCCCTCCCTCAAACACACGTGGGTCGTACTTTCAGAAATCTGCCAAATTCGCTCTCACCCTGTCCCGTTCGGTCTGCTGGATAGAAGCTTCCCCCGCGGCGACGGCGGACACTACGGGAGTAGGTGTCATCACAGTCTCTCTCAAAGGGTCTCCGACAGTGGCTCCCGGCGTAGGTCCCGAAGCCGCTTGCGTTGGGGCTACTGAAGGCGCTGTTGGCTGAACCAACGATACCCCAGTTGTCGCGGTCTGAGGAGGGGCAGCCATAGCCTCGCCGTCTGCTACCGGCGGTCCCGTCGTAGGTGCAGTTGGTCCGGGTGGAGGGGCCTGGGCGACCACCACCGGCGTAGCTGGTTGCTGCGTCAATTGACGTACATGTTCTGTGAGGGCCGCTAGCTGCCCAGCCATCTCTCGCAATTGTTGTCGAAGAAGCTGATTCTCCGTAGCCGTCGATATCGTACCATCTGCCCCTACGTCATTAGTTGACGACCTAGTCCGGGCCATTATCTGTGCATACATAGAAACCAAGTCAACTCTAGACCTAACTGATCTAGCACCATGACCTACGATCAACCAGGGACTCTATTCCCCCCCCCCTCCCCCCCAAAACACGTGCTCTACGCACCTATTCTTTGATTATCTCATTGGTTAGTTGCTAGTGGTATTGTACTCTGTGGATGTTGGACACCGACTATTGTGGTTAAAGTGATTTTTCTCTTATACCATCTTAATCTGTCATGCCCCGAGGGTTTAAATAAGCGAAAAAACGTGTACATTTTTTGTCAGAACACACGCCAGTCACGTGCACAGATCCGCCACATACGCGAGTGTCCTCGACGATGTAATGTCACGACCTATCCTGCATTTCTTTAATTCCTTTCCGGATGAATTGGTTGTTAGGGGCTTATCTTTATCGAGTTTTCTTAAGTCGATCGTTGCACTATGCGGGTATTTTTCTAGGATAGAGCCCGAAAAACGGTGAACGGCAGTGCAATCGGATCTGAAATCCGACTTACGGATCTCCCGTAATGGGGTTTCGAAGGTCACGACATCCGTAGTGTGCACCGGAATCCGTGCCAAAGATCTGGCACGCTTTTTGAAAAATCTTGGAATTATCTCGTGGGAATAGATATTCATTGTTAAATAATAAATATCCGAATATGGGGTCTTTCCTTTTTACGTACGTACGAAAAGGAAAAATAAAAAGATAATTATACCCCGTTTACCGAAAGGAAAATCCTAGTTTTAAAAGATCGCCTCCTCAAACCCTTCCCCCTTGTGCGTGCCGAAGACGAAAACGAAACCCTAGTTCGGAGATAGAAAAGAAAGAAAAGAGAGAAAAGAGAAAAGAAAAGGAAACCGTAACCAGAGGAAAAAGAAATAGAGAAGGAGGAAGCGAAGGAACCCGTTCTTCGATCAACGTGCCGGGAGCCGGGAACGAGACGTCACCGTCATCGGAGGGCGGATCCGGATTCCCACCACCGCAAAGAACGGAGATCGAGACCGCGTTGCCTCCTCCATCGGAGCAAGGTTAGCGTTCGTTATTTCTCTTTGGGCGGTTTAGTCGTGGGTGTTTCGTGTTCTTTTGAGGTCGATTTATTCGGTAGATTGATTATGAATTTTTGTTTGGTTTTGATCGATGATTTGTTCGTGTTCTTGACTGGGTTTGATCGATGGTTTTTAATCGGTTTTTTGATCGGGTTTCCGATTGATGTTTCGATCATTGGTTTTATCGTTAGAGTTGCCGCAGATTTGTTTGGGTTAATTGGGTGTTCCGTCGAAGCATGGGGGGAATTAACGGGAGGCCGCCGCCGCCGTCGAATTAACGGGAGGCCGCCGCTGCCGTCGAATTTGACGGGAGGCCGCCGCCGCCGTTATGATGTTCACGAGGTCGTCGCCGCAGCCACCGTGGTCGCGTGGTCGCAACCGGAGCCGGAAAAGACGACGAAATCGGAAAACTAAATCTAAAACCGGGTTACTGTTCATGGAAGCCCAGCCCGCAGCCGCGCGGTGCACGCTCTAGGCGTGCACCCGGCGCACGGGCTCGGCGCGGTTTCCCGTAGACCCCGCTGCACCGCCCGGCCTGCGAATTATGCACCAGCCCGGCCCGCGTAGCGCGGTGCACGCCTTCAGCGTGCACCCGGTGCGCGCTGCCGCGCCCTGCGGCCGTGAGCCCAGTGCGCGCCTTGCCCGTGCACCGGCCCGGCCCAAAGCGCATGGTGCACGCGCCCGGGGTGAGCCCGGTCTGCGCCACCGCCTACACTGTGCCGTGAACCCGGTCCACGCCTGGTCCGTGCACCTTTCTTCAGCTCGGGAGCCCGGTAACTCCGTTTTGGCCCGTTTTGAGCGTCGTTTTCACCGTTTGGATCACCGTTTCCGCCGTTTTTATTAGCATGGCCATCCGGGGTCATTTAGGCCACCGTTTCGCCATGTCATGTGCTAGTTTCGCACGTCGCCGTCGCTCCGCGCCTTGACAAAATCGTCGGGGTCGCGCCGTCGGGCCTTTTTCTCATCGTTTTCGTCGTCGGGGTTTTCTCGGCTTGACCGTTGATGTCACGCCCCGGGTGTAAACCAGAACCCGGGCCCGTCTACAGATCCGCCGTGCACACGGTATTTCCCGTGTACACGCAGCATCGGTAACCTGCTCAGATATAAGAGATAATAAATAAAGGAGCAATAAGAATCAGAGCTGAACTAAAACTACACTATCTCAGACAAAAGCTGGAAGTAAAAGTACAGCTGTAAAATAAATACAACATCTCTCCCAGCTCACCCAAAAAATATACAACTGGCTGGCAAAAGCCAGACCCAAAAAGAACTATAAAAGATCTGTCTGAGAAAAACCGGATACACCAAAAACTCCAGCTACAACCCTCGGGTGGCTCGCTATCTAATCCGCAATCCTCTTACCTCGATCAGCTGCTGACGGCCCAGCAACTCCCGCAGAGGACTCTGCAAAACAGGGGGAAAGAAACAAAGAAAAGACAATGGGAGTAAGTACTACTATAGAAACAGTAGCCTCCCCTAGTGGGTAAAGCCTCAACTCAGACATGCCCACCAGGTATACCAGAGGCAAAAAGGAGAGAAGATAAGGTGGATAAGCTATAAAAATGCTGATGAACGAGCTACCACTAAAATGCCTCTAAATATGATACCGAAATGAAAGACCGTATGAGTGCATCAGGAGACAATATCTGACCAAATAAACCCAATCGAACCTACCAGTAAAACTGGTACTTCCTGCTCTGCTGTCTCAAGTATCTGCTAATAGATCGGCACTCACTGACCGGAACTCGGGGTCCGGTACTCACTGGCCGCTATGTCAATCGCCTACTCCGGAGTGGCACTCGAGGGGAGCGACCCAAACGAGTAAAGTAACCATATCACGAGTATCTCAAGTATCACTGTATAGCAGGACTGGATCGTGACCATGATCAAGTGGGAAAAACCCTCCACAAAATAGCCTGATCCCCCTCACCCAATCTGATGCAATAGTACAACCCGGTCAACCACCCAAAATCCGTGGTTGCCGCAACCCCCCTGTCATAAAACCCAGACTGTCCCAAATCCCCAGCAACCTGACTACACTATCCCTGCCCCCGCTCGATCCCGAGCATGCTATCTCAGAAGTCTAAATGATAGGAGAAAGAAATAAAAGCATGGTTTCTCCTAAGTCAAATCCCAGAAGATAGTGTAGCGGTAAAAAGTGACTTAGCCAAGTGACCAGTTTAGACATGCAATTGTCCCAGTATTTTAGTCTATTTTACACAAGTAATCAATTTAATGCAACATAAGCCAAGGTGACAGTCTCATTTGAATGATCGATAATTTAAAGTCATCAAAATGATATTCTGCCCCTAAACATGCTGTCCAAATAATTAAGCGACTGAATGAAGTAATCATACTATCAACATCATGCCAAAATATCATCATCATGGATTAATTATCAATTAATTAATTTCCTAGTGCATGCAAGGCTACCAACAATAAACTTAGCATCACTAACATTGGGATACTCTGATGTTCCTAGTGGTCATACCAAAGGAGAGGAGTACAACAACCACCCACCTGAAACGCTAACTGTCCAAATCCCAACAGCTGAAAATACCAGATAAAACCAATCTCTCGCTCCAACAAGTCCAGCAACACCCGTAACTCTTCTGGGCACAATACAAAGTTCACCATTACACATACATTCCAAAAACTTCTCTCACAATCACATACAACAACATTCCCAAAGATGCTTAATTTTCACCTGCTGAAAATACCCAGAAAATTCCCAGAAAAATATCACAGCGATCCTCGCGTCGATACCTTCGAAACGGCTGCTTGCACGCCCAAATCTATGTTCGGTAAGTCAAGATAAAAATTCGGCAAGGTGGTACCCTCAAACAACAAAACTGTAAAAAGACTGTACACTGTTCACAGAGAACACAGGGAATTTCACCTCGAAATAAATCTCTGAAAATTCCAAGAAAAATACGAGCGCGTTCCTTGCGATCCGTAGATGAAAAAGTTGTACAAGCTCGTTTCCGTCTGACGCTCGTGCGTAAAGATACGGCCAAAATACTCCGATGCTGTCCTCACAATCCTCACAGAAAAAGAGGTCACATTAATGCCTCGGGATCCGTGCCAAGGATTCAAAATGAGACTGCGTGATCAAAAAGAAAGTTGAAGCCCTACCTGTTAGGAGACTGTCGGCGCAAGAATCGTCAAAAACGAGTGTCGGGGTAGCCCAAGGAAGCCTTCACACTGCCGCTGCGACGAAGAAGAACCCAAGAAAAGCAACGTCGCACTGCGCCGTAAAAACCAGAACCTCGGGATGCGTGCACCAAAAATCCTGAAACTTTGCAGGATGATCAAGCAATAAGAGAGGAAAATTTCATCTTAGGGGTGCTCGGGCAGAAGGTGTGTGGGCTGAGAGAAAAAAAGGCAAAGAAGAAGGCTCGGGCAGGTATTTATAGTGCTGGAGGAACAAATGGGAAAATTCCCATTTTGTCCCAAGTTTCGGGCTCGCACAGTGCGGCCCGGCCCGGCCCGCGCGGTTTCGGGCACGCACAATGCGGCCCGGCCCGCCGGTTTCGGGCGCGCACAGTGCGGCCTGGCCCACTTCGCGCCGTCGGACGGGATCCGCTGCTTCGTCCGACCCGCCTCGGAGCCCGCCACGTGTCGCCGAACAAGCGGCAGCCGTGCAAGCCGCGCCCGCTGCCGCCACGCGTCCCCGCCCGCGGTCAACGCGGTGGGTGGCGCCCACGAACCAGCGGGCGCCACGTGGCGCTGCCCACCTGCCCCACCTGCCCGCCGGTACGGCCAACCGCCCCCGCGCCTGCCCCCGCGCGTGCGTGGACCGCGCGCCTGTGGACCCGCCAATCCGGGGCTGCCACGTGGCGCGCCCCGGTCTATGGCTCCCCGCGCGCTCTCGTGGACCGAGCGCACGTGGGCCGCCCAATCACGCGCTGCCACGTGTATACCCGCCGGTCCACGCCCCCAACGGTGCACCCCGGACACTACCCAAGACTTCCGTGGACCCAGCCGCGTGCGCCGGCCAATCCGGTGGCGCCACATGGCACCCCCGCCGGTCCACGGCTCCCCCATGCACCAGAAATCTAATAAATTTTTCGGGAGTCCGTTTTTAGGCATCCGAACTCAGAATTTAGCAAACAAAAAGCCATTTTCAAGCGTTTTTCCGCGCTGAATCCAAATCCAACCTCTGTTTGGCCTAAAACCTTTTCTAAAATCCGACAAAAGCAGCCGAAGGCCAACACAACAACCAAAAGCTCACAGGGTCCATCTGTGGCATCCCTTTGATGCACTATGGGCTAAATACACCATCAACAAGTGTATACACAGTGGATTCACGGGAAAAAGCTGCATGGGGTTCTGGGGCCCTACATCATCTTCTCTAAAAAAAAGTTTCGTCCCCGAAACAAGGAAAAACAAAGCAGACGTACCTCAATCAGAAGCGTCGAACAAGAAGGGGTAGGCATCTCTCATCTCTATCTCCAGCTCCCAAGTGGCCTCTCGCTCCTCGTGATTGCTCCACAAGATCTTCACATACGGAATGGCCCGATTTCGCAATTCCCTCACCTCACGAGCAAGAATCCGCAACGGGCGCTCCTCGTAGACCAAGTCCTCGCCGATCTCTAACGAAGTGAAGTCAATCACGTGCGACGGGTCAAAAACATATCTCCTCAGAGCTGAGATGTGGAAGACATCATGAACTCCGGCCAGGCGTGGGGGTAAGGCAACTCTGTAAGCCACAGGACCAACTCTGCCAAGTACCTCAAAGGGTCCAATATAGCGGGGACTGAGCTTCCCCCGCACTCCAAATCTCCGGACCCCTTTCGAGGGCGAGACCTTCAAGAAGACATGATCACCCACCTGAAACTCTAGGTCTCGCCGTCGAGTATCGGCGTAGCTCCTCTGACGACTCTGGGCTGTCTCAAGATGTTGGCGAATAACTCTGACTTTTTCCTCAGCCTCCAATAGTAGATCCGGTCCCAAAGTCCTCCGCTCACCCACGTCACTCCAATACAAGGGAGACCGACACTTGCGTCCATACAACGCCTCAAACGGAGCCATCTGGATGCTCGCCTGATAGCTGTTGTGTAAAGTACCGGGGCATTGGATAGCGCGCCGACCACACAGATGGCTTGGAGCAGAGAGTTGCCTTGGGCATGTTGCATTTGAGGTTGCTGTTGATGCCGAGTTGATTCGGATCAACGCGGAAGCTCCAGCTCGATTCGGGGTTTTTCCGGGCTTTGTAGGCCGATTGAGGACAAGATTGGAAATTTTTGACTTCACCGTGGAGCGCTGAAAATTTAGGAACACTTGGAACAGGTGTACTTTCAGATTACAGCGAGGTCCGGGAGGTTCCGGACTGACGCGGAGGACCCGGAGTCAAAAAGTGAGTCGGAACTGGCAATTTTGGAGCCGGTAATTGATTTGAGCACCCCGACTCAACGGATAAGCTTTTTGAGGAGAAAAAGCTGTGGACACGTGTACTTTTGATTTACAGCGAGGTTCGGGAGGTTCCGGACTGACGCGGAGGACCCGGAGGCAAAAAGTGAGTTGGAACTGGCAATTTTGGAGCCGGTAATTGATTTGAGCACCCCGACTCAACGGATGAGCTTTTTGAAGAGAAAAAGCTGTGAGCGCGTGTATTTTCGATTTACAGCGGAGTTCGGGAAGTTCCGGGCAGCGGCGGAGAGCCCGAAGGCAAAAAGTGAGTTGGAGTTGGATTATTGGAATTAATTAATTAGTTAATTAATTATTAAAGCTTTTGCTTTATAAAAGCTTCCCCCAGCCCCTCCTCTGCTGCAGAGAGAAAGAAAGAAAAGGAAGAAAGAAAGAAAGGAAAAGAAAAGAGAGGAAAAGGAAAAAAGAAAAGGAAGAAGAGGGTTCTTGAGGTGATCTTGGATTTTTGGACTCGCCGTTGGAGGCCGCGTGGAGCTCGTGGGCGTGCGGCGAGCGGCAACGAGGTAAGCAATTTCTGATTTTTGAGGTTTCTTGGAGTTTTTGAGCTTTAGGGATTTTCTTAATTGGTTTTTAAAAGCTGAAAAAAATGGATTCTTGGATTTTTGGGATTTTCGGATTTTATCGGATTTTCTTTGGTTTTGCCGTCGCCGGCGGCCGCGCGCGCGCGCAACGGCGCACGCGCGGCGCCAGGGTGCTGCTGTTGGCAGCACCCTGCGGCGAGGTGCCGCTGGGCGCGGCGCCGCGTGCAGCAAAGTGCTGCACGCGACGCTGCCAGGCCGCGCGCAGGCGCGCGGGGCAGGGCCGCGCGCAGGTGCGCGTGGCGCTGCCTGGCCGCGCGCGGGCGCGCGCGGCAGGGCCGCGCGCAGGTGCGCGCGGCACCGCTTGGCCGCGCGTAGGTGCGCGCGGCATGGCCGCGCGCGGGAGCGCGCGGCAGGGCCGCGCGCAGGTGCGCGCGGCACCGTTTGGCCGCGCGCAGGTGCGCGCGGCACCGCATGGCCGCGCGCGGGCCTGCGCGGGCCGCGCGGGCCGCGCGCAGGCGTGCGCGGGCCTGCGCGGGCGCGCGGGCTGCGCGCAGCGGCCGCGCGCGCGCGGCGGGCTGCGCGCGGCCGCGCGCAGCGCCGCTGGGCGCCGCGCGCAGCGCCGCTGGGGCACTGCGCGACGCGCTCCAGCGTCGCGCAGCAGCCCCTGCGCCGCGCGGTTTGGCTTGGTGCCGCGCGGTGGGCCTCCCTCGTCGCGCGGCAGGGCTGGTGGACGCTCGGCGTGCTCCCGGACGGCGGGCGACACCTCGGGTTGCGTGCCGGCGCCGTTTTTTCGCTGTCGGAGCCCGTTGGTCGCCGTCGGCCGCTGTTTTTTGCCGCCGCGAGCTGTTTTTCGCCGTCGGGCGCTGGTTTTCGCCGACGGAGCAGTTTTTCGCCGCCGCGCGCTGTTTTCCGCCGTCGGGCGCAGTTTTTCCGCCGACGGAGCCGTTTTTCGCAGTTTTCGCCGGCAGATTTCGCAAGCGGTTCCGCGCGCAGGTTTCGCTGTTTTCCGCTGTTTTGCGAGCGGTTTTCGCAGGATTTTCGCAAGCTGATTTGTGAGCTGTTTTCGCCGTCGGGCACAGTTTTTCGCCGACGGAGCAGCTTTTCGCAAGCTGTTTTCGCAAGCCGGTTTTGAGCAGTTTTTGCAAGCAGTTTGTGAGCAGATTTTGAGCGGTTTTCGCGAGCAGTTTCGCAGGGTTTTCGCGAACTGTCTCGCTAGCAGTTTTTGCCTGTTTTTCGTCGTCGGGCGCTGTTTTTCGCCGACGGAGCTGTTTTTCGCCGCCGCGTGCTGTTTTTCGCCGTCGGGCGCAGTTTTTCGCCGACGGAGCTGTTTTCGCCGCCGCGTGCTGTTTTTCGCCGTCGGGCACTGGTTTTCGCTGACGGAGGCTGTTTTCGCCGACGGAAGCTGTTTTTCGCCGTCGGATGCTCGGTTTTGACTGTGTGGATTGATTTTGCGATTTCTTCGCTTCTGGCAGCGTGCGGTGCAGTTTTAGCTTCCGCGGAGCGCGCGGTCGTGTGGTTGGTCGCCGCGTGCTCCGATTCGCGTGCGGATTCTGGCATCGGGCTTCGTGTTGCGTGCGGACCCCTTGGAAGCAAGGTAAGCCCGCTGAGCCAATTGCAAGTGTCGACGAGCAATTGGTGGCTTTCTGAGGTGGGTTGGTTTTCTCTCCAAGTCTACGGACTTCCTTCTAATTCTAATGTGTTAGGATTGCATGCTAGTTTAAGTGTTTTCTTGGAACTTAACTAGCACCCCCGTCATATGTGCATGAGTTTGACCAGACCATTTGTGAACCTTAATTTGGGCTAGGTTCCTTTATGCTTTAGACATCCCGCACTTTTCATATCCTTCGGGACTTAGAGTTTCCTCGCCCGGGTAGTGGGCTGAGTGGTCGGAGTGTTGTGGGACGGGTGTTGCACTCGGGCCCGGGGGGCCGAGTGGGGTCTGGTGGCTGGGTTAGGCCAGTGTTAGCATTTTGGGGAACCGTTTCAGATGAACGGTGGTCCCGGGGGTTTTCCTTTCCGCTGTTCTCCTCGTCACCACCAGGTTGGGATCGTGGTGCACGTGTGTTAGCAGGACCTTGAACCCAGAACCTTTTTGGATGAATACATGATTTTAGTCAGCCAATGTTTCTTCCAAGCCTCGCAAGGTTGTCTGAGTCTGTTCTCGTCTGTTGGGACGAAGGCATCAGCTCTTCGAGGCTTGGGCATAAAACTTGATTTCAAAGGGTTTTCCTAAAAGAGACTAAAAATCATTAAAAAGATGGATTTCTCTCAGATCGAATGGTTTTCTGAAATAAATGACATGGTTTCTTATAAACTTATCCACCCGAGCGGATTCGAGTGATCTGGGTTCTAAGGGCTGCTTTCTCTCTTGGGGACGTAGATGTTAGTCTCCCGGGGTTTCGGACCCTTCGTAGATCTGGCCGTGGAGTAGCTCCGGCCGTGAGTCGAGTGTTGAGTTCAGTGAGGTGTTGTTGAGGGAGCCGTTGGGAGAGACGGTGGTCCCAGCTGTGTAGTACCTTCGTTGAGTGGGTCTGTGTTGTGAGATTGAGTCGTGGAGGGTTCTCCGACTGAGTTTGTGCTTTGAGCATCGAGATACCGATCTGTTTGATCGAGGACCACAGCCTGCAGGAGCCACTTGTGAGACAGTGATACTGATGAGATACTTGAGTTCGGTGGGGTCGCACCCCTCGAACCACGCCCCGGGTGCGTTGATGATTCCGAGCCTGATGAGGCTGCGATGATGATACCGAGCCTGACGAGGCTGCGATGATGCGCCTAGTTCATATACTAGAGGTCGCTTGATACCCCTGGTCGTGCTACCATAGGGTCACTGTGTGAGATATCGAGTTTGTCCGTTTGGACACCCTGGTTGATACACCAGGGGGCGCGGCTTGACTCGACTGGACCCTGTGGGGCAGTCGCTGAGATTTGAGATACACTGAGAGAGTGATGGCGTAGCATGTGTCATAGTAGAGCGTCTTGGGCTTAGTACTTGTGACATATTGTCAGCAGTGAGTGACTGCATACCATCATCCATTTTCTCTTCTTATTGAGCATAGTAGATAGAGGCATGATAGCTGTAGATTCTTTTCCAGCTTATTTATATTTATCATCAGTCTTTTCTCTATCTTGTGCCTCTGGTAGACTTAGTGGGCAGACCGTGGTTCTTGGAGACGGTACCCACTGAGAACTACTGTAGGATGTAGTTCTCACACCCTCTGTCGGTGACAGGTTGCTGAGGCTTTCTTCCGTTTCTGCTGAGCTTGATTGGGCGGACCGAGGACAGGGAGTCGCGTGATAGTTCCCTACCAGCATTGTTACTTTAGAGAGAGGTAGATGTACCATCCCGGATTGTGGGAGTGGGTTATGTTTCTTGTTAGCTATCTCCCATTTGGATTTGTAGATATTGTATAGGTGGACTTCTATTTGTATCATCTGATTTTGGGAGATAGGCTATGAGTTGTAGCAACTTTGTAGTTGAGAAAAATTTTATAGTACAGCTTTTTATCCGCTCTGATATCTGTGTAGCTGTAGTTTTGTCTTTTGCAAGCTAGACGCTTCGTCTGTACGGCAGTTTCCGTATAGATGGCGGATCTGTTAGCGAGCCCGGGTCGCAGTTCGACCCCGGGGCGTGACATGTTGTTGTACGCGAACTCAACCAAAGATAAGTGTCGGTACCACCCCCCTCCAAAATCCATAACGCACGCTCTCAACATAGCCTCGAGGGTCTGTATGGTGTGCTCAGACTGTCCATCGGTCTGTGGGTGGAAAGCGGTGCTAAACCTGAGCTGAGTCCCCAATGCGGACTGTAAACTCCCCCAAAAGCGCGACACGAATCTCAGGTCCCTATCTGACACAATCGAAGCAGGTACCCCGTGAAGCCTCACTATCTCATCCAGATACAGCTGCGCCAGACGCTCCAGTGGCCAAGTCATCTGAACCGGCAAGAAGTGTGCCGACTTGGTGAGTCTATTCACGATAACCCAAATCGCATCTACCCCGCTCTGCGCCCTCGGCAATCCAGTGACGAAATCCATAGTAACGTGGTCCCACTTCCACTCGGGAATTGGAAGACTCTGCAACTTGCCAGCAGGAACCCGGTGCTCTGCCTTCACTTGCTGGCAAGTTAAACAATGAGCCACAAATCTCCCAATGTCCCGCTTCATTCCGGGCCACCAAAAATGTGCCTTGAGGTCCTTATACATCTTAGTACCGCCAGGATGAACGGTATATGGTGTATAATGGGCCTCCCTCAAAATTTGGTCTCTAATCTCCTGATCCATAGGCACACATACTCGGTCCCTGTACCGCAGTACTCCCGAGCTATCCACAGAAAAATCCCCTGTCTGATCCGCCTGAAGCTGCATCCTGATCCTCATCAAGTGGGGGTCCTCACTCTGTGCGTCCCTGATCCTGTCCAACAGAGTGGGCTGCAAGACCATAGACATAAGTCTAGCAGAGACCCCAGGGGATACCACCTCTATCTGTAGCCGCCTCATCTGCTCGACCAACGGCGCCTGCTGCGAGATCATCGAACTCAGACTCGTCCTCCTACTCAAAGCATCCGCCACAACATTGGCCTTGCCGGGATGATAATGGATACTCAGGTCATAATCCTTTAACAACTCCAACCACCGGCGCTGTCTCAAATTCAGCTCCTTCTGGGTGAACAGATACTTCAAGCTTTTATGATCAGTGTATATCTCGCAATGCTCTCCATACAAGTAATGCCGCCACAGCTTCAGAGCAAACACCACCGCTGCCAGCTCAAGATCATGAGTAGGGTAATTCCTCTCATAGTCCTTTAATTGCCGTGAAGCATAGGCAATCACCCTACCATGCTGCATCAACACACACCCCAGACCACTATGAGAGGCATCGCTGTAAATCACAAATCCTTCCCCCATAACCGGGAGGGCAAGGATCGGAGCGGTCATCAACCTCTGCTTCAGCTCCTCGAAACAGCTCTGGCAAGTCTCGCTCCAAATAAATTTAACCCCTTTCCTGGTTAGACGTGTGAGGGGAGAGGAAAGCTTCGCAAAGCCTTCCACAAATCAGCGATAATAACCAGCCAATCCAAGAAAACTCCGCACCTCGGTGATAGTCGTCGGCCTCGGCCAATCCCGAATAGCGTCCACCTTGGCCGGATCCACCGCCACTCCTGTAGCTGAAACCACGTGACCCAAAAAGGAGACCTCCCGGAGCCAAAACTCGCACTTCTTAAGCTTGGCATACAACTTCTTCTCTCGCAGAAGTTATAGCACGATCCTCAAGTGCTCCTCGTGCTCCACATCGCTCCGGGAGTAAATCAATATATCATCAATAAACACCACCACAAACCTGTCCAAAAACGGCTGAAATATCCTGTTCATCAAGTCCATGAATGCGGCAGGGGCATTAGTCAACCGAAAGACATCACCGTAAACTCATAATGCCCGTACCGCGATCTGAATGCCGTTTTGGAGATGTCCACGGCCCTCACCCTCAGCTGGTGGTAACCAGACTGCAGATCAATCTTCGAGAACACAGACGCTCCCTGCAACTGATCAAACAAATCATCTATCCGGGGGAGGGGATACTTGTTCCGGATGGTCACTTTATTCAATTCCCTATAATCCACACACAATCGAAGTGACCCATCCTTCTTCCTCACAAATAATACAGGCGCTCCCTAAGGAGAAACACTGGGTCTGATAAAGCCCCGGTCCAAGAGATCCTGAAGCTGGGCTTTCAACTCCCTCAACTCGGCTGGCGCCATCCTATAGGGTGCCTTTGAGATGGGTGCAGTCCCAGGGACCACGTCAATCACAAACTCTATCTCTCTCTCCGGCGGCATAGTCGTCAACTCAGGGGGAAACACATCTGGAAACTCACGGACAATAGGGATATCCTCGAGTCCTAGTGCCGCCGTAGGCACCTCCACAACAGTGGCCAGGAAGGCAGTGCAACCTCTGCTCAAGATCCGCCTAGCTCTCGCCGAAGAAATAGTCGCTGCAAACAGCGTGCTCTGGCAACCTCTGAAGATGAACTCCTCCTGTCCTGGCTCGCGGAGAGTCACCGTCCTCTCCCTGCAGTCGATAGTGGCGGAATACCGTGACAGCCAATCCATCCCTAGCACCAAGTATAAATCCTGGAGCTGCTGCAAGACAAGCAAATCTGCAGGCAATATCCAAGATCCCATCTGCACCGAGCAAGCCACACAATACTCCTCGACATGCAAAACATGATCAGGAATCCGCACCTCTAATGCATGAGACAAGGACTCTATCTCTATACCATGATGGGATGAAAATGCTCGACTAATAAAAGAATGAGATGCTCCAGTGTCGAATAAAGTGCGAGTCCTAATGCCAGAAAGTAAGATAATACCTGCCACCACCTGGTCGGCCGCTGAAGAGTCTGCTAACTGGGCGGCATATGCCTGCCCGCTCTGAGCTGGAGGCCTGTAATCAGTGGGATGCAAAGAATATGGCCTGCTCGCTGGAGCAAAAGGCCGCTGAGCTGGTGGCCGCTGCTGAGGTGAATAAGGAGCCGACGCTGAAGAGGGTGCCGAGGAAGTAGTAAGGGGGCAGGTAGCTCGCATGTGTCCCGGCTGTCCACATCGAAAACATCGACCCCACCTCTGGTCACAAGTGCCGGAAAGATGCTGACCTCCACAAAAGATGCATCTGTCGGAAGTCCGGGGCTGTCTCGACTGCTGCTGCTGCCTCGAGGACTGCTGCTGCGATCCCTGCTGCCTCGGCTGTGATCTCTGCTGCTGATGCTGCGGTGGCCTCTGGGATCCACCAGGCCCTCTCCTCTCAGAACGCCCACGGCCATAAAACTGGGGCTGTGGCGGTCGTGGAGGTCTCCATGAACTGGCATGTCCCCCGTCATCTGGGGCTGGTCGCTTCCTATCGGAACTCTGCGCGACCGCGGCCCTCCGTCTGGCTACCACCTGATCCCCCCTCTCCACCCAATGTGCATGCTCTGCGGCCGCCTCAAGAGTCTGAAATCTCTGAGCATGCACTAGTGTTACGGCTTTTTGTGTTGGCATATTTCGTGAGTTGAGTCGTAGTCTTAAAGTGATCAAATTGTCAATCAGCAATTGAAGACTCAGAGAAGATTCAACAAGATCTCAAGTTGACACTCAGTGTTTTGAGTCTTGAAGATTGAAGTTGAAGAATTGTGGATCATATACATCAATCTTAAAGAAAATGGATTCGGATTGATCAGGTACGTTTAACTAAATAATTTTGGTAATCCGAATACATTTGTGTAGTTTAGAAACACTTGGATAAGTTTTCATTGCTTAAAAATCAAAAACTGGACAAATTGGATGTTCAGAGTCCAGTTCAGAATTTCTGATCCTGAACCGATCCGGATCAGAATTCCGATCCGGATCAGAATTCCGATCCGGATCCCGAACCTTGTTTTTTCAGGAATTGCTGAAAAAAGACGACAGTCAGGATCGCCGTAAATCCGATCCGGATCGTCGTGCGGAAAAATTTCTGTTAAGTCAGTTTTTGATGCTTATCTCTTTCCAAAGGTTTCTAAACTATAAATAGACACTTAGGGTTTCTCAAGAACTACCGATGATTATATAAAACACTTGAGAGCAACCCTAGAGGCTAGGTTTTTATCGTTCTTCTTTATAGCCTCTTTTAGGTCAATTCGACGGTTCTTCCAAGATCTATCTTTTGTCGAATTGATCTAGTCTTTGCTTAGAGATTCCTTCTACGGTTCCTCAATGATAATCTAAGCAAAGGATCACCATCGAAACTTTTATCAAGTTTGCGTCGTGGATTCGACGTAGCATCGTGGATTCGATGTGTTGAAGGCGTTTCGTGGATTCGAAACGTGTGCTCGTGGATTCAAGTGGCATTCGTGGATTCGAACGTGTGCAGTGGACGTGCAATCGGTGAGCGCAAGGTCCGAAGAAGTTGAAGGAGGGGTTTGAGTCCGTGGAGTCGGTAATCACCTTGTTATTCTTCTATTCTTAGTGGATTGTTATTGCGTGTTGGTCCCGTGGTTTTTCTCCTGGATTGGAGTTTCCACGTAAATCTCGGTGTGCTATTTTTATTTTCCGCATTGGTTTTTATTTTGCACTGAGATTGGTTTTATAAGTATTACACCTATTCACCCCCCCTCTAGTTGTTTGATAGTACCTATTTAGATCCGTGTGGTTCCTTAATAATTATAAAAACCTACAATTGGTATCAGAGAGGGTTTTAGGTTTATCTATCATGTCGGGTGGAAGTGGTAATATTTATAGACCTCCTCTTTTTGATGGGACTAATTATGCTTATTGGAAAGTGCGGATGCGAGCTTTTCTCATCGCAATTGATGGGCGGGTATGGCAATCCGTGGAATACGGTTGGGTGCATCCTGTTGAGGAAGTAGGAAATTCTACTACCCCAAAACCTCGCTCTAGATGGTCTCAAGAGGAATTCGAAAGTTCTTCTTACAATGGGAAGGGTATGAACGCTTTATTTAATTCTCTTTCCTCGACTGAGTTTACACGAATTTCTGCGTGTGAAACCGCGAAGGAAATTTGGGATATTCTCAAAATTACACATGAGGGTACTAATCTTGTAAAAATTCAAAAGCTCCAGATGCTTACAAGTCAATTTGACTCTATTCATATGGATGAGCATGAATTGTTTACAGATTATTACACTAGACTTCAAGATGTGACCAATACTTGTGCTAATTTAGGAGAAAAGATCCCGGAGTCGAGAATTGTAAGAAAGATACTTCGGATTCTTCCGGAACGGTTTAGGGCAAAGGTTACCGCCATTGAAACCGTTAGTCATCCGGATGAGATGAGAGTAGAGGAATTAGTAAGTGCTTTGCAAACTTATGAAGTGACTTTTCCTACTAATCAAATTTCTTCCAAGTCTTCTTCTAAGCTTACAGGTATTGCATTCAAATCAACAAAGGAAGAAGACGGCGAATCAAGTTCCGATGATGAAATCTCTTTTGCCGATTTTGAAGAACAATTGGCGCGGATCACAAAGAAATTTCGTCAGAAATTTTGGAAGAATCGAACCGATGGATCTTCATCCTCGAAACCATCTAAAGGATCATCGGGTTCTAAATCCTCTAACCTCAAAAACTTTGCAAAACCTTCTAAAGAAAAAGAAAAAGATGAATTCGAAGGGGAAATCCAATGTTATCGATGCAAAGGCTACGGCCATATTTCAACGGATTGTCCTTCTCCGAAATCATATAAAAAGAAGGCTTTGCAAGCGAAAACTTGGGACGATTCTACATCTAATGAATCGACCTCAAGTAAAGAAGAAAAAGTCGTTGCCTTACATGCCTCTCATATTCCCTCTTCTAATGTTTCCTTATCATTTTTAATCACTGACTCTATTCCTTTGATTTTGCATGAAACATCAACATCCGGCGGAGAGTCATCAAGTGAGGGGGAGTCGGACGAAGAAGAACTCGTTGAGGCATATCAACAACTTCTTACGGAATCAAAGAAGATGGCCAAGCATATTAAGAAGTTGAGGAAGCAACGACTTGAGATTCAAGACGAGAATCATGTTTTAAAGATCAAACTTCATGATCTCGAGGAGGAACGGGAGCTTTTATTGGATAATAATAAAATCCTCCAAGAAAAGATAAATCAATCGGAAACGGTCGTTAATTCCCACATTAACAAGATTGATTTTCTAGAAAAACAGTTTGAGGAAATTCATGTCACCAACCAAGCTTTGACCAAGCAAGTTCATCAACTCAAATCCGACATACAAAGGATTTCAACCGGTTCCAAGAAACTTGATTGTATGTTTGGATTAGGTCAAACAAGTAAGGTTGGTTTGGGATTTAAAAATAACCAAACTGTGAAGGCTTCAAGTTCCACAACTAAATTGAAAGGAAGAACTTGTCACCAATGTGGACTTGAAGGACACTTGATGAAGACGTGCCCGAAAAAGAGAAAGAAGAATTCTTCGGCAACTTCATCTACGGAGCGAACTCAACGGAATCAAAAGACACATCAAGTTAAAGGAGTTCACTCAACCCACCAAAGGTCCGAGCCACAACATCAATCATACAAGTGGATCATTGCGAGGCAAAGACCTAAGGTGGACCAACTGTCAAAGCTATCATCTCCCAGCCACAACGAATCAAGACAACCCAAAATCCGACGATTTTGGATTCGGAAAGGTGATATCTTTCCTTGTCTTAAGTTCTAAATAGCTTATGACTGTATGTAATGATTTGATTGGTTTTTCTTTCATATTTTTTTGAATCTCTGCATTACATGTTTTCAATGCTCTTTGTTTTTATGTTTTGTTTTTGAACAAAAGGGTTTTAACGAACGAGTACATTGAATAAAAAGGGTTTCACTTTCATTCACTCCAATTTAATTTTATATGAATTATCAACTTTACTCCATAATCATAATTCTTGAAGATACTTCATTATAGGAGTTTTTGATAATTATATTCATCAAATTTTAGTAATCATGTGTGATCTTTAGATGCTTAACCTATCTCGGTTGTGTGAATTCTTTGTGATAAACATGAGACAACCGATAG
The DNA here is from genome assembly GCA_029204045.2 of Tillandsia leiboldiana. Lineage (NCBI taxonomy): Eukaryota > Viridiplantae > Streptophyta > Magnoliopsida > Poales > Bromeliaceae > Tillandsia > Tillandsia leiboldiana. The sequence goes on from CM055068.1 coordinate 16,059,029, forward strand.
ACTAAAATTTGGGATTTAATTCTTTCACATAAGAGATTGTATTTTCTTACAAGGGTAATAAAATGAATTGCAAAAGATGTGGAAAGAGTTACATCTGAAAGGAGTGTGAAAACTACCACCACATGTTGGAAAGAGCTGCCACCCCGGTCGTCCGGTTTGTGTGTGAAGCTACCACAAGTTTTGGATGCTTGAAAAATATTTTTTTTGGAAAAATCTTTAGATGAAGCATTTGGAGATCATATTCAAAGTTCTTATATTTTGAACAATCTCCTGGTTGGTATAAGGTGGGATAGTTGAAAGATGCTCAAAGAGCCACCCTTAGGTATTTTAGTGCATATCTCAATTTAGAAGGGTAAAATTCAAAATTGATGTCATTTGGAAATCTCTGTAAGTCATCTTTGTAAATCTGTTACATCTTGATAGAGTTTGGATCTCTAGGTTATTTTTGATGACTTGTGTTTGACGAATATAACATGAAAAACGTTTATAATGTTTTATCCTTATTTTTCATGATTTCGGAGTAAATCTTTTTAATTTTTGTAAAATTAATTGGATTGAATGACATCTATGTGATCTCATATTATTTTCAAGCACTTAAATTGTTTTCTTGATGGAATACAAATCGGTAATTCAAATATTTCAAAATCTGGATTTGTTTTCAAGAAATTATTTGATTTTTGCTTTCGAGTACCGGTACGCAATCTGTGTTTTTGTTATATACCGGAACTGAGCTTTTATCTCTCTTTCTCTATGAACTAATGTTGTTAGTGATTTCTTTTTGCCTATATTCACTGTTTGACAATTTGTGACAAAAAGGGGGAGAACAGAGATAGGGGGAGAACAGAGATGCTCAAGATAGGGGGAGAAAAGGAAAAGAGATGACGAAAAAGGAGCCGAAAAACAAAAAGAACCAAAAGGACGAATCAAATGTAGGATTTACATTTAATTTTTAACGACTGACTTTTGATTTTGTTTGGAGTTTTGTTTTGCAGGATCTACATCACTTTAAGACTCCAAGTCCTAAGTCATAGAGTTTGTTCTAAGACTGGTTCAAATGTAATTTTTGTTTATTGGATCTTTCACGCAAAGAAAGTCAATGTTTTGGTGATAACATTGAGTTTCAATTTTTTTGTTTAAGATGAGTGTCTTGAGCGTTTTATGTATTTTTGGGTTTTGTCACGAAATTGCCAAAGGGGGAGATTGTTACGGCTTTTTGTGTTGGCATATTTCGTGAGTTGAGTCATAGTCTTAAAGTGATCAAATTGTCAATCAGCAATTGAAGACTCAGAGAAGATTCAACAAGATCTCAAGTTGATACTCAGTGTTTTGAGTCTTGAAGATTGAAGTTGAAGAATTGTGGATCATATACATCAATCTTAAAGAAAATGGATTCAGATTGATCAGGTACGTTTAACTAAATAATTTTGGTAATCCGAATACATTTGTGTAGTTTAGAAACACTTGGATATGTTTTCATTGCTTAAAAATCAAAAACTGGACAAATTGGATGTTCAGAGTCCAGTTCAGAATTTCTGATCCTGAACCGATCCGGATCAGAATTCCGATCCGGATCAGAATTCTGATCCGGATCCCGAACCTTGTTTTTTCAGGAATTGCTGAAAAAAGACGACAGTCAGGATCGCCGTAAATCCGATCCGGATCGTCGTGCGGGAAAATTTCTGTTAAGTCAGTTTTGTATGCTTATCTCTTTCCAAAGGTTTCTAAACTATAAATAGACACTTAGGGTTTCTCAAGAACTACCGATGATTATATAAAACACTTGAGAGCAACCCTAGAGGCTAGGTTTTTATCGTTCTTCTTTATAGCCTCTTTTAGGTCAATTCGACGGTTCTTCCAAGATCTATCTTTTGTCGAATTGATCTAGTCTTTGCTTAGAGATTCCTTCTACGGTTCCTCAATGATAATCTAAGCAAAGGATCACCATCGAAACTTTTATCAAGTTTGCGTCGTGGATTCGACGTAGCATCGTGGATTCGATGTGTTGAAGGCGTTTCGTGGATTCGAAACATGTGCTCGTGGATTCGAGTGGCGTTCGTGGATTCGAACGTGTGCAGTGGACGTGCAATCGGTGAGCGCAAGATCCGAAGAAGTTGAAGGAGGGGTTTGAGTCCGTAGAGTCGGTAATCACCTTGTTATTCTTCTATTCTTAGTGGATTGTTATTGCGTGTTGGTCCCGTGGTTTTTCTCCTGGATTGGAGTTTCCACGTAAATCTCGGTGTGCTATTTTTATTTTCCGCATTGGTTTTTATTTTGCACTGAGATTGGTTTTATAAGTATTACACCTATTCACCCCCCCTCTAGTTTTTTGATAGTACCTATTTAGATCCGTGTTGATCCTTAATAATTATAAAAACCTACAACTAGCGTGTAAATCTCTGGACGGAGACCTCCCTCGAACAACTCCACCTGGTGCGGACCATCACGAGCGACGAAGGGCACACAGTTGAGTAGCTCCATGAACTCCTGAAAGTACGCCTGAGCCGATCGATCACCCTACTGAAGGTTCTTCAAGTTGTCCTCCAACTTTCTCTTCACACTGGTCGAGAAGTAGGTGTCCAATACTATCCGTCGGAACTCCTCCCAAGGCAGCTGTCGGGTAACCCGGAACTCTAGTGGCTCTACCCGCTGCCACCAAGCATCCGCGTCTCCATCCAAACAGTGCACCGCCATGTGCGCACGGTACCTCAGATCGATGAAAAAGTCCCAGAAAAGCTTCTCCATCGCTGAAAGCCATCTCCCAACCTCACAAGGCTGTGCATCCCGCCCTGAAAACCTAGGCGGGCCCCGCCGGACAAACTTGGAGAGCTTGTCGGCAATGTCCTGCTCCTCCTCCGCAATCAAAGGCTGAATAGCTCCTGGAGCCCCGCTACTAGAAGATGGCGCCGAAGGCACAGAAGGTGCAACAGGAGGCACAGGGGCCTCAGGAACAGCCGGGGGTGGTGCCTCTCTCTGAGCAAGGAACTAGTCCATCCTCTGCTCCTGGCGGCGCTGACCCTCCGCCAACTGGGCCACCAAGGCCCTCAACTCAGTAAGCTCAGAGGGTCGAGACTGCTCTGGCTCATCAGGGGGTAGAGGAGTACCCTGAGTAGGAATCCGGCGTCGAGGAGGCATCCTGCCACAAGAAACCAAACGTCAGCAACAAAACCCCACACGACCCAATCCGGCGAAAGTCAAAAGACATCCCCCTATTTCTGTGACCTTATGTTGTCTGCAGCCAACATAATGGTCCAACAGAAATAGACTATGTCAATCCCTCTTCACTCACAGGAAGAGTCAAGTACATAATCACCGACTTTCGCAAAATGTCACGCCACTCACGCCCTATCATCCTAGGGTCTGCCCAAAAGCCTAGGGTTTCCTAAGTCCCAACCGACCTATCCCTAAGCTCTGATACCAACTTAATCTGTCACGCCCCGGGTGTAAACCAGAACCCGGGCCCGTCTACAGATCCGCCGTGCACACGGTATTTCCCGTGTACACGCAGCGTCGGTAACCTGCTCAGATATAAGAGATAATAAATAAAGGAGCAATAAGAATCAGAGCTGAACTAAAACTACACTATCTCAGACAAAAGCTGGAAGTAAAAGTACAGCTGTAAAATAAATACAACGTCTCTCCCATCTCACCCAAAAAATATACAACTGGCTGGCAAAAGCCAGACCCAAAAAGAACTATAAAAGATCTGTCTGAGAAAAACCGGGTACACCAAAAACTCAAGCTACAACCCTCGGGTGGCTCGCTATCTAATCCGCAATCCTCTTACCTCGATCAGCTGCTGACGGCCCAGCAACTCCCGCAGAGGACTCTTCAAAACAGGGGGAAAGAAACAAAGAAAAGACAATGGGGGTAAGTACTACTATAGAAACAGTAGTCTCCCCTAGTGGGTAAAGCCTCAACTCAGACATGCCCACCAGGTATACCAGAGGGAAAAAGGAGAGAAGATAAGGTGGTAAGCTATAAAAATGCTGATGAACGAGCTACCACTAAAATGCCTCTAAATATGATACCGAAATGAAAGACCGTATGAGTGCATCAGGAGACAATATCTGACCAAATAAACCCAATCGAACCCACCAGTAAAACTAGTACTTCCTGCTCTGCTGTCTCAAGTATCTGCTAACAGATCGGCACTCACTGACCGGAACTCGTGGTCCGGTACTCACTGGCCGCTATGTCAATCGCCTACTCCGGAGTGGCACTCGAGGGGAGCGACCCACACGAGTAAAGTAACCATATCACGAGTATCTCAAGTTTCACTGTATAGCAGGACTGGATCGTGACCATGATCAAGTGGAAAAAACCCTCCACAAAATAGCCCGATCCCCCTCACCCAATCTGATGCAATAGTACAACCCGGTCAACCACCCAAAATCCGTGGTTGCCGCAACTGTCACGCCCCGGGGTCGGAACTGCGACCCGGGCTCACTAACAGATCCGCCATCTGTACGGAAACTGCCGTACAGACGAAGCGTCTAACCTGCAGAAAGAATCAACTACAGAGATACAGATATCAGAGCTGAAAGTAAACGACTAAAACTGAAGTCCAACCACTGTACAACTGAAAATAATACAATATCCATCTCCCCAAATACTATCATATACAAAGTCCTCTGATACAAAAACTCAAAAGGGAGGTATCTCCAATGAATACATCAGTGTACAGACTCTCGATACAAGAATATCCTCACTACAACAGTCTCTCAAACTGTAAAATAAAGTACAACTCTATACCTCACAACAAAGGTCTCTCAACAGAGGAAAAAGAAGAAAACTAATCTACTGAAGCTCTCCTCTGAAGGGGTACCGCTACACTCCAATGACGGGTAGGGAACTAGCTCGCGACTCCCTCGCCTCGGTCAGAAGGATCAGCAACTGGAGCAACAGGAACAGGAGGAGAAGTTCCTGGGGAAAAAGACACCACGACGGGTGTGAGAACTACTTCCCACAGTAGTTCTCAGTGGGTGCCGTCAACAAGCCCAACGGTCTGCCCACCAAGTCTACTAGAGGCCAAAGATAACAACGCAATGCAAACTGAAACAAGAAAAGCTGGAGCTACTCTACAGCTACCATGCCTCTATCTAGATACTCCAAAAAGTGGAACAGATGAAAGTAAATGAGACCACTCGCACCCAAGGTGCTCAAACGACCCAAACGAACTGACTACCTCAAAGGTCCAGTCAAGCCTGCGCCCGTCGACTAGGAACGCTCCTGCCCACTACCACACATCCACATGAGGACGGGATTTACGTGGGGCGTCCTGTCCTACTAACTCATCCCTCGCGCAAAACTGCCTCAACAGGCCAACCATCGTATCCACAGCGGCATCTCAGGACGCGACTCCAACTGAGTAGAACGGCGCGGCATAGAGTATCAAACATTGGCATATGCAGGCTAGTCAAAAACCACGCTCACTCTCAGAACGGTAGGACTCAAGATCCCCAAATACCTCGCACAACAGTCGGAGCACTCTCGACGACTCAGCTGCTCGGCTAACTCGAAACACGTGACACTAGCCTCTCCAACGGCTCGCAGCACAAGGCTCACTGGCTGGAGATACTCCACAGCCAGGAACGACCCATAACTCAGGGTAACAAAACAGGTCGGACAACACTCAACGACCTGGGACCACCGCCAACCCCAACGGTTCCCAACAAGACGGTCCGGAAGATACTCGACGGCCCGGGACTGCCGTCTGCGCGTCGGCTCCCTCCACGACGGCACAACAGGGAAACAAGACCTCCCGGGACTACCGTTTACCCAAACGGCTCCCGGCACAGATAAGCAACCCAGTACAATTACCAGACTCCACTCTGCTCCCAGGCAAGAGTGTAAAAGCATCCCACACTAAAAGCAAGTCCCGACCTCTCGGCCCACTACCCGGGCGAGAAAACACTATGTCCAGGGATGAAGGTACAGTGTGGATGTCTAAGCATAAATAACCCTAGCCCAAGTGAGGGTTTTCTACTAGTCTGGTTACACATACAACATATGACGGGGGTGCTAGGTCAAGTTCCAAAATAACTATATTAACAGATAATAAAAGGAATAACAATTCCTACAATCTGGCATACTACACAATGAAATAAACTATCATGCATAGTCCTACATCAGTAGAAATACTGTACAGTCCATAAAACTTGGAGATAAGGCCACCCACCTCGATTTGCCACCAATTGCTCGTAGACACTTGCAATTGGCCTCCACGCGATCCGCACGCAAAATGGGGCACGCCGTCGGAGTCCGCACGCAAAACGGAGCACGCCGCCGGAGTCCGCACGCAAAACGGAGCACGCTGCCGGAGTCCGCACCAAAAACGGAGTCTGCACGTGAAACGGTGCAGGGCGCCGGAGTCCGCACGCAAAACGGTGCACGGTGCCGGAATCCGCACGCAAAACGGAGTCCGCACGCAAAACGGTGCACGGTGCCGGAGTCCGCACGCAAAACGGTGCACGGTGCCAGGATCCGCACGCAAAACGGAGTTCGCACGCAAAACGGTGCACGGTGCCGGAGTCCGCACGCAAAACGGTGCACGGTGCCAGGATCCGCACGCAAAACGGAGTCCGCACGCAAAACGGTGCACGGTGCCGGAGTCCGCACGCAAAACGGTGCACGGTGCCAGGATCCGCACGCAAAACGGAGTCCGCACGCAAAACGGTGCACGGTGCCGGAGTCCGCACGCAAAACGGTGCACGGTGCCGGAGTCCGCAAGCAAAACGGTGCACGGTGCCCAACACAGAAAAGAGCAAGAGGGTTAATTACAGTCCAAAAGATCGCCCCAAAAACTGTACAAAAATACAGTAAAACCAACACACGGGACCTACCCGACTGCGCCGCCGTCGCCGCAACGCCCCCATCGGAAGCCTCGCGCGCTCCACGAGGCCCGCGACGCGAAACGCCAACTCCCACAACCTCCTCCCTCACTCCCTCTCGCTCTCGGGTGCAGAAGAAAGAAAGAAAGGGAAGAAGGTGGCTTGCGGGGAGGAAGAAGAAGAGGAAAAAGAGGGAGAGGGGAGAAGGCGGGTCCACGGTGCACCGGTCCACGGTGCACCGGCCGGTCCACCGCACCCGCCCGGGTGCACCAGGCCCAGGCAAGGAGGCGCGCGCCCACGTGGCCGTATCCCCGCACGCCACGCGGGCGCGCAGCTCACGCGCCACACGGGCGCGTGACACGCTGCCGCCTGCAGGCGCGGGACACGGCCGCGTGACACGGGCGCGCCCACGTGCTCCCGCGCGGGCGCCAACGGGGGGCCGCCACGTGGCGGCCCCTGCGCGATTCCCGCCGAAGCGCCAGTGCGCCCCCCCTGCCGCGCCGCACGCTCCTCGAGCCGCGCGCCCGCCTCGATCCGCGAGCCGCACTCCTCGGGATTGCCTCGCCTCGCCTCGAGATTCGTGCCGTGATGCCTCGAAAAACGCGCACTTCATCCGGGCTCCAAAACCAACAAGTAAATAGTCCATTCTTAGCGATTTCGCGCGCTGAATCCAAAAACGATGTCCATTTCTCCAAATTCTCACCCGAAAATTTGCCGAATGCCCACTCGATCCGATTTTCGCGCCGGGTCCATTTTTAAAGTCCGATTTGCCCAATTCCAACTCTAAAAATTCCCGAAGGCGACCGGAGAGGTAAACTTTTATCCGGACTTCACCCGGAGTCTAATTTTGACATCTGAATCGCGCGAAAACACTTCTAAACACCCGACGGGTCCTCCAACTTCCCACGGGGTCTCAATTTAAGCCCGAAGTCCACCACTTGTGTCCAAATTGCGCGCAACCCACGCAGGCCTCCAGTGATGCAAGCAAATCCCAAATTGCATCACAAATCCATTTCTGGGCCCCCAACACACGCACCAACACCCCCAACGGCGACCGAAAGCTGCCCAACAACCAGCAACCCTACGCGGGGGATTCCAGGACCTCACATCCTCCCCCACTAAAAGAAAGTTTCGTCCTCAAAACTAGATCAAGCCCATCAGGAGTCAAGAATACCACGGCTAGGTATCAAACAATACGCCTCTAGCTCCCCCACTCGCTCCTCGTGATTACTCCACAACAACAACAACAAGTACGGCATGACCCGATGTGCAATTCTCTCATCTCTCGAGCTAGAAATTGCAACGGGCGTCCCTCGTACTCCAATAATCACAGATCTCAAAGGGGCAAGTAAATCACGGGCGAGGAGAAACACATCACTACTGAGCTGAGACGTGAAAAACCAAGGGCTCCACTAAAAAGGCTGGGGGAAAACTGAGATAACCACAAGTGTAATACGCACCAAACCACAACATGGTGCCACCCTCAACAAGACGACCCGAAGCATACCCGCAGACTCGTCCGATAAGGAAGGGAAATCCAATAAGTTGGGGTCTTCACTCGGTCACTTCCCGATCCAAAACCACCCGAGTGGACTACTCAACTGCAGGCTACCCTCAAAAGGGATCCTCAGGAGACACAATCTCGTGCCACAGTTGGTCGCTCAACATGCTATAACCCCAACGGACCCACGGGTCGAAGTCGATCCCTCAACTCATAAAGAACACCCTAACGGGGACCAAACCGTCGGTGAACGGGACTGAAAACTGGCTCACAAGGCGATCATAAAGCTGATGCCCAACTCGCGGTCAAAAGTCCGAAACATCCAAAAGGCTTTCACCGTTGTGTACCTACAACGTGGCATCACTGCCGTGCACCCACGGCGTGGCATTACTGCCGTGTAACAACGGCGTGGCCTCGCTGCCGTGCGCCACCGGCGTGGCATCACCACCGTGTATCAACGGTGTGGCATCACCACCGTGTATCAACGGTGTGGCATCACTGCCGTGTATCAACGGCGTGGCATCACTGTCGTGTACCAACGGCGTGGCATCACCACCGTGTATCAACGGTGTGGCATCACCACCGTGTATCAACGGTGTGGCATCACTGCCGTGTATCAACGGCGTGGCATCACTGCCGCGTACCAACGGCGTGGCATCACTGCCGTGCGCCAACGGCATGGCATCACCACCGTGTATCAACGGTGTGGTATACCCAAGCATCAAGGCCTCAGATCTCCACAGTCCTATACCCAACACTACCTCGAAAACCCGGAGCTGAGGAAGGGCCAAAAGATCAACAGGCAAAAACCAGGGCCCCAACTGCACTGGGCAGGACCAATAACTCCCATCTATGTGCAACACGTGATCAGGTATCTGAACCTCACGAGAACAAGCTAAAGGTCCTATCTCTAGCCCATACATGTATGCAAATGCCCTAGCACTCTCACAGCTATGTCGGAGAACCCTCCACGACTCAACTCACAGCAACACCCCACTCATAGGCGAGAAGAACTGACGGACGCGGCAAAGATCCAAAAATTCCGATAGACCGGTGCCTAGAACCCCAACCAAACAAGAACAGACCCTAGGCTCAGTCTATCGAAGTTTTCGCTCCTTTACCGTTCAGGGATTCGGTCCCTCTTGTTCAAAGCGGGAAACTATGTCAACAAGCAACTCACGGCTGGAGACGCTCCCGGTAGTCCATCAGGACGAACTCGACGCCATCAAATCTCGGCGTCCTGTCGGGTCATCTCAATCTCACTAAAATAACCACCTGGTAACTCGGCCGGAGGTGAAAATCGCCTCAACAGGCCAAACCTTCGCCACTCACTAGGCGGCATCGCCACTCATTCGGCGGCATCGCCACTCACTGGGCGGCATCACCCCTTACTGGGCGGCATCACCCCTTACTGGGCGGCATCGCCTCTCACTGGGCGGCATCGCCCCTCGTAGCTCGGCCAGTGGAAAGTATCCTCCTGGTAATTCGGCCAGGGAAAAATGTCCTCCTGGTTACTCGGCCAGGGCATGCGCCCACCTGGTAACTCGGCCAGGGGCAACGCATCCATCTGGTTGCTCGGCCAGTGGAAAGTATCCTCCTGGTAATTCGGCCAGGAAAAAATGTCCTCCTGGTAATCTCGGCCAGGGCATGCGCCCACCTGGTAACTCGGCCAGGGGCAACGCATCCATCTGGTTGCTCGGCCAGTGGAAAGTATCCTCCTGGTAACTCGGCCAGTGATAATTATCCATCTGGTAACTCGGCCAGTGATAATTATCCATCTGGTAACTCGGCCAGTGATAATTATCCACCTGGTAACTCGGCCAGTAATAATTATCCATCTGGTAACTCGGCCAGTGATAATTATCCACCTGGTAACTCGGCCAGTGATAATTATCCATCTGGTAACTCGGCCAGTGATAATTATCCACCTGGTAACTCGGCCAGTGATAATTATCCATCTGGTAACTCGGCCAGTGATAATTATCCATCTGGTAACTCGGCCAGTGATAATTATCCATCTGGTAACTCGGCCAGTGATAATTATCCACCTGGTAACTCGGCCAGTAATAATTATCCATCTGGTAACTCGGCCAGTGATAATTATCCACCTGGTAACTCGGCCAGTGATAATTATCCATCTGGTAACTCGGCCAGTGATAATTATCCACCTGGTAACTCGGCCAGTGATAATTATCCATCTGGTAACTCGGCCAGTGATAATTATCCACCTGGTAACTCGGCCAGTGATAATTATCCATCTGGTAACTCGGCCAGTGATAACGCCCTCCTGGTAACTCAGCCAGGGAAAACGCTCTCCTGGTAACTCAGCCAGGGAAAATGCCCTCCTGGTAACTCAGCCAGGGAGAACGCTCTCCTGGTAACTCAGCCAGGAAAAATGCCCTCCTGGTGACTCAGCCAGGGAAAATGCCCTCCTGGTAACTCAGCCAGGGAAAATGCCCTCCTGGTAACTCAGCCAGGGAAAACGCTCTCCTGGTAACTCAGCCAGGGAAAACGCTCTCCTGGTAACTCAGCCAGGAAAAACGCCCTCCTGGTGACTCAGCCAGGGAAAATGCCCTCCTGGTAACTCAGCCAGGGAAAATGCCCTCCTGGTAACTCAGCCAGGGAAAATGCTCTCCTGGTAACTCAGCCAGGGAAAACGCTCTCCTGGTAACTCAGCCAGGAAAAACGCCCTCCTGGTGACTCAGCCAGGGAAAATGCCCTCCTGGTAACTCAGCCAGGGAAAATGCCCTCCTGGTAACTCAGCCAGGGAAAACGCTCTCCTGGTAACTCAGCCAGGGAAAACGCTCTCCTGGTAACTCAGCCAGGAAAAACGCCCTCCTGGTGACTCAGCCAGGGAAAATGCCCTCCTGGTAACTCAGCCAGGGAAAATGCTCTCCTGGTAACTCAGCCAGGGAAAACGCTCTCCTGGTAACTCAGCCAGGAAAAACGCCCTCCTGGTGACTCAGCCAGGGAAAATGCCCTCCTGGTAACTCAGCCAGGGAAAATGCCCTCCTAGTAACTCAGCCAGGGAAAACGCTCTCCTGGTAACTCAGCCAGGAAAAACGCCCTCCTGGTGACTCAGCCAGGGAAAATGCCCTCCTGGTAACTCAGCCAGGGAAAATGCCCTCCTGGTAACTCAGCCAGGGAAAATGCCCTCCTGGTAACTCAGCCAGGGAAAACGCTCTCCTGGTAACTCAGCCAGGAAAAACGCCCTCCTGGTGACTCAGCCAGGGAAAATGCCCTCCTGGTAACTCAGCCAGGGAAAATGCCCTCCTAGTAACTCAGCCAGGGAAAACGCTCTCCTGGTAACTCAGCCAGGAAAAATGCCCTCCTGGTGACTCAGCCAGGGAAAATGCCCTCCTGGTAACTCAGCCAGGGAAAAAACGCCCTCCTGGTGACTCAGCCAGGGAAAATGCCCTCCTGGTAACTCAGCCAGGGAAAATGCCCTCCTAGTAACTCAGCCAGGGAAAACGCTCTCCTGGTAACTCAGCCAGGGAAAATGCCCTCCTGGTGACTCAGCCAGGGAAAATGCCCTCCTGGTGACTCAGCCAGGGAGGGGTGTGTCCTTTTCACAACACGACGTCTCAGGGGTATCGCCACCCACTGCACAACTACAAACGTCAGGACACAACAACCATACGACCCAATCAGCGAAAGTCTAAGACATGTCATCCATTCCATAGTATTATGTTGTCTGCAACCAACATAATCGATTTAGGAGAATAAACATGCCAAACTCTCATCCCGTCTCTTGGGAGAGGTAAAAACTCAATCAGGACTCTCGCTAAAAGTCACGACTCTCACGTAGTCATTCTAATATCCAGCCACAAGCCTAGGGTTTCTAAGTCCACCACGACCTACAACCTAGGCTCTGATACCACTCTAATCTGTCACGCCCCGGGGTCGGAACTGCGACCCGGGCTCACTAACAGATCCGCCATCTGTACGGAAACTGCCGTACAGACGAAGCGTCTAACCTGCAGAAAGAATCAACTACAGAGATACAGATATCAGAGCTGAAAGTAAATGAGACCACTCGCACCCAAGGTGCTCAAACGACCCAAACGAACTGACTACCTCAAAGGTCCAGTCAAGCCTGCGCCCGTCGACTAGGAACGCTCCTGCCCACTACCACACATCCACATGAGGACGGGATTTACGTGGGGCGTCCTGTCCTACTAACTCATCCCTCGCGCAAAACTGCCTCAACAGGCCAACCATCGTATCCACAGCGGCATCTCAGGACGCGACTCCAACTGAGTAGAACGGCGCGGCATAGAGTATCAAACATTGGCATATGCAGGCTAGTCAAAAACCACGCTCACTCTCAGAACGGTAGGACTCAAGATCCCCAAATACCTCGCACAACAGTCGGAGCACTCTCGACGACTCAGCTGCTCGGCTAACTCGAAACACGTGACACTAGCCTCTCCAACGGCTCGCAGCACAAGGCTCACTGGCTGGAGATACTCCACAGCCAGGAACGACCCATAACTCAGGGTAACAAAACAGGTCGGACAACACTCAACGACCTGGGACCACCGCCAACCCCAACGGTTCCCAACAAGACGGTCCGGAAGATACTCGACGGCCCGGGACTGCCGTCTGCGCGTCGGCTCCCTCCACGACGGCACAACAGGGAAACAAGACCTCCCGGGACTACCGTTTACCCAAACGGCTCCCGGCACAGATAAGCAACCCAGTACAATTACCAGACTCCACTCTGCTCCCAGGCAAGAGTGTAAAAGCATCCCACACTAAAAGCAAGTCCCGACCTCTCGGCCCACTACCCGGGCGAGAAAACACTATGTCCAGGGATGAAGGTACAGTGTGGATGTCTAAGCATAAATAACCCTAGCCCAAGTGAGGGTTTTCTACTAGTCTGGTTACACATACAACATATGACGGGGGTGCTAGGTCAAGTTCCAAAATAACTATATTAACAGATAATAAAAGGAATAACAATTCCTACAATCTGGCATACTACACAATGAAATAAACTATCATGCATAGTCCTACATCAGTAGAAATACTGTACAGTCCATAAAACTTGGAGATAAGGCCACCCACCTCGATTTGCCACCAATTGCTCGTAGACACTTGCAATTGGCCTCCACGCGATCCGCACGCAAAATGGGGCACGCCGTCGGAGTCCGCACGCAAAACGGAGCACGCCGCCGGAGTCCGCACACAAAACGGAGCACGCTGCCGGAGTCCGCACCAAAAACGGAGTCTGCACGTGAAACGGTGCAGGGCGCCGGAGTCCGCACGCAAAACGGTGCACGGTGCCGGAATCCGCACGCAAAACGGAGTCCGCACGCAAAACGGTGCACGGTGCCGGAGTCCGCACGCAAAACGGTGCACGGTGCCAGGATCCGCACGCAAAACGGAGTCCGCACGCAAAACGGTGCACGGTGCCGGAGTCCGCACGCAAAACGGTGCACGGTGCCAGGATCCGCACGCAAAACGGAGTCCGCACGCAAAACGGTGCACGGTGCCGGAGTCCGCACGCAAAACGGTGCACGGTGCCAGGATCCGCACGCAAAACGGAGTCCGCACGCAAAACGGTGCACGGTGCCGGAGTCCGCACGCAAAACGGTGCACGGTGCCGGAGTCCGCAAGCAAAACGGTGCACGGTGCCCAACACAGAAAAGAGCAAGAGGGTTAATTACAGTCCAAAAGATCGCCCCAAAAACTGTACAAAAATACAGTAAAACCAACACACGGGACCTACCCGACTGCGCCGCCGTCGCCGCAACGCCCCCATCGGAAGCCTCGCGCGCTCCACGAGGCCCGCGACGCGAAACGCCAACTCCCACAACCTCCTCCCTCACTCCCTCTCGCTCTCGGGTGCAGAAGAAAGAAAGAAAGGGAAGAAGGTGGCTTGCGGGGAGGAAGAAGAAGAGGAAAAAGAGGGAGAGGGGAGAAGGCGGGTCCACGGTGCACCGGTCCACGGTGCACCGGCCGGTCCACCGCACCCGCCCGGGTGCACCAGGCCCAGGCAAGGAGGCGCGCGCCCACGTGGCCGTATCCCCGCACGCCACGCGGGCGCGCAGCTCACGCGCCACACGGGCGCGTGACACGCTGCCGCCTGCAGGCGCGGGACACGGCCGCGTGACACGGGCGCGCCCACGTGCTCCCGCGCGGGCGCCAACGGGGGGCCGCCACGTGGCGGCCCCTGCGCGATTCCCGCCGAAGCGCCAGTGCGCCCCCCCTGCCGCGCCGCACGCTCCTCGAGCCGCGCGCCCGCCTCGATCCGCGAGCCGCACTCCTCGGGATTGCCTCGCCTCGCCTCGAGATTCGTGCCGTGATGCCTCGAAAAACGCGCACTTCATCCGGGCTCCAAAACCAACAAGTAAATAGTCCATTCTTAGCGATTTCGCGCGCTGAATCCAAAAACGATGTCCATTTCTCCAAATTCTCACCCGAAAATTTGCCGAATGCCCACTCGATCCGATTTTCGCGCCGGGTCCATTTTTAAAGTCCGATTTGCCCAATTCCAACTCTAAAAATTCCCGAAGGCGACCGGAGAGGTAAACTTTTATCCGGACTTCACCCGGAGTCTAATTTTGACATCTGAATCGCGCGAAAACACTTCTAAACACCCGACGGGTCCTCCAACTTCCCACGGGGTCTCAATTTAAGCCCGAAGTCCACCACTTGTGTCCAAATTGCGCGCAACCCACGCAGGCCTCCAGTGATGCAAGCAAATCCCAAATTGCATCACAAATCCATTTCTGGGCCCCCAACACACGCACCAACACCCCCAACGGCGACCGAAAGCTGCCCAACAACCAGCAACCCTACGCGGGGGATTCCAGGACCTCACAGCAACCCCCCTGTCATAAAACCCAGACTATCCCAAATCCCCAGCAACCTGACTACACTATCCCTGCCCCCGCTCGATCCCGAGCATGCTATCTCAGAAGTCTAAATGATAGGAGAAAGAAATAAAAGCATGGTTTCTCCTAAGTCAAATCCCAGAAGATAGTGTAGCGGTAAAAAGTGACTTAGCCAAGTGACCAGTTTAGACATGCAATTGTCCCAGTATTTTAGTCTATTTTACACAAGTAATCAATTTAATGCAACATAAGCCAAGGTGACAGTCTCATTTGAATGATCGATAATTTAAAGTCATCAAAATGATATTCTGCCCCTAAACATGCTGTCCAAATAATTAAGCGACTGAATGAAGTAATCATACTATCAACATCATGCCAAAATATCATCATCATGGATTAATTATCAATTAATTAATTTCCTAGTGCATGCAAGGCTACCAACAATAAACTTAGCATCACTAACATTGGGATACTCTGATGTTCCTAGTGGTCATACCAAAGGAGAGGAGTACAACAACCACCCACCTGAAACGCTAACTGTCCAAATCCCAACAGCTGAAAATACCAGATAAAACCAATCTCTCACTCCAACAAGTCCAGCAACACCCGTAACTCTTCTGGGCACAATACAAAGTTCACCATTACACATACATTCCAAAAACTTCTCTCACAATCACATACAACAATAGTCCCAAAGATGCTTAATTTTCACTTGCTGAAAATGCCCAGAAAATTCCCAGAAAAATATCACAGCGATTCTCGCATCGATACCTTCGAAACGGCTGCTTGCACGCCCAAAACTGAGTTAGGTAAGTCAAGATAAAAATTCGGCAAGGTGGTACCCTCAAACAACAAAACTGTAAAAAGACTGTACACTGTTCACAGAGAACACAGGGAATTTCACCTCGAAATAAATATCTGAAAATTCCAAGAAAAATACGAGCGTGTTCCTTGCGATCCGTAGATGAAAAAGTTGCACAAGCTCGTTTCCGTCTGACGCTCGTGCTCGAAGATACGGCCAAAATACTCCGATGCTGTCCTCACAATCCTCACAGAAAAAGGGGTCACATTAATGCCTCGGGATCCATGCCAAGGAGTCAAAATGAGACTGCGCGATCAAAAAGAAAGTTGAAGCCCTACCTGTTAGGAGACTGTCGGCGCAAGAATCGTCAAAAACGAGTGTTGGGGTAGCCCAGGGAAGCCTTCACACTACCGCTGCGACGAAGAAGAACCCAAGAAAAGCAACGTCGCACTGCGCCGTAAAAACCAGAACCTCGGGATGCGTGCACCAAAAATCCTGAAACTTTGCAGGATGATCAAGCAATAAGAGAGGAAAATTTCATCTTAGGGGTCCTCGGGCAGAAGGTGTGTGGGCTGAGAGAACAAAAGGCAAAGAAGAAGGCTCGGGCAGGTATTTATAGTGCTGGAGGAACAAATGGGAAAATTCCCATTTTGTCCCAAGTTTCGGGCGCGCACAGTGCGGCCCGGCCCGCCGATTTCGGGCGCGCACAGTGCGGCCCGGCCCACTTCGCGCCGTCGGACGGGATCCACTGCTTCGTCCGACCCGCCTCGGGGCCCGCCACGTGTCGCCGAACAGGCGTGTAATGACACGACTTTTCTAGTGATATTTTACCCTCTTGCTAATAGAGTGTGAGTTAGAGAAAATTAAAATATCGGGCTCTTTAGAGTTGACTAACACGCGGTGCGGATATTTCTCGGTGATAGAGCTCGAAATACGATGAACGATGGTGCAATCGGATCCAAAATCCGACTTACGGATCTCCCGGAATGGGGTTTCTAAGATCGCGGTGACTTAAGGTGTGCATCGAAATCCGTGTAAAATATCCTACTCGCTTTCTGAGGAAGTTTGGATATTCCGTGTGATTAATTAATTAAGGAATTAATTAATCGGTGACGATAGATTAAGTTGGGAATTTATTCCCTATGATTATCTAATTAGGAAATTAAATAATCGGTGACTAGGATTTAAAAGGTGGGATTTTATCTCGTGGGTTTAGATATTTATTGTTAGAAGATAAATATCCGAATATTCGTGGGTTTTTCCTTTTTACGTACGTATAATAAAAGGAAAATAAAAGAATAAAATAAAAGAGGAAATTAAATTAATAAGAGGATAATTAAATCCCGTTACCGGAAGGAAAACCCTAATTTAAAATACCGCCTTCTCAAATCCTCCTTTTTCGTGCGTACCGAAAACCCAACGAAACCCTAGTTGGAAAAGAAGGAGAAAGCAGAGGAACCCGATCGCCCCAGTTGACGTCCGGAGACCGGAGAACGAGATCGTCGACGAGGAGCGGATCCGGATCTCTAACGCCGCGAGGACCAAGATCGGTTCTTTAATTCCGATAAATTAAGGTTAGTGATCATCGTTTCGTTGTCAAGTTAATCGGGGGTTTTCAGTGTTCTTGTAAGGTCGTTTTAATTGGTACATCGATCGCGAATTTTCGTCGGGTTTTGATCCATGTTTTATTCTCGTTCTTGATCGAGGGTGATCGATGGTTTTTATCGAGTTTAATCGATGATTCTTTTAATCGGTTTCTTTTTATCGGGCTTCCGATCGACGTTTTGGTTGTCCGTCGATCGTTGGTTTAGTCATTAGAATTATCGTGTATTTATTCGGGAATTTTTGGGGATGTTTCGTTGGAACATAGTGGGTTAATGGGAGGCCGCCGCCGCCGTTGTAAAACGGGAGGCCGCCGCCGTCGTCACCATGGTCGCGGGGTCTTCGCCGGAGTCGCACGGGAGCGAAAACGGAGAAGAAAACCGCGAAATTAGGGTTTACTGTGCTCGTCCGTACAGCGCGGTCCACGGGTCCAGGCGTGCACCCGGTGCACGCCCGCAGCGTCGGAAGCACAAGACCCGGCGCACGGTTTCGCGCACCGGCCCGGCCCAAGGCGCGCGGTGCACGCCTCATGCGTGCACCCGGCGCATGCCGCACGGCCACCCGACGCACAGACCCGGTGCACGCCTTGCGCGTGCACCGGCCCGGCCCAAGACGCGCGGTGCACGCCTCCTGCGTGCACCTGGCGCATGCCGCACGGCCGCCCGATGCGCAGACCCGGTCCACGGTTGCCCCTGTGCACCACCCGACAGCCCAAAGTTCGGTGGCTCCGTTTGGGTCCGTTTTTCCACCATTTTGAGCGCCGTTTTCGCCGTTGGGATCACCATCTCCGTGATTTTCTTGGCATGGCCACCTGGGATCTTTTTGGTCATCGTTTCGCCATGTTGGGTGCTATTTTCGCCGATGCTCCGCGCCTCGACGAAATCGTCGGGGGCGCGCTGTCGGGTCTCTTTTCTCATCATTTTCGCCGCCGGGGCCTTCTTGGTCTAACCATTGACGTCCCGAGTGGGCTGCCGGTTGAGAATTGGGTTTTGCTGGTTTTCCGTTTGCGGTTTTGGGTTCCGACGGAGTTCGCGACGAAATAGTCGCGTTCCGGTTGTTGTTAGTCTTTGATGTTACCGGTTTGATATGAGTTTTTAGTTTTACTCGATGGGTTTGACTTGTTGGGTTTTTGACCGACGTTGCAGTCCCCTAGGCACGACGATTTTGGTTTTGCGGGTTTAACGTAACAGTGGTTGGGACCACTGGTTTTTACCTGATTAGGGTAAGGTGTTAATTTGTGCTCTTGGATATTTTAGTAGGAAGCAAGGAGTCCGGATTTGCTTAGGAGGGTCACGGGCGCGGTCGTATATCTTCAACTAGGTGGGTACCCTTGCTATAAGTGCAACATGTGCATTAAGTGCATCTATCATCATAAAAAGGCTCGTTAAATTGTCCAACAAAGTAGATGGAATGTTAAATCTTTCGCTTAAATGTTTCTTTTCATTCTAACATGATAATTGTAGCGACTGTGGTCGCGGTGCTCAATACACGCCGACACCGGCAAATATTGGGGTGGGATGCTGCACGTACACAGGCGGATTGGCCTCCGCATGGGTGTACTTTTCCGGAGAAGTGGTCTTTTTGGACCCGTGTACCTCACAAAGGGGTGGGAGCCGTGAGGACCTCTTCGCGCCTGCTGCAAATAGCACACCAGCACCGTGAAGAGGTTAAAAGCATCAAGGGGTTGTGCACGAGGGGAGACTTCCGTCTCTCCGACAGGTACTCTGGGGTTGGTGCCCAGCTTATTTGGTGACAGGGTTTTAGCGAAAGGTTCCGGTGTATTTCGGTTTGTCCTTGAATCTATGTTAATCGTTAAGACATCTACTTTGTTTGTCACTGACTTTACCCACTCCGTGACAGGTTTAACTAGGTGTAGTAGTCGGGACGACGGTGAGGCAGCGATTAAAGAACATTAGCTGGATGAGGTTTATTCCATTATTTCTTGCTTGAGTTATCTCTTCCCCTTGTTATCTAAGTTTAAGTTCTGAATTGCTTGATTGTGGAATGTTGTGGATGTTGGATTGAGAGACGGTTTTGTGATGTGATTTTTATAATGTTCCTTGATGAAGCATGTTTTATACCGAACAAAAAGGGGTTTTGAAACTGTTTTCCAAAACCAAGTATCGTGTGGGCACTGCTTTGAAAACCTGTGGATTTATCCTTTCCGAATCGATGTAGCCGCCTTACTGTGAATGTGTAGACGTTTTTAAAGGAATGGGTGTCGAGTGGACACCGTTTACAAACTTGTAGGTTCCTCTTAATGTGATTAAATGTTTTTACACTCTCGCACTTGTTGACTGTGACTGTGTGGTTAAAGATTGTATGTTGATGTTGTAAATGAGACGCCGTGCATATACAAAGGAGACTCTGTCCATGGGCAGGGTGAATTTGTGTATGTGGCGGTCTGACACGCACCGGGGACGAGGCTGATGCCTATTTATTAAGGAAAAAAAATTATACACGCACATTTCCGCTTATCTTTACCTAAAAACCCCCGAGGGCGTGACAGATTAAATGGTATCAGAGAAAAACAACTTTAACCACAGTAGTCGGTGATCCACATCCACAGTGTCTGATGCCACAAGCAAATTGAACAAGAGATAACCAAGGTGTAGGAGCGGTAGATCGTGAGTGTACGAGGGATATAAGGGGAATTTAGTTCCGGTGTGTCTGTAGGTCATGGTGCTAGACCAGTTAGGTCTAGGGTGACTTGGTTTCTTTGTTTACAGCGAATAATGGCCCGAAATGGGTTATCAGCGGAGAACGCAGGGGCAAAAAGTACGGTGCGAACAGCGGCGGAGTATCAGCTTCTCCGACAACGACTACAAGAGATGGCCGGGCAGTTAGCAACCCTTATGGAACAGATGCGATAGTGGGTGCAATGGTCGACTACACCAATGGGGGTCGCCCAGGCTTCTCTGCCCGGACCAGCCGCACCAGCAACTTTGGGACCTACGCCGGGAGCCGTCATTGGAGACCCCTTGAGGGAGATACGACCGACCCTTGGGTCGTAGGAAAATAGGTAGATACCATGGAAAGGCTCTTCGAAGCTTTGCTAATGGAGGAAGGTGAATGGGTCCCTTTGGCAGTCCTTTTCTTGAGGGAGACGCCCGCAAGTGGTGGAAGACGGTGCGCCCGGACCCTTCGGAGGGCACCGCCCTTCCATCTTGGACCACGTTCCAAGGAAAACTGTTTGGGGCATTTCTCTCCGACAGCATCAAACGGCAGATGGAAGGTGACGTGAAACTCATCAAGCAAGGAAGTCGGACAGTTATGGGGTATCAACGGGCATTTTTGAGGTTGATCAAATGTGTTCCCTTGTTATAAGAGATGAATCTCACAAGGCCCGTCTCTTGGTGAATGGCTTATGGAGCGACATCTTCAAGGTGGTGCAAACGGCGGATTTGCGCACCTTCCAAGAGGGGGTCGATAGAGCCACCGCGGTGGAGCACGGATTTACGATTTCTCGAGCCCGACGGGAGAGCTCAGGACACAGCAGGGATAAGAAACGAACCCGGCCAAACTTCGGAAGGGAGCATCCCAAGAGGAGCCGGCCTCCTAAATACTCGAGATTGCAACAAGGCACCAAGAATGCGCCGATGGGAGGACAATGGCCGGTGGACAAGTCTTGCATTATTGTGACGGAATACGCCAAGTGACTGAGTGTCCCCCAGAAGTAAGACCATTGTTTTCGAGGTGGCAAACCGGGGCACTGTCGTTGCAACTGCCCCTCGGAAACGGGGACATCATCCGTAGCAGCGTCTACACCCTCGTCTCCGCAATCGGGAGGAGGGAGAGTCTATACGATGACCCACCATAGGACGGACCCATAGAGCACGACGTAACAGGTAATACTCGAGTTTCAGACCATCGTGCTAGAACTCTTGTGTCAACACCTAAGCCTCCCACCCTTCCACCTCGCTTCATGTTTTCGCCCTACCTTAGTTATTAGATGAAATCCCCATCGTAGGAATAAGTTCGGTTGGACCCTCTGGCTACCCCTCGGGGCAGGCGGTTGTACCCCTTCCTGCCCAGTGAGGGTGAGGCGGGTTCTTAGTCTCTAAGAACTAATGAGGTTCTGTTAAAGGTTGTCGGTATAGCGCTTGGGGCCGACAGTTGCGGCAATCTTTAAGCGGTAATTGACTGCTTGAAGTTCCAAGCGAGTCTCCGGGAACCGGACTCATCGGAACTTGTAAACTTAGCCTGTAGGAACGCCTTTGCTCGCTTTCCTTTGTTGCGGGCAAGGGGCTTGGTAGAAGGCAGCCCAGTAGCGTTCACGAGTACCATATGGATCTCGACACGAGAAGGACAAGTACTCCTCTACCTCGGATAGACGACCTATGTGATCAACTACAAGGAGAAACGACATTCCCAAAGGTTGATCTGCGGTCCGGCTATCGCCAGCCTAGAGACCGGAGTAATGACACACTGAAAACAGACCTGCGAGCTCGGAATGGTCAAGATGAGTTTACGGTTATACCGTTTAGACTCGTTAACGCACCAGTGGTGCTCTTGGGCATGATGAATCGGATACTCAAGCCCTTCTTAGACCAGTCGGTGATGGTCTTCTAGTGGACGTTTCGACGTACTCTCGCATAGACAGGGGGTATGGGGAACACTTGCGAGTAATCCCCCAGACCCTCCGGGGTCAGAAACCATATGCCAAAACTTATAAAGTGTGAGTTATGGTCCGTGAGGGGGACTTTTGGGGCATATCGTTTCGGTGTCTGGAATTACAGTGGATCCAAGGAGGATTGAATCAGGGATCAACTGGGCTCGACCAACAGCAATAAGGGAGATTCGAAGCTTCGTGGGTCTGGCAGGGTATTACAGACATTTTGAGGAAGGCTTCTCCAAGATAGTAATGCCCCTGACTTGCCTGACCCGAAAAGGGGAGAAGTTTATCTGGACTGACCAATGCCAGAAGAGTTTTGAGGAACTCAAAGTCAGGTTGACGTAGGCCCCGGTGCTCGCCCTACCGGAGCCTGGTGAAGACTTTGAGGTTTATTGTGAGGCGTGCTTATGCAACGGGGTGAGGTCATAGCCTACGCGTTAAGGCAACTCAAGGAGTACGAGAGAAACTACCCCGTGCACGACCTGGAGCTTGCAGCGGTCGTGTTCGTCCTCAAACTGTGGAGTCACTATTCGTACGGTACACATGGCAATGTGTACTCCGATCATCAGAGCCTCAAGTACCTCTTCACTCAGAGGGAGTTAAATTTGCGGCAAGGGCGGTGGCTCGAATTACTAAAGGACTATGATCTAACCATCCACTACCACTTCAGGAAGGCGAATGTGGTGGCTGACGCCTGGAGCCGCAAGGGACAGGCATAAGGAGCAGGTGCAAGTGCTATCATCCAGCAGGACCGTCCGATTGCATAGTTAGGACTGGAAGTGGTGCCAGCGGGCACGGCCGCACAACTCTTGACCCTGGTGGTCAGACCTACCCTGCTGGACAAGATTCTTAAAGGGCAATTGACCGATGGCCAGCTACAACTGGTGCAAGACAGAATGTCCTCGGAGCAAGGCGGAGTTTTTATGCCTAACTCGGGTGATGTAATAAGGTGCCGGGGACGAATTCGTAT
Organism: Tillandsia leiboldiana; assembly: GCA_029204045.2. Taxonomy (NCBI): domain Eukaryota; kingdom Viridiplantae; phylum Streptophyta; class Magnoliopsida; order Poales; family Bromeliaceae; genus Tillandsia; species Tillandsia leiboldiana. The sequence goes on from CM055068.1 coordinate 16,082,191, forward strand.
GCCCGATAAGCTAGAAACGAGGAGAGAATCTAGCAGAAGTATATAATACCTCATACACCGTGCATCCCGGAGGTACAAAGAGGTGCAAGGATCTGTGGCAGACCTTCAGTTGGCCCAAGTCGAAAGAACGATGTGGCACAAATTGTGGCGCAATATTGGGTGTGCCAACGGGTGAAAGCGAAACATCAGCGACCGGCGAGGGAAAGCAGACGTTTCGGCTACGAGGGAGGTAGTAGCAAGGAAGACCTCTTACAAAGAGTAATTTTGGCCACGACCCCAGAGGAACCCTTAGAAGTAATGCTTCGTACCTTCCTGCCCAATAAGGAGGTGAAGACTTAGTTGTCTTATTTGTTGGCTATTTAGTTAAGGGTTAAATAGGTCCAACTTCCGGCCTTGTGACGATAGACCCGAGGCGTTGTAACAGTATGCCTTGGACGTCCAGGTGGGTTGAGTCAGGTCAAGATCGGTGGCGGTGTGACAGAACACCTTAAGTAAATGGGTTGCGTATTTCTTATAATTCGAGCTATTGGGATTGTTGGTTGGAGTCGACGACCCGACATTTGGGATTTTGGGGCACGTAGGCCCGGTGGCATACCGGTCGACGTTACTGCCAAACCTCGATACGGAGGCTGGCATGGGAGGAAAAGAAACTCCGCAACTGGACAATCCCTTACGTAAAGGTGTAATGGAGTAACCATGAGGAGCACGAAGCGACTTGGGGACTTAAGACGAAAATGAAGGAAGTTTTCCCAGAATTGTTTAGCGAAGGTTGAGTTTAAGTTTCGAGGATGAAACTTTTTATAAAGTGTGAGTGGTGTAATGACACGACTTTTCTAGTGATATTTTACCCTCCTGCTAATAGAGTGTGAGTTAGAGGAAATTAAAATATCGGGCTCTTTAGAGTTGACTAACACGCGGTGCAGATATTTCTCGGTGATAGAGCTCAAAATACGATGAACGACGGTGCAATCGGATCCAAAATCCGACTTACGGATCTCCCGGAATGGGGTTTCTAAGATCGCGGTGACTTAAGGTGTGCATCGAAATCCGTGTAAAATATCCTACTCGCTTTCTGAGGAAGTTTGGATATTCCGTGTGATTAATTAATTAAGAAATTAATTAATCGGTGACGATAGATTAAGTTGGGAATTTATTCCCTATGATTATCTAATTAGGAAACTAAATAATCGGTGACTAGGATTTAAAAGGTGGGATTTTATCTCGTGGGTTTAGATATTTATTGTTAGAAGATAAATATCCGAATATTCGTGGGTTTTTCCTTTTTACGTACGTATAATAAAAGGAAAATAAAAGAATAAAATAAAAGAGGAAATTAAATTAATAAGAGGATAATTAAATCCCGTTACCGGAAGGAAAATCCTAATTTAAAATACCGCCTTCTCAAATCCTCCTTTTTCGTGCATACCGAAAACCGAACGAAACCCTAGTTGGAAAAGAAGGAGAAAGCGGAGGAACCCGATCGCCCCAGTTGACGTCCGGAGACCAGAGAACGAGATCGTCGACGGGGAGCGGATCCGGATCTCCAACGCCGCGAGGACCAAGATCGGTTCTTTAATTCCGATAAATAAAGGTTAGTGATCATCGTTTCGTTGTCAAATTAATCGGGGGTTTTCAGTGTTCTTGTAAGGTCGTTTTAATTGGTACATCGATCGCAGATTTTCGTCGGGTTTTGATCCATGTTTTATTCTCGTTCTTGATCAAGGGTGATCGATGGTTTTTATCGAGTTTAATCGATGATTCTTTTAATCGGTTTCTTTTTATCGGGCTTCCGATCGCCGTTTTGGTTGTCCGTCGATCGTTGGTTTAGTCATTAGAATTATCGTGTATTTATTCGGGAATTTTTGGGGATGTTTCGTTGGAACATAGTGGGTTAACGGGAGGCCGCCGCCGCCATTGTAAAACGGGAGGCCGCCGCCGTCGTCACCATGGTCGCGGGGTCTTCGCCGCAGTCGCACGGGAGCGAAAACGGAGAAGAAAACCGCGAAATTAGGGTTTACTGTGCTCGTTCGTACAGCACGGTCCACGGGTCCAGGCGTGCACCCGGTGCACGCCCGCAGCGTCGGAAGCACAAGACCCGGCGCACGGTTTCGCGCACCGGCCCGGCCCAAGGCGCGCGGTGCACGCCTCATGCGTGCACCCGGCGCATGCCGCACGTCCACCCGACGCGCAGACCCGGTGCACGCCTTGCGCGTGCACCGGCCCGGCCCAAGACGCGCGGTGCACGCCTCCTGCGTGCACCCGGCGCATGCCGCACGGCCGCCCGATGCGCAGACCCGGTCCACGGTTGCCCCTGTGCACCACCCGACAGCCCAAAGTTCGGTGGCTCCGTTTGGGTCCTTTTTCCACCGTTTTGAGCGCCGTTTTCTCAGTTGGGATCACCATCTCCGTGATTTTCTTGGCATGGCCACCTAGGATCTTTTTGGTCACCGTTTCGCCATGTTGGGTGCTATTTTCGCCGATGCTCCGCGCCTCGACGAAATCGTCGGGGGCGCGCCGTCGGGTCTCTTTTCTCATCATTTTCGCCGCCGGGGCCTTCTTGGTCTAACCATTGACGTCCCGAGTGGGCTGCCGGTTGAGAATTGGGTTTTGCTGGTTTTCCGTTACCGGTTTTGGGTTCCGACGGAGTTCGCGACGAAATAGTCGCGTTCCGGTTGTTGTTAGTCTTTGATGTTACCGGTTTGATATGAGTTTTTAGTTTTACTCGATGGGTTTGACTTGTTGGGTTTTTGACCGACGTTGCGGTCCCCTAGGCACGACGATTTTGGTTTTGCGGGTTTAACGTAACAGTGGTTGGGACCACTGGTTTTTACCTGATTAGGGTAAGGTGTTAATTTGTGCTCTTGGATATTTTAGTAGGAAGCAAGGAGTCCGGATTTGCTTAGGAGGGTCGCGGGCGCGGTCGTATATCTTCAACTAGGTGGGTACCCTTGCTATAAGTGCAACATGTGCAGTAAGTGCATCTATCATCATAAAAAGGCTCGTTAAATTGTCTAACAAAGTAGATGGAATGTTAAATCTTTCGCTTAAATGTTTCTTTTCATTCTAACATGATAATTGTAGCGACTGCGGTCGCGGTGCTCAATACACGCCGACACCGGCAAATATTGGGGTGGGATGCTGCACGTACACAGGCGGATTGGCCTCCGCATGGGTGTACTTTTCCGGAGAAGTGGTCTTTTTGGACCCGTGTACCTCACAAAGGGGTGGGAGCCCTGAGGACCTCTTCACGCCTGCTGCAAATAGCACACCAGCACCGTGAAGAGGTTAAAAGCATCAAGGGGTTGTGCACGAGGGGAGACTTCCGTCTCTCCGACAGGTACTCTTGGGTTGGTGCCCAGCTTATTTGGTGACAGGGTTTTAGCGAAAGGTTCCGGTGTATTTCGGTTTGTCCTTGAATCTATGTTAATCGTTAAGACATCTACTTTGTTTGTCACTGACTTTACCCACTCCGTGACAGGTTTAACTAGGTGTAGTAGTCGGGACGACGGTGAGGCAGCGATTAAAGAACATTAGCTGGATGAGGTTTATTCCATTATTTCTTGCTTGAGTTATCTCTTCCCCTTGTTATCTAAGTTTAAGTTCTGAATTGCTTGATTGTGGAATGTTGTGGATGTTGAATTGAGAGACGGTTTTGTGATGTGATTTTTATAATGTTCCTTGATGATTTATATGCGGCATGTTTTATACCGAACAAAAACGGGTTTCGAAAATGTTTTCCAAAACCAAGTGTCGTGTGGGCACTGCTTTGAAAACCGGTGGATTTATCCTTTCCGAAACGATGTAGCCGCCTTACTGTGAATGTGTAGACGTTTTTAAAGGAATGGGTGTCGAGTGGACACCGTTTACAAACTTGTAGGTTCCTCTTAATGTGATTAAATGTTTTTACACTCTCGCACTTGTTGACTGTGACTGTGTGGTTAAAAATTGTATGTTGATGTTGTAAATGAGACGCCGTGCATATACAAAGGAGACTCTGTCCGTGGGCAGGGTGAATTTGTGTATGTGGCCGTCTGACACGCACCGGGGACGAGGCTGATGCCTATTTATTAAGGAAAAAAAATTATACACGCACATTTCCGCTTATCTTTACCTAAAAACCCCCGGGGGCGTGACAAGGCGGCAGCCGTGCAAGCCGCGCCCGCAGCCGCCACGCGTCCCCGCCCGTGGTCAACGCGGTGGGTGGCGCCCGCGAACCAGCGGGCGCCACGTGGCGCTGCCCACCTGCCCCACCTGCCCGCCCGTACAGCCAACCGCCCCCGCGCCTTCCCCCGCGCGTGCGTGGACCGCACGCCTGTGGACCCGCCAATCCGGGGCTGCCACGTGGCGCGCCCCGGTCCACTGCTCCCCGCGCGCTCTCGTGGACCGAGCGCACGTGGGCCGCCCAATCACGCGCTGCCACGTGTACACTCGCCGGTCCACGCCCCCAACGGTGCACCCCGGACACTACCCAAGACTTCCGTGGACCCAGCCGCGTGCGCCGGCCAATCCGGTGACGCCACGTGGCACCCCCGCCGGTCCACGGCTCCCCCATGCACCAGAAATCTAATAAATTTTCCGGGAGTCCGTTTCTGGGCATCCGGACTCAGAATTTAGCAAACAAAAAGCCATTTTCAAGCGTTTTTCCGCGCTGAATCCAAATCCAACCTCTGTTTGGCCTAAAACCTTTTCTAAAATCCAGCAAAAGTAGCCGAAGGCCAACACAACAACCAAAAGCTCACAGGGGTGAATTTGTATATGTGGCGGGTCTGGCGCGCACCGGAGGCAAGTTCTTTAAAAGAAAAAAAAAGTATACGTTTTTCCGTTTATCGAGAACCTCCGGGCGCGTGACAGATTATATGGTATCAGAGAAAAATGACTTTAACCACGACAGTCAGTGACCAACATCCACAGCGTGCAATACCACAAGTAACTAACCAATTTGATAACCAAGATGTAGGTGTGTAAAGTACGAGCGTGAGTGCGGGGAAAGAGGGAATAGAGTCCCTGGTTGATTGTAGGTCTTGGTGTTTGACCAGTTAAGTCTAGGGTTGACTTGGTTTCTTTGTATATAGCGAATAATGGCCCGGACTAGGTCATCAACGGAGAACGCAGGGGCAGAAAGTACGGTGCCAACAGCCGCGGAGTATCAGCTTCTCCGACAGCAACTACGAGAGATGGCTGGGCAGTTAGCAACCCTTATGGAACAGGTGTGTCAGTTGACGCAACAGCTGACTACACCAGTGGAGGTCACCCAGGCTCCTCTGCCCGGACCAGCCGCACCAGTGACGGGACCGCCGGTGGCGGACAGCGAGACTATGGTCGCCCCTCCTCCGACCACGGTGATTGGGATACCGTCGGTTCAGCCAACGACGCCTTCAGTAGCACCAACACCAGCGACTTCGGGACCTACGCCTGGAGCCACTGTTGGAGACCCCTTGAGAGAGACCGTGGTTGTAGGGCCCCTAAACTCCTTACAGCTTTTTCCCATGAATCCACTGTGCAAACACCTGTTGATGGTGTATCTGGCCCATGGTGCATCAAAGGGATGCCACAGATGGACCCTGTGAGCTTTGGTTGGCTGTTTTGGCCTTCGGCTGCTTTTGCCGAATTTTAGAAGAGGAATTTGGCCAAACAGAGGGTGGATTTGGATTCAGCGTGGAAAAACGCTTGAGAATGGCTTTTTGTTTGCCTAATTCTGAGTCCGGATGCCCAAAAGCGGGCTCCCGGAAGTTTAGGCAGTTTTTGGTGTTTGCGGGAGCCTCCGGCAAATTTTAGAGGCGGATTTTGGCGAAATGGACGCCGTTTTTGGAATCAGCGCGCGAAAACGGTCAAGATGGGCTTTTTTCTTGATGTTTTTGGGCTGCGGGTACTGTTCACGCCGGAACAGTGTTTCCGGCGATCGCCGGCGGCGGTGGGGAGCGCCGGCGGGCGGCGGCGCAGCCTCGGGCAGGCGGCAGGCGGCGGCACAGGGCGCGGGCAGGGCGCGGGCAGGCGCCCGGGCGCGCGGGCAGGCGCGCGGTCCACGGCACCGGCGTGCGCCAGTGCGGGATGCCACGTGGCATGGTTCGGTTGGTTGGTCCACAGCGCGAGGTCCACGGACTGTGGGCATGGGTGCACGGTAGACCGGGTGGACACGTGGCATGCGGTTATTGGTTCGGTGCTGTGCTCCCGGTCCACGCAACCGGTGGAGTGGGTGACCGGGGCAGGTGGCCGTACGGCGGGGCAGGTGGCCGTACAGCCCGGGTCAGCCGCGACGTGCGCGGTCCACGGCGCGACGTGCGTGGTGCACGGGTTGCCGGGCCACGTGTCGCGTTGCCATTCGCTGGCGCAGGTGCACCGGGTGCAGTGGGGGCCCAGGGGAGTAGTGGGCTGGACTGTGTGGTGGACCGGGCCGCACTGTGCGCGCCCGAAAGTGGTGGGCCGGGCCGCACTGTGCGCGCCCGGAAATTTCCGGGCGCCCGAAAATCGGGACTTATTGGGAATTATCCCAATTGTTTTCCTCAGCCTATTTAAAGGCAGCCCGAGCCTCTGTTTTGGGGCTTTTTCTCCCAAACCACACCTCCTCTGCCCGAGCTCTCTTAAGCTAAGTTTTTCACCTCTAAGTGCTTGATCTTCCTGCCAAGTTCTAGGATTTTAGGAGGCACGAATCCCGAGGTTCCCCATTTTACGGCGCGCCGCGACGTTGCTTTCTAGTGTTCTTCTTCGGCGCAGCGACAGTGTTTTGGCTCGCCTGGACTACCCCGAGCTCACTTTGCTGTGATTCTTGCGCCGGCAGACTCCTAAGAGGTAGGACTTCATCTTTCGTTTTGGTTGCGCTTTCTCGTTTCGAGGTTTTGGCACGGATCCCGAGGCAAACAGTGACCCCATTTTCTGTGTGGACTTCCTTGACAGCAGCGGGGTATTTTGGCCATATCTTCGCGCACGAGCATCAGACGGAAACGAGCTTATACAACTTTTTCATCTACGGATCGCAAGGAACACGCATGTATTTTTCTTGGATTTTTGTGAGATTTATTTCGAGGTGAAAATTACTGTTTTCTACGTGAACAGTGCACAGTTTTAACACAGATTTTTGTATGAGTGTATCCCCTTGCCGAATTTTTATCTTGACTTACCGAACTCGGATTTGGGCGTGCAAGGTACCGTTGCGAAGCTATCGACGCGAGGATCGCTGTGATATTTTTCTTGGAATTTTCTGGGCACTTTCTGCAGGTGATAATTTAACAGTTTTGAATCCGAGGTTGTAGGTGGTTATAAGAGCAATAATTGGGAGCCTAAGTGTAATTAGTGAGCTTTGTATTGTACCAGGAATATTTCGGGTGTGCTAAAATTGTGGGAGCAAGGATTTGGAGTTTTGGTATTTTCTAGCTGTACGGACTTGGACAGTTTGCACCAGGTGGGTGGTTGTTGTACTCCTCTCCTTTGTTATGCCCACTAGGAATATCAGAGTACCCCTGTTTTGATGTTGCTAAATGCGTTAATTGGTAGACTCGCATGCTTTAGGGAGCAAATTATTGGTTATCTAATCCATGAAAAATTATTGTTAGACTGATTACTTGTTTTAATCGCTTAATTTCTGGACTGTATGCTTAGAGACAAGTGATAATAATTGAGGACTGCAAAACTGATGATTATTCTTTTGGGACTGTCACCCTAGCTTATGTCACTCTAAACTGCTATTCTCGGAAACTGGACAAAAATATTGAGACAATGCATGATTAAATTGGTCACATGATTATGTCATCATTTACTGCTATACTATTTTTGGGACTTGACTTAGGAGAAACCATGCATTTACTCTTTTCTCCTCCTTGTATTGACACTTGCGGCTTAGTCGCTCAGGTTCGAGCGTGTGTTGGACAGTGTAGTCGGATATTGGGGATTTGGGACAGGTTGGGTTTATGTCAGGGTGTTGCGGCGACCACGGATCTTGGGTGGTCGACCGGCTTATACTATTGCATCAGATTGGGTGTTTTGGGGATCGGGCTTTCTTTAGTGGAGGGTTTTTCCCACTTCATTGAGTCTCGATCCAGTCCTGCTATATCAGGTTACTTGTGGTTACTTACTTTCCTCGTGTGGGTCGCTCCCCACGAGTGCGACTCCGGAGTGCGCGGCAGACAGACTTGAGTCCTGGGGACTCCTTGTGCTTCGGTGTTATGCGTAGGCTGGCATACCCGTCGCGGCAGAGCAGGCAGTGCCAGTGTCCACTGGCGGTCAGATTGGGTCCTTTGGACAGACTTCTTTATACTGATGCATTTCTTTTCCCATCCATGTTGAGTTTTCGTGTAGAGGCATATTAGGGATAGCATTTTATCAGTTGCTCCCTCTATCTACACCCCCTTTCTTTTCCTTTCCCTTTTTGCCTCTGATCACCTGGTGGGCATATCTGAGCTGAGGCTTTACCCACTAGGGGAGGCTACTGTTTATTGTAGTACTTACCCCCATTGTTTTTCTTGTTCTTTTTCTTTCCCCTTGTTTTGCAGAGTCCTCAGTGGGAGTTGCTGGGCCGTCAGCAACTGATCGGGCAAGCGCATCGCGGACTAGATAGAGAGCCTCCCGAGGGTTGTAGCTGGAGCTTTTGGGTACCTGGTCTTCTCAGACAGCTTTTGTTTATTTCTTTTTGGGTCTGGCTTTTGCCAGCTGTTTGTATATTTAGTGGAGAGCTGGGAGAGACATCTGTATTTTATTCCACTGTTGTACTCTTTTACTTCCAGCTTCTGTCTGAGATACAGTAGTTTTAGTTTAGCTCTGATTATTGTGCTCTTTTATTATTATTTCTTACCTGAGCAGGTTACCGACGCTTCGTGTATGTGGGAAATACCGCATGCACGGCGGATCTGTAGACGGGCCCGGGTTCTGGTTTACACCCGGGGCGTGACAGATTAAGTTGGTATCAGAGCTTAGGGATAGGTCAGTTGGGACTTAGGAAACCCTAGGCTTTTGGACAGACCCTAGGATGATAGGGCGTGAGTGGCGTAACATTTTGCGAAAGTCGGTGATTTTATAGTTGACTCTTCCTGTGAGTGAAGAGAGATCGACATAGCCTATTTCTGTTGGACCATTATGTTGGCTGCAGACAACATAAGGTGACAGAAATAGGAGGATGTCTTTTGACTTTCGCCAGATTGGGTCGTGTGGGGTTTGGTTGCTGATGATTGGTTTCTTGTGGCAGGATGCCTCCTCGACGTCGGATTCCCACTCGGGGTGTCCCTTCACCCCCTGTTGAGCCAGAGCAGCCTACACCCCCCGAGCTTACTGTGTTGAGGGCCTTGGTGGCCCAGTTGGCGGAGGGTCAGCGCCGCCAGGAGCAGAGGATTGAGCAGCTGCTTGCTCAGAGGGAGGCACCACCCCCAGCTGTTCCTGAGGCCCCTGTGCCTCTTGTTGCGCCTTTTGTGCTGTCGGCACCATCTTCGAGTAGCGGGGCTCCTGGAGCTATTCAGCCTTTGACTGCGGAGGAGGAGCGGGATTTTGCTGACAAACTCGCTGCGTTTGTTAAGCGGGGACCACCTAGATTCTCGGGGCGGGATGCTCAGCCCCGGGCTGTTGGGAGATGGCTTTCTGCGATGGAGAAGCTTTTTCGGGACTTCTTCATCGACCCGAGGTACCGAGTGCACATGGCGGTGCACTGTTTGGACGGAGATGCTGATTTTTGGTGGCAGCGGGTAGGGCCACCGGAGTTCCGGATTACTCGGCAATTGCCTTGGGAGGAGTTCAAACGGATGGCGTTGGACACCTATTTTTCTACTAGTGTGAAGAAGAAGTTGGAGGACGACTTGAAGAATCTGCAGCAGGGCGATCGACCGGCCCATGTCTATTTCCAGGAGTTCATGGAGTTGCTGAACTGTGTGCCCTTCGTCGCTCGTGACGGTCCACACCAGGTTGAGTTGTTCGAGGGAGGCCTCCGTCCAGAGATTTTCACGCTTGTGCATGCACAGAGATTTCAGACCCTAGAGGCAGCCGCAGAGCACGCACAGTGGGTGGAGAGAGGCGATCAGCAGGTGGCCAGACGGAGGGCCGCGGTCGCGCAGGGTTCCGACAGGAAGCGACCAGCCCCAGAGGACGGGGGACAGGCCAGCTCATGGAGACCGCCACGGCCGCCGCAGTCCCAGTCTTACGGCCGTGGGCGATCTGATAGGAGAGGTCCTGGTGGACCCCAGAGACCGCAGCAGCATCAGCAGCAGCACCAGCAGCAGAGATCACAGCAGAGGCAGCAGAGATCTCAGCAGCAGTCCTCGAGACAGCAGCAGCAGCCGAGACAGCCCCGATCTTCTGACCGATGTATCTTCTGCGGTGGTCAGCATGCCGCCATCACTTGTGATCAGAGATGGGGTCGATGCTTCCGTTGTGGACAGCCGGGGCATGTGCGAGCTACTTGCCCCCTTGCTACTTCTTCGGCACCTTCTTCGGCGTCGGCTCCATATCCCCCTCAGCAGCAGCAGCCATCAGCTCAGCGGCCTTATGCTCCAGCGAGCAGGCCGTCCACCTCCCAT
>CM055068.1:16092780-16147730 GCA_029204045.2 Tillandsia leiboldiana
TCAATCAACGGGAGAAGTCTATCAAATCCAAAGAACTTCGTCTTAAGTATCACGGTTTCTAAACTTCATCCTGTACAATATCCTTCCAAATATGCAGACGAAGGCTTAAGATGGGAATCGAATTTGTTTTTGTATTCTTAGGACGATCCATCAGAGGCAATGGGAATTGAAATATTCAAATTCCATACTTATTTGGAATAGAATGACGAGATATGTTGGAGCATCTCATCCTACTGAAAAAACAAAATGGAATTTTTTTTCCCGTTCATGATTATAATGAGGATTTGAAGAGATTTCAAGCTGACATTAGTTCAACCGACTTTCATCAATGCTTGGGGCATGATCGATGAAGACCGTCGTGAAGTCGCTTCACAATTTCGCCCATGTCACTCCAGTCCACAACGTGCGGAACGAAAACCTAGTAGCGGGCACTCCGCGTCACCATCACAACCAGCACCCACACCAGCGGATGACAGCATCAGTCTCATCCATCTACAAAGAACAACAACGATTGTCTTTTGAGCAGGAACAAATTTCAAGGCACAGACGAGAATTTCCAATGAGCTGGAGCTCATCACGGCAGCTCATATTACCATAACTAGAAGGTCAATTCAATGAACAAGCTGGTGAAAAGATGTTCTCAAAGATGGGCTGCACGAGCTCTGAAGACTCCGAATCTGATGACTATTCCTTCCTTTTTCTTTTTCTTTTGCAGATTTTTTAACCTTTCTTGTGCAGGTTTTTCAGTTTTTTTTTTTAGGACTTACTCTTAGTTCTAGTTCTTAAATTTCGGAAATTTTCGTTGATATTTTTTAAACTCTCCTTAATTTTTTGTAATTTTGGTTTGTTTGTGACAAAAAGGGGGAGAGAGTTTAGAGAACTTGAACAATGATGATGATGTGGAAATTTGTATACATAAAGGTACAATGATGACCTGAAGGAACATTGGAACAATTGCTGATGTGAAAATTTTGTATACATCAAGGTAAGTATCACTTCAACTTCAACTTTGGTTTTTATCTTGTGATTTGTTGCATGTCTCTACTAACTATTCGACTAACTATTTGGGCATGTAAATGACTAACAAGTTGATGTTGGACTAAACTGTGACATTTGGTTTTGATTGCATAGAAGATATGTTGTTTTTGACTATGATCTCTTACATATCTGAATTCTCAAATGTCATGATGATAGATAAACTCTATCTCTGTACTAGGTTTGTATGCTAAATATTCTTGAGGTATCTAACGATTCTTTTTGTCAAGAATGATTTCTTTGTGCAGAGAGTACAGATGTCTAAGTCTAGAGTCTGTTTTAGGAGTTTATCTCATGTTTTAAATTTTGGATCTCCATTGTAAATTTTTGTTGTATGGTGATAGCAACAAAAATATCTTTTTGAATTTTCTTTAGTGGATCTGTGTTTTGTCACGAAACCGCCAAAGGGGGAGATTGTTACGGAATTTGAGTTGGCGTAGTTTCGTGAAAGTCTCAAGTCTTGAAGATTGAAGGTGAAGAAAAGTTGGATCATTAACTCAATCTCAAGAAAGAAGAATTCAAAAGGATCAGGTATGTTTAACTAAAGATTTTGTGTGATCCGAATACTTCTTGTATGTAGAAAACACTTGGAAGAATCTTTCATTGCATAAAAATCAAAAACTGGACTTGGGACATGTTCAGGATCCGGATCAGGTTGTTCGATCCGGATCCCGAAGGTGGTTCGTTCATACACCAGTTCAATCCGGATCGTAGCCTCTCTTGATCCGGATCCCGAACACTGAGTTTACCATTTCTTGAACGATCCGGATCAGGCTTCGCAATCCGGATCCCGAACGTTGATGTTTGGTGAACTGTATGAACGATCCGGATCAAGCACTTCGATCCGGATCCCGAACCTTCGTTTTTCTGGAATTGCCTGACTCGTTACGACGATCCGGATCACAGCTAATCCGATCCGGATCGCCGTCCGTAAAATTCCAGAAATGTTAGTTTTTGATTCTTATCTCCTTCCTAGGGTTCTAACCTATAAATAGACCCTATGTCTTTTTCTAGGGTAATCCAAATAACGATATAGAGCCGTCATTTTCATTCTTATTTTATACGGCTCTAGATCCACATATAGAGAAGAAAGGAAATCATTAGAGAATACTCTATGTTCTTCATCTATATTGATTAGTTTGATTCTAGGTTTTCATACTCACATCTTGAGTTGAATCAAACTAATGAATACTTAGATGGTATTTCCGATCTATCTTTGATCTAAGTATTCGGCGGATCATCACCACCAAAAACAACGATTTACCCCAAAAATCGGCGCGTGGATTCGCGTGTCCTTGTGGATTCAAGGTTCAACCGCTCTCGTGGATTCGGAGCGAGGCACGTTCGTGGATTCGAAGGGTGCTATTGGGTGAAGACCGTGGATTCGGTCGGACGTCGTGGATTCGACGTTGGACGCCGTGGATTCGGCGTTGGGCGCAGATCGTGGATTCGAGAAGCGTCGCGGAGCGAGCGGAGAAGATCCTCTAGGAGCGTATGGAAAAGGTTGAGTCGTAATGTGTACGGTAAATCACCTTGTACGTGTTTTAATTCTAGTGGATTTCTGCCGTGTTATCGGTCCCGTGGTTTTTTACTCCGGTGATGGAGTTTCCACGTAAAAATCTTGCGAGTTATTTATTTCCGCATTGGGTTTTATCGCAACGATTTTTGAGTGTTTATACGTTTACACCTATTCACCCCCTCTAGGTGTTTTTTCCCCTATTTAGATCCTTATTACATATAACCAACAGGGCACATAAGGAGAAATTGCAAGATGGGGAGCGAAACGTTCAACTCAGAGCCTCTTGCAACAACTACCAAAAAGGTGATTCCCCGGAAATCAAAAGAGATTTTTCAAAGAAAAGAACATTGGTAGTACATCAAACAAGACGACGACGTCAAGGAAAAGCGATGGATCGATCAAGACGCTTTCACCTAAGGTAATAACTTCACGAACATTGCCGACGTACTCCAAAACTCAAAAAGTTTGGATACGCAAAGGTGAATTCTTTCTTCGAACTTGAACCACGTTGGTACTAACCGGCCCTTAGAATTACTGCATATGGACTAATGGGGCCAACTCGTCAACCATCTTGGGAGGTAAATGGTATATTTTCTTTTTGGTTGATGATTTCTCTAGATATTCATGGGTAACTTTTTTAAAAGAGAAAGCGGATACTTTGACTCTTTTCATGAGGTTGTCATCGTATTTGATTGAAGAAATGAAAAGATCGTTCGTGTTCGAAGTGATAGAGGTGGAGAATTCATTAATTCTAAATTCACTGATTTTTGCACTTCCAATGGCATTAAAATATGAATTCTCAGCACCCTATACACCTCAGCAGAATGGTGTTGTTGTGAGCGCAAAAAACAGGTGTTGTTCAGGAGAGGCGCGTGTGATGCTTCATAGCCGGAATCTCCCTGAAGCCGTGAACACCACCGTCTATGTAATTAATCGAGTGTCTTTGCGCCCGGGAAACATTAACACACCATATGAGCTGTGGTTTTGTAGAAAACCAAATATTAAATATTTCGTATCTTTGGGAGTCGCTGTTTTGTTTTGCGAGATCGCGAAATTTGGTAAATTTGACTCCGAAGTGACGAAGGAATTTTTTATGGGTTATTCTACAACAGTAGGCATATCGGGTATTAACCTTGAATCTAAAATGATGGTAGAATCTATAAATGTTAAAGTAGATGAAGATTTTCACTTTACATCTGATAAATCTACCCCTGATATGTCTCTTGATGATGATACTCCTGTAAATGCATCTTCTCATGATAATTCTTCCAATAATAATGATGCATCTAATGGCTCTTCTAGTTTATCTGATGTGCAGGAATCATCACAGCATCTCCCGAGAACTCCGTTACCGCAACGTTAGAATCTCAAAGATCATCCGGAATCAAACATTATTGGAGATCCACAAGAAGGAGTCAAAACTCGGAGGCAGTGGTTTGTGGAGTCGCATGTTATGTCTCAATGATAGAACCAAAGAACGTCGATGAAGCTCTTCAGGATGACTACTGGATTGAAGCAATGCAGGAAGAGCTCCATCAGTTCGAAAGAAACAAAGTCTGGGAATTAACGAAGTCACCGAAGCAACACAACGTGATTGGTACTAAGTGGATTTTCAAGAATAAGAAAAATGAGGATGGTACCATCATCAGGAACAAAGCACGATTAGTTGCTCAAGGGCTACTCGCAAATTGAAGGATAGACTTTGATGAGACGTTCGCCCCAGTTGCTCGACGAGTCAATTCGTATCTTATTCGCAATTGCTTGTCACTTTAAAAAAAAACTCTTTCAAATGGACGTTAAGAGCGTGTTTTTAATGGGTATTTAAACGAGGAAGTTTATGGGCTCAACCGAAAGGTTTTGTAGACTATAAACAACCTAACCATGTTTTTCGTTTGAAAAAGGGCTTTACGGTCTAAACAAGCACGCGAGCATGGTACGAAAGGCTAACAAAGCACCTATGGAGAAAGGGCTACCTCGAGGGGGAGCAGACGGACTTCTTTTTGAAGCATTATCAGGATAATTTCATTGTAGCACAAATCTATGTCGATGACATTGTATTTGGTGCAACTAGAGACAATGATGCTTCTAAATTCGTGAAACCATGAAAGCGAATTTGAGATGTTCATGATGGGCGAATGACATACTTTCTTAGATTGCAAGTAAAACAAAATGAAAAAGGTATTCATCTATGCAATCCAAGTATGCAAAGGAGTTGGTGAAGAAATTCGGATTAGAAGACTCTAAAGATTTTCCGACTCCTATGGGAACTAGCAATAAGGGATTAGGAAGTGAATCTCTTAGTGAAAGTGTAGACGAGAAGCTTTATCGCAGCATGATTGGAAGTCTACTCTATCTCACGGCTAGTCGCCCGGATATATCCTTTAGTGTTGGGATCTGCGCGAGATATCAATCAGCACCAAAGGAGGTTCACCTGAAAGCGGTGAAAGGATCATCCGGTACATCAAAGGAACTGAATTTCGAATTTGGTATCCTATGGGAACAACGCTTGATATTATAGGATATTCAGATGCCGATTGGGCAGGATCTGTGGATGATCGGAAGAGTACGAGTGGTGCATGCTTCTATCTTGGCCACTGCCTTGTTGCATGGCATAGTAAAAAGCAAAATTGCATAGCACTCTCGACTGCCGAAGCGGAATATATCTCAGCGGGTAGTTGTTCAACTCAACTCATTTGGATGAAAAGCATGTTGAGCGACTTCCGAATTTCAGCAACTTCGATAACTATTCTTTGTGACAACACAAGTGCTATAAATATTTCCAAAACCCTGTGTTGCACTCAAGAACAAAACACATTGAACTTAGATATCATTTTCTAAGAGAGCTAGTTGAATCAAATATTCTTCAACTTTCCTACATTTCAACAGAGGATCAATTAGCTGATTTTAACAAACCTTTGGATCAAAACCGTTTTATTCATTTGAGTAAAGCAATTGGAATGCTTTCCTTGAAATAACTCTTTTGAAACTTTTGCTTAGGTTAGGTTTTTATTTGTGTTTTTGTTCATCATCTATGTTTGTACATAGAACATAATTGAGCACAGTATTATTGACTTTAACTGCATCCTTTATATATTTGAAATTTATTATGCTTTGGATATCATAATAATTCTTTTGATGCAATGATCATTTATGTCATTAATCATCTTTGTTGATCAAAGTCAATTTCTCTCTCAAATGATCTCTTGGTATAGTTTTTATCTTATTTGACAATTAAGTCGAGTATGAAATCGAGATCAATTTTGGTTGAATACCCTATATATATTAATTGATAGCCAATTGAGGGGGAGTAATGCAGAATGTTATGCTCAAAAGATGTGGAAGAGTTACATCCCAATGAGGAGTGTGAAAACTACCACCACATGAGGAAAGAGCTACCACCTCGGTCGTCCGAGTACTGTGTGCAGCTACCAATTGTAGAGTCCTGGCATCCCCTTGCCCGGGTAGGCCTCCCTTTTATTTCTGACGGGACTGGTAGGAAAACTTTTAACTGCGTTTTCTGCAAGGGCTGGCTGGACCGCGAGTTTTTTTCTGCGATTGAGCTCGAAAAATAGAGGACGGCAAAGCGAACGGATTCGGTTTCGATTTACGGATCTCCGGAATGGGGGTCAAAGCGTTTGCTTTGAGTGGTGCATCGAAACCCGCGCTAAGTGGCTGGCCCGCTTTTCGAGCGATCGGACGGGATCCTGTGTGATCGGACCTTTCATCTTTTATGTCAGTGGATTATTTTATTTATTTGTGGTACCTCGACCATACGGTTTCCGTTTTGGGTCCTAATTGAATATTTTTTTCAGTCGATTATGGAGGGGTTGAAATTCGAGAATTTCTGGGCAGACCGTCGGGACGCGCGGGTATTTTTAGATGTTAGAGCTCGCGAAAAGGTGAACGGGGCGTGATCGAGGATTTGAATTCCGACCCGGGATCTCCCAGAAACAATTTTTGAAGTTTGCTATCTGCTTGGGTGCATCGGAATGCGTGCCGGTGATCGGCACTTTTTTCGAGGCGATCTAGACCCCTCGTTCAATTTCAAAAGGCTAAGGTTGTTGACCTAGGTTTAATTTTAAAGTCCCTTCGTATAAGTTAAACCGATCGGGGTGCGAGGGGAAACCCTAGAAACCTTTTTTTTTCCCCCTTTTTCCAAGAAACGGCGGAGGAACCGAGACTGAGAATCGGGCAGAGAAAGGGAAAATCGCCCATCCTCTGCGGGATTGATCGGGCGTGGGCGGGGACGATCTTCTTCCTTCATCCTCCTCCGGCGGAATCAAGGTGAGCGGTTGGAGTTTTCCTTTTTGTCCTTCTTGCAATTTCTGTGGGGTCGAGGGGTGGTGGCCGTTCGGGTGTCGCACGCTGGGTGGGTTGTGCGGGTAACGGGAAGCCGCCGCCGCCGTTGTTAAACGGAGGCCGCCGCCGCCGTTATCATGCCCACGGGGGTCGTCGCCGCAGTCGCGGGTGTTCGCTGGGTCGTCACCGGAGCAGCGCCGGGAGACGAAACGGGAGGTTACTGTTCACCCGTACGGACCACACCCCGCACGGTCCACCGGAGCGGCGTGCGCCCGGCGCACGTCTCGCAGCCCGAAGGCGCGAAAACCGGGCTGCACGGTCGCGTGTGCCAGCCCGGCCCGCGCATCGCGGTGCATGCCCCCAGCGTGCACCCGGTGCGCGTCGCCGCGACCCGTGGGGGTGAGCCGGTGCGCACCCTGCGCGTGCACCGGCCCGGCCCCGCTTATCGCGGTGCACGCCTCTAGCGTGCACCCGGTACGTGCCGCAGCGCCCGGGGTGTGAGCCCGGTGCACGCCCTGCGCGTGCACGGGCCCGGCCCAAGCTGCCTGGTGCACGCGCCCGGGTGAGCCCGGGTTTGCGCCGCGCACCCTCTGCACTGTGGACCCGGTCCACGCCTCTGCCCGTGCACCAGCCCCCAGCCCGAAGCCCGGTAACTCCGTTTTGGCCCGTTTTTGGCCCGTTTCGCCCCGTTGTTCAGTGTTTGTGACCACGACGATGTTTTTAACATCATTACTTACTGTAGCTTTTTCGGGCACAGGGTGGGAGTGTTTTAGCGGGAGTTCCGTACACCTTCTTCTTCGCGTTTTCAGGTGGGTACACCCTTAGAAACCCTCTGTGCACAATCTCGTTCAGTTATGGTTATCATATTGTGAGTACTTGTCCTGAGGGTCAGGGTCGGGCTTTGAAAACTGGAAATATATTTAAAATTGTGGGTTTTTCTTTGAGACTTAGCACAGAATCAATGTTGTTGGAAGGTTACTAATTGCATGTTATCAGTACTAATGCTAACGGTCTCTAGTGTTTGCGATATTACCTGTATATTGGTTATTATGCTCGTAGTTGCGACACGCGCACACCGCGGTCTGGCCACCGCAAAGGGTGCTCTTTTCCGGGAAAGCGGTCTCCGACCGTGTAAACCCACGAGGTGAGGTAGTGGGGGCCCCCGTAGGTGTGGGGTTTGAGGCATCAAGGGGGGGGAGCGGTGCGATCCGTCGGGGTAGGTGCCCGCCGAGATCCGGTGCCCCAAGGTGTGAGCGGTGCGATCCGTCGGGATAGGTGTCCGACGAGGTCAGGTGTATAGGTGTTACAGGTGTTACAGGTGTTACAGGTATTACAGGTGTCGCAGGTGTTCGTGGTTCACTTTCCCTCTTGGGAGGGTGGACAGGTTTTGCAGGTGTTCGTGCTTCATTTTTCCCTCTCGGGAGGGTGGTTGCTCCGGATAGTCGTACGGTGGCTTTACTGTTTTTCCTGCTTTATTGTTAGCATTATCGTGTCGCCGACTTCCCACTCCGTGACAGGTTCCTTCAGGGGTGAGGGCTAGGCGACGGTGAGACCGGGTCAGGAGCTTTCGGGTCCATTGAGACCTCAGACTGTATTTTCTCCTTTCTTTCGCATTTCATTTACTACTTGTAGACTATTGTGTGGTTCTCGATACCCTCGTGGGGTCGGTGTGGATGTCGGAACTTTGCCCTTTTGGATATGTGGATGTTTGAGTTCTTATCTCTGTTCGGCCGTTTCTCAAAAGAAAGAAAGAAAAAGAAAAGAAAAGAATTGCGAAAACCGTTTTCAAAACTTGGGTGTCGTGTGGGCACCGTTTTCAAAACCCTGCGGATTTATGGATTTTAGAAAACGGATTTCAAAACTTGAGTGTCGTGTGGGCACTGTTTTAAAAACTCTCTGGATTTATGGTTTTCGAACTGATTTAGAAATCTGGGTGCCGGGTGGGCACCGCTTTTAAAATCGTGGATTTATCCTTTCAAATTGGTCGGCCTACAGAATAGTTCAGTTGTATAAATGTTGAGAATTGTTGTGATTGAATAAACTACTACGGTTGTATGTTGTGTTAGCCGCGACGCCGTGCATATACAGAGGAGACTCTGTCCGTTTGCAGGGTGATTCTGTGTATGCGGCGGGTCTGGGCACGCACCGGGGAAGAAGGAATTTCAAAAAAAAAAGAGAAAATTTATACGTAAAACAAATCCTTTTTCCTATGAATGTTTCCGCTGATTGAAACCCCCGGGGCGTGACAGATTAAGATGGTATCAGATACTTTCTTCAATCACAACAGTTTGTGCCCGACATCCACAAAGATACCTCACTTAGCTACAAATGAATGAAATGAATGGCATAGAAGCGTAGAACGCGAGTGATCGAGGGGGGGGGGGGGGGGGAAGTATAGGTCCCTTTTCTCGATAGTTGTTTGAGTGCTATGCTTGCAGAAGGCTAAAACTGACTTGTGTTGTGTGGGTGTACGGGTTAAGTTTTGTTTCTCGGTTTAGCGCGGTTGTCGTGCTTGTGTAGTCGTGTTGTTGTGGAGGCTGGGGTCGAGGGCCGGCTGCCACGGGGTATTGATGGTTGCTAGGAATCAATGGATTAAGCAACCAGCACGGGACACGGTGGGTCTGCTGACGTTGTTCATGCACTTGGTGCGGCTGTTATCACAGCAGGTCGTTGCGCCGGCTTTTGTTTTTCGAACCCCCTTCCCCTGCCGACGTGCTGGTCGTCGTTAGTGACGGCGACTGGGGGTAGAGTAATCCACCGGTGTTTGTTAGTGGTCGGCTGTTTGTCGGTCGTGGGTAACTGGACAGCCGTTGGTCTAAGGTTGTACCTTCTAGGTCTTCGGGTGTTGGGTTTTAGCGGGTAGTCGGCCGTTTCTTTTTGCACCATGGGCAAGGTATGGGTGGGAATGAGGATTCTTCCCCTATGATTGTTACCCATAGTTCGGCTTCTCACTATAGACACTGCGATGGTTGTAGAGATCGACGTGATGGGGGGCCTTGGGGTTCTCCTTTGGATTGAAAAAGGAGACCCCCAGGGCTAGTGAATCTTGTCCGTTTGGGCTCGATTTTGGTTAGAGAGGCCGTGTCCTGCGTTGCACAAGTGCGCGTAAGTGGTGACTTGTTATTGGGGGAATTAGCTTTTGACGCTGGGTGATGCCCGGTAGCTCTGGGTCGAGTTCCTGTGTTCTGCGCTAGAGGGCCGGTTAGGTCGTCCTATTGGTGGGTTGGCGTGTGATCCCCTCGAGTGCGTTTAGTGAACCTAGGTAACTTTTGATAGGGTTCTTCTTGCTGTTTTCGTGGCTTGTCTTCTTCTGACCCTTTTGGTTTCAGATGGATAGTCTTCGGTACCTGAGGTCACTGTTGAGCGGACCTAGAGCTTAGGTTTTCTCCTAGTTGGGAGTGTCACTTTTGGTCTGGAGGTTTACCGCTCGTTTCGATGCCCGGTACTTGGTGGGGCAACGGTTTGGGACCGAGAGTTAGGGGCAATTGAGAGCGTCACACCCCGTCGGTGCCAGGACGGAGGTAGGACCTTACCTGGCGGGTTGTGTTGCTAGCTTCCCATGACTAAGACATAGCCTTGAGGCTTAGTTTTGGGAGCGTTTTGGATTGTTGATCTTTTGGGCCAGGTGTGAGTCAAGGGGGAATCTGGCGACTACTCGGAGTTTTGGCACTGGTCACTTTCGGCTAGGAGGCCCCGTACGCAGCCCCTTTTGTGGGGTAGACCTTATGGTGAGTCCTAGAGCTGAAACCTAACAATAGCCTTGACCGTCGCCTCGGTAGGACGGACAGTCGGAACGGGTAGTCCGGGATGGTGGTTAGACTTCGAGCTTGTGATCCGTGTTGGAGACGGAGAGGAGCGGTCCGGGTGGGTGACAGGTGAGTTCGTTGTGTGCTGGGAGGAAATTTCGGGTGGCTAGTAACCCAGCCTGTTTTGTTGGCACCTCTTGAAGCCTTGTGAAGGCGTTAGTGCGGTTGTTTTCCTTGTTTTCGGGTTCGTTTTTCTAGACTTTTAAGGGCTCATTGGTACTGGTTGGGTGGTACGTCTGGGGTACCTCGACGCATCGCGAGATTTTGTTGCTAACTGCTCAGCGCTGGCTGGGGTGGTTTGCGGACCGGCGGCGTTGTGACGGAGAATTCCGAGTCGGGAAGCAGGATTACTACGAGGTGCTGGGCATGGACCGGTTCACGAGGTACCAGGCGGATGTATAGTTTCTTGGTTTCAGTGAGCCTAGCGACTTGACCCTCTGCTTTTCTCACTGACACCCCCGTTGTAGGGGTTACTTTCGACGTCCTCCTGACCGAACTGCCGGGAATACCCCCGAGCAATGGGGGTCATCCTCTCTTTCAAGCTTCTACCGGGCACAACTAGGAGTTTTTCTTTTGGATAAATGGTTCATCAGACCGTGTGTGTCACCTTGGGACGCACCCGTGCCTTTCGTGCGAAAGAAGAACGGAGGACTGCGTCTACGCATCGACTACAGGGAGATAGACAAGGTTACAGTGAAGAACAAGTCCGGAATGGATGACCACTTCGATCAACTACGAGAGGCACTTACAGATTATTCTCCGGACTCTCAGGGACCAGGGGCTGTTTGCTAAGTTTAAGAAATGTGAGTTCTGACTTCGCAAAGTGGACTTTTTGGGGCACATTGTGTCAGCAACGGGAATCACAGGGAATGTGAGCGGAACTGCCCGACACACGATCCGGAACTGGCAGCAGTCGTCTCCGTTTTAAAACGTTGGAGACACCACCTTTTGGAGTTCATCGGGACGTGTTTTTGGATCGCCAGAGACTTGAGTTTTGTTCGCAGAGAAGGAATTGTTTTTGCGGCAGAGGCATGGGTTGGAGTTGCTGAAGGACTCGGCTTGACCGTTCAGTATCACCTCGGGAAAAGCAAGTGTAGTAACGGATGTTTTGAGCAGGAAGGGTCAAGTCGAGGAGGAAACTGATGAGCGCGAGTACTCAGCAGGACCGGTACTGTCGCGCGACTTTTATCGTTGATGGTCGAGCCAACCCTAGAAGGTCAGAAAACAGGCGCACAGATACAACTTATTCGAGACAAGACCCCCGGATCACGCGAGCGACTCTTCGGCGAGTGCGAACGACGCAATACATTTTCGAGGGCGAAATTGCTTACCGGACCTGCCAGAGTTGAAAGAGGAGATACCGTTAGAGGCGCACTGCGCCCCCTATACGGCGCATCCGGGTGACACGAAGATATTCAAGGACGCGATGCGGTTTGAGTCATGGTAGATCGACTGACGAAGGCGACTCCTTTTCCAACCATCCGCACGACGTGGACTAGAGACTCTCGGCTGGTGTCGAACAGTTGGCAAAGTCTAGGGCAACCTTTAAAGACTAAACCACACTTCAGCACGGTGTTTCACCCCCAGACCGACGGACAGTCCGAGCGAGCGATCCGGATTCTCGAAGATATGCTTCGAGCCTGCGTACTTGATTGGGATGATGGATGATCACTACTGTGGAGCTTAGAGAGGACATGAGCTCCGGTGAAACACCGGTGCGGACCTTAGCACGGGAGGACATAAACGATTGCGCAACCGGACGATCCCCTATGTGAAGGTGCTGTGGAGCCACCAGGAAGCACGTGAAGCGACTTGGGAACTGGCGTTAGAGAAGAGAGAGTGCTACCCTGATTTACTTGTTGCAGACCAGGATTAAGTTTCGAGAACGAAACTTCTTTTAAGTGGTGAGTGATGTAGAGTCCTGGCGTCCCCTTGCCCGGGTAGGCCTCCCTTTTATTTCTGACGGGACTGTTAGGAAAACTTTTAACTACATTTTCTGCAATGGGCTGGCCTGGACTGCGAGTTTTTTTCTGCGATTGAGCTCGAAAAACAGAGGACGGCAAAGCGAACGGATTCGGTTTCCGATTTACGGATCTCCCGAAATGGGGGTCAAAGCGTTTGCTTTGAGTGGTGCATCAAAACCCGCGCTAAGTGGCTGGCACGCTTTTCGAGGCGATCGGACGGGATCCTGCTGTGATCGGACCTTTCATCTTTTTATGTCAGTGGATTATTTTATTTATTTGGTGGTACCTCGACCTTACGGTTTCCGTTTTGGGTCCTAATTGAATATTTTTTTCAGTCGATTATGGAGGGGTCGAAATTCGAGAATTTCTGGGCAGACCGTCGGGACGCGCGGGTATTTTTAGATATTAGAGCTCGCGAAACGGTGAACGGTGGCGCGATCGGATTTGAATTCCGACCCCGGGATCTCCCAGAAACAATTTTTAAAGTTTGCTATCTGCTTGGGTGCATCGGAATGCGTGCCGGTGATCGGCACGTTTTCCGAGGCGATCTAGACGCCTCGTTCAATTTCAAAAGGCTAAGGTTGTTGACCTAGGTTTAATTTTAAAGTCTCTTCGTATAAGTTAAACCGATCGGGGTGCGGGGGGGAAACCCTAGAAACCTTTTTTTTCCCCTTTTTTCTAAGAAACGGCGGAGGAACCGAGACTGAGAATCGGGCAGAGAAAGGGAAAATCGCCCATCCTCTGCGGGATTGATCGGGCATGGGGGGGGACGATCTTCTTCCTTCATCCTCCTCCGGCGGAATCAAGGTGAGCGGTTGGAGTTTTCCTTTTTGTCCTTTTTGCAATTTTTGTGGGGTCGAGGGGTGGTGGCCGTTCGGGTGTCGCACGCCGGGTGGGTTGTGCGGGTAACGGGAAGCCGCCGCCGCCGTTATCATGCCCACGGGGTCGTCGCCGCAGTCGCGGTGTTCGCGGGGTCGTCACCGGAGCCGCGGGGAGACGAAACGGGAGGTTACTGTTCACCCGTACGGACCACACCCTGCGCGGTCCACCGGAGCGGCGTGCGCCCGGCGCACGTCTCGCAGCCCGAAGGCGCGGAACCGGGCGCATGGTCGCGTGCGCCAGCCCGGCCCGCGCATCGCGGTGCACGCCCCCAGCGTGCACCCGGTGCGCGTCGCCGCGGCCCGTGGGGGTGAGCCCGGTGCGCGCCCTGCGCGTGCACCGGCCCGGCCCGCTTATCGCGGTGCACGCCTCCAGCGTGCACCCGGTGCGTGCCGCAGCGCCCGTGGGGGTGAGCACTGCCTGGTGCACGCGCCCGGGTGAGCCCGGTCTGCGCCGCGCACCCTCTGCACTGTGGACCCGGTCCACGCCTCTGCCCGTGCACCAGCCCCCAGCCCGGAAGCCCAGTAACTCCGTTTTGGCCCGTTTTTGGCCCGTTTCGCCCCGTTGTTCAGTGTTTTTGACCACGACGATGTTTTTAACATCATTACTTACTGTAGCTTTTTCGGGCACAGGGTGGGAGTGTTTTAGCGGGAGTTCCGTACACCTTCTTCTTCGCGTTTCAGGTGGGTACACCCTTAGAAACCCTTTGTGCACAATCTCGTTTCAGTTATGGTTATCATATTGTGAGTACTTGTCCTGAGGGTCAGGGTCGGGCTTTGAAAACTGGAAATATATTTAAAATTGTGGGTTTTTCTTTGAGACTTAGCACATAATCAATGTTGTTGGAAGGTTACTAATTGCATGTTATCAGTACTAATGCTAACGGTCTCTAGTGTTTGCGATATTACCCTGTATATTGGTTATTATGCTCGTAGTTGCGACACGCGCACCCGCGGTCTGGCCACCGCAAAGGGTGCTCTTTTCCGGGAAAGCGGTCTCCGACCCATGTAAACCCACAAGGTGAGGTAGTGGGGGCCCCCATAGGTGTGGGGTTTGAGGCATCAAGGGGGGGAGCGGTGCGATCCGTCGGGGTAGGTGTCCGCCGAGATCCGGTGCCCCAAGGTGTGAGCGGTGCGATCCGTCGGGATAGGTGTCCGACGAGGTCAGGTGTATAGGTGTTACAGGTGTTACAGGTATTACAGGTGTTGCAGGTGTTCGTGGTTCACTTTCCCTCTTGGGAGGGTGGACAGGTTTTGCAGGTGTTCGTGCTTCATTTTTCCCTCTCGGGATGGTGGTTGCTCCGGATAGTCGTACGGTTGGCTTTACTGTTTTTCCTGCTTTATTGTTAGCATTATCGTGTCGCCGACTTCCCACTCCGTGACAGGTTCCTTCAGGGGTGAGGGCTAGGCGACGGTGAGACCGGGTCAGGAGCTTTCGGGTCCATTGAGACCTCAGACTGTATTTTCTCCTTTCTTTCGCATTTCATTTACTACTTGTAGACTATTGTGTGGTTCTCGATACCCTCGTGGGGTCGGTGTGGATGTCAGAACTTTGCCCTTTGGATATGTGGATGTTTGAGTTCTTATCTCTGTTCGGCCGTTTCTCAAAAAGAAAGAAAGAAAAAGAAAAGAAAAAGAATTGCGAAAACCGTTTTCAAAACTTGGGTGTCGTGTGGGCACCGTTTTCAAAACCCTGCGGATTTATGGATTTTAGAAAACGGATTTCAAAACTTGAGTGTCGTGTGGGCACTGTTTTAAAAACTCTGTGGATTTATGGTTTTCGAACTGATTTAGAAATCTGGGTGCCGAGTGGGCACCGCTTTTAAAATCGTGGATTTATCCTGTCAAATTGGTCGGCCTACAGAATAGTTCAGTTGTATAAATGTTGAGAACTGTTGTGATTGAATAAACTACTACGGTTGTATGTTGTGTTAGCCGCGATGCCGTGCATATACAGAGGAGACTCTGTCCGTTTGCAGGGTGATTCTGTGTATGCGGCGGGTTTGGGCACGCACCGGGGAAGAAGGAATTTCAAAAAAAAAAAAAGAGAAAATTTATACGTAAAACAAATCCTTTTTCCTATGAATGTTTCCGCTGATTGAAACCCCCGGGGCGTGACACACATGTATACCAAGCATGGTTTTTCGAGTTGATTAGATAAAATGCTTTTTGGAATACTTGACTTTGTCAAATTCCAAGGTTGGTATAAGGTGGGGATTTTTAATGAAAGATGCTCAAAGAGCCACTCTCTTCAATAGATTGACTACATACATTATCTAACATATTTGGGATTTCAAACATCTATTGATCTTGGTATTTCATTTTCTTTACCAAATTGATGATTTGATAAAGGCATTACTCATAAGATCATGTTAGATGTGATTGAAGTTGTTCAACTTTAAGGGATTTAATTTTTATAAATTTTCGTTTCATTTGTTGCATATTATTGATAGATTTTGCATAATCTATTTCTTTTAATATGAAAGGATGATTTTCATTTAAAGTTGACATGTATAAGTGCTTACAATCTTTTTCTGGATTTTCTAGAATTTTTCAGAATTTTTCTAAAGAAAATGTTTGGAGCCGATCCGGACTGGACAATCCGATCCGGATCCCGAACGCAGGAATTTCCTGCGGGTAGCCGATCCGGACTGGATTCACGATCCGATCCGGACCGCGGCTAGGGTTTTATATAGAACAAAAGGGTTTTGATTTCTTTTTACTACAATCTTTTGTTCCAAAGTCTCCAGAGCTTCTCTCTCTAGAAATCAATTGATTTGGAGCCTTTTCAACTCAGGTTCTTCGATTCCAAATAAGTTTTCTTGATCAAAAACTCGGTTTTTCATAGTTTTTCACTATTTTGCTCAAAACGTGTTGGAAATCTTGTATCTTTTTCGTTTGAGATTGGTTTTTCATCAAGTTTTTTTTGAAATAAGAACTCTGGGTAGATTAGTTTTGATTATATGCTAGGTATTCTCTTGATTAACGAATTTTTAGGCTTTGATTTCTGAAAATTCAGTTTTAGGGCATATAATAAGAATTTTTGAAAATCATGGGTTTGATCTATTTTTAAAATTCTTTTTGCAAAACTAATTTGATTCCTAGTCTCTCTACATGATAATGATTGTTTAGGTACAATTTTTCAAATTTTTGAAAATAAACAATTTTGTCGTATTCTTGAGTTGTTGCTCGCAGGTTCTTAAAGTTGAATAGCAACAATGGTGTTCTCACTGATAATTGTCCTGTTAGTTGCTTTGGTACACACGAGAGCGACAAATAAATTAAAAAGAGCAAAGAAAACTCTTCGTAAAGAGGAGTGTGTTTTTCTTAATGATTCAGAGACTGAACCGAAAAAAGATGAAGTGAATTGGGATGATTTAATGGATGAGGAAACGACGCCTGATAAGTCGACACGGAAGACTCTTGTTTCTTCAAAAGGAAAAACTGCTGTGGATAAAGGAAAAGCACCAGTAACTTCTTCATCCATCTCGATTAAAAGAAAAAGACTTGCTCGACGGCTTGGTCGAGCACGAGGTGTTGAAATCAATGAACCGGTGGCTCCTGATTCTCCACCTCGCTTGGAAGAAGTGTTTGTTAATACTGACCGCTTTAGAGCATTTGAACATCGGGAATGCATTGGCGAGAGGCACGTCAATGTTGGTGCTCTTCGAGACCACTCACCAGAGTTTGGCAAACTAATTGAGCAAGGCAATCTCATTCAGATCTGTAGATTTCCAGAAATGCTTGGCTATTGTTTGCATCGCGTGAGAACCTTTTACACAAACGCACGACATCTTCAGGAAGATGAAGACGGTTCTATGCAGTTTTACACAAACATCCAAGGGACAAGACTCAAAATAACTCCACAGTTAATTGGGGAAGTCTTAGGGATGCAAGTGAGCAGATCAGGGATTAACTGCTTGACAGGAAGAAGCTTGACAAACACAATGTGGCAAACAGTTATACAGGGGATATGTCTGGAAGGCACTCAATCAACGGAGAAATCTGTCAAGTCCAAACAACTCTGTCTTGAGTACCGATTTCTAAATTTCATTACATGTTACAATATTCTTCCAAACATGCAGACAAAGGTTGTGAGATAGGATAGGATGTTATTTCTTTATCTTCTTGGCAATCCAGCAGTGGCTATGGGAGCGAATTTAAACATTCCTTATATCATCTGGTCGAGGATGGCACGGTATGTGGAACATGCTCACCCTACAGAGAGACTGCCCTATCCTATGATCATTATGCGTATTTTTCGAAAGTTTAAGGTTTACACAAGTACGAGCTCCTACATGCACAGTCTAGGAACGATCAATGAGACGACTATTGTGAAGTCTCTCTCTACTAAACAAGATGAGCCTCCATCACATCCTCGCCGACGAAGAGCACAGCCAGCAGCCACAGCTTTAGCACCACAAGCAACAGCTTCAGCTCCACCTCCAGCAGCTTCAACTACAGAGGATGATGCTTCTGTTACCTCTATTTATAAAGAGCAACAACGACTTTCCTCTGAACAGGAACGGATGTTAAATGAATTTATTGAAATGAAGGAAGAAATAAAAGAGGTCAAAAAGAAGCAGTAATCCATGAACAAGCGAATAAAGAAAATTTTCCAAAAACTCGGATGCATTAGTTCGGATGAATCTGAGTAATCGTTATCCTTCTAATCATGTTTCTTTTGTAGGTTTTTAAGTTTTAGTTCTTACCTTTTATTTCTGGACTTTTAACACGCCCTTTTTATTTTTGTAATTTTTGGCTTATTTTGTGACAAAAAGGGGGAGAGAGAGATGAACAATGATATGATCGAACAAATTGAAAACTATGAAAGGTAAGTATACTGTGAACTGAACTATGAAAGAGGTAAGTATGACATCAACTTTTGGTTTGAATTGGGTTTTGCATGCATACCTCTACTAACTATTCGGCTAACTATTTGGGCATGTAATATTTCTAACAAGTTGTTTGTTAACTAACATACATATGACATTTGGTTTTTAATGCTTAGAAGATATGTCTAATTTTGATTGTGATCTTATTACATATCTGAATTCATAAATGTCATGATGAGTATAAACTCTATCTCTGTGCTTGGTTTTATATGCAAAAATTCTTGAGGTATCTAACGATTTCTTTTGTCAAGAATATTTTCTTTTGCAGAGATTACAGATGTCTAAGTCTAGAGTCTGTTCTAGGAGTTTATCTCATGTATCTTATTTGGTTCTCCATTGTAAATTTTTGTTGTATGGTGATAGCAACAAAAATATCTTTTTTGAATTTTCTTGAGTGGATTTGTGTTTTGTCACGAAACCGCCAAAGGGGGAGATTGTTAAGGAATTTGTGTTGGCGTATTTCCTGAAATTATTTAAGTCTTGAAGATTGAAGATGAAGAAGTTTGGATCATATACCTCAATCTCAAGAAAGAAGAATTCAAAAGGATCTGGTATGTTTAACTAAATATTTTTGGTGATCCGGATACTTCTTATAGTGTAGAAACACTTGGATGAATTTTTAATTGCATAAAAATCAAAAACTGGACATTCTACATGTTCAGAGTCCGGACCTGACATTACAGTCCGGACCCCGAACATAGGATAGTTCATGCGCAATTCCAGTCCGGACCTTGGTCACTTCAGTCCGGACCCCGAACGTGGAATTTGCAGGAATTGCATGAACAGTCCGGACCGTGGAAATTACAGTCTGGACCCCGAACGTCTGTTTTTCTGGAAAAAGTCTGTTTCGTTACGGCAGTACGGACCGCCATATTTCCAGTCCGGACCGTCGTACTGTAAAATTCCAGAAAAGGTTAGTTTTTGATTTTTATCCTCTTCCAACAGTTTCTAACCTATAAATAGACCCTACGATTCTTTTTTTAGGGTAATCCAAAATACGGTCAAAAAGAGAAAAATCCACATATAGAGAAGAAAGGAAATAACGAGATTAAATCTATGTTTCTTCATCTATATTGATTAATTTGATTCTAGGTTTTCATACTCAGATTTTGAGTAGAATGAAATTAATGAATACTTAGATGGTATTTCCGATCTATCTTTGATCTAAGTATTCGGCAGATCATCACCACCCAAAAACAACGATTTTCCCAAAATCGGCGCGTGGACTCGCGTGGCCTTGTGGATTCAAGGTGCTACCGCTCTCGTGGATTCGGAGCGAGGTACGTTCGTGGATTCGAGACGTGCTACTGGGTGAAGATCGTGGATTCGGTTGGACGTCGTGGATTCGACGTTGGATGCCGTGGATTCGGCGTTGGACGCTATTCGTGGATTCGAGAAGCGTTGCGGAGCGAGCGGAGAAGATCTACTAGGTGTGTATGAAAAAGGTTGAGTCGTCTGTGAGTACGGTATATCACCTTGTACGTGTGTTAATTCTAGTGGATTTCGCCGTGTTATCGGTCCCGTGGTTTTTTACTCCGGTTTGGAGTTTTTCCACGTAAAAATCGTGCGTGTTATTTTTTCATTTCCGCATTGGGTTTTATTGCGCAACGATTTTTGAGTGTTTATGGTTTACACCTATTCACCCCCCCTCTAGGTGTTTTTTCCCCTATTTAGATCCATATTCTATCATAACCCAACAATTCTTGTGTAGCATGCTAGAATGTGATAGCTGATAATTCTAGAGTTATTTGATGATAATGCGATCTCTTGTTCCTACTATCTGTAAAATTATTGTTATCTTGGAACTTGACCTAGCACCCCCGTCATATGCAGCATGTTCAGCCAGACTGTAAAAAACTCCAACTTGGGCTAGGTTTATTCTGATTTAGACATCCACACTTCTTTTCTTCCTGGACATAGTGTTTTACTCGCTCGGGTAGTGGGCCGAGTGGTCGGGTTTCTTTTAGTGTGGGATGAATTTTACACTCGTGCTTGGGAGCAGAGTGGAGTCTGGTACATGTAGTTGATCGTTCATCTGTGGCGGGAGCTGTTTGGGTAAACGGCGGTCTCGAGATGTTTTATTTGTCGCCACTGTGTTAGTGGCAGTTGTTTACCAGTCTCAGCAGGACCTAGGACCCAGACTGTTTGTAGACACACATGATTTCTGTAAACTAATATTTTCTTCCAAATCTCGAGGGGTCGTCGGAGCCTGTTCTTGTTTGATTTGGGTGATGGCAATAGCCTTTCGGGGTTTGGAAAGTAAAACTTGAACAAATTTTCTTAAAAGAACTAAAATATATTAAATTGGGTTTCTCAGATTAAAATAATTTTCAGTAATAACTGTCATCTTTTTATTACAACTTCCTCACCCGAGAGAGTTTGGGTGATCTGGGTTCTAGGGGTCGTTCCTTTTCGGGACGAAAGCCACAGGGGCCGAGCCTGGAACCTGTTTTTGTTTGATAGGGTTGTAGGTGTTGGTCTTCCGAAACTTTCGGGCCCTGGTTGGTGTCTTCCGCTTGTTGTTCAGAGGTTGTCGTGTTCCCGAACTGTAAGGGGGTCGGGAACTTCCATAGGCGGAGCCTGGAGTCTGTTCTTGTTTGATAGGGTTCTAGGCACTGACCTATCGGGATTTTCGAAGCCTTATGGTGTCGGTCCTTCCTGAGTTTGGTGTTCTGTGGTGGGAGCCGTCGGGTAGACGGTAGTCCCGGCTGTGAGTATTTTTAGCCGGTGAGTTAGAGATGTGATATCAGTTATTGTCGATCTTGTTCATCGTGGTTTTGGACTATAGCCTGCATGAGCCATATTGAGCTCGACAGAGATGCGCGAATACTTTACTCGGTGGGGTCGCGCCCCTCGAGTGCCACTCCGGAGTTGGGCCTGTTACTTGCTATCGCGACTTGTCGACGCAGTCCCTCTGGCTCACCCCGATTTGGCAGTCACGGACACCCTACGGTAGACCCGTCCTGTTGAGGATGTGCGGCAGTAGGTGGGCGCAGGGTTGACTGGACCCTATGTGGCAGTCAGTATAGATTGGGTGACTATACTTGAGAGTTAGTAGATGCATCATGTTTTCCATCTGTTCCACTTTTTGAGCATCTAGATAGAGGCATAGTAGCTGTAGAGTTTATTTTTCCAGCTCTTCCCTTTCAGTACTGCATTTGTTACTTTATGTCTCTAGTAGACTTAGTGGGCAGACCGTTGGGCTTGTTGACGGCACCCACTGAGGACTACTGTGGGATGTAATTCTTACACCCGTCGTGGTGTCTTTTTCCCCAAGGACTTCTACTCCTATTCCTGCTGTTCCAGTTACTGCTTCTTCAGATCGAGGTAAGGGAGTCGCGAGCTAGATCCCTACCAGTCGTAATCCAGAGAGTAGATGTACCCTTATTATTTTAAGAGTTTCTTGTTGAGAGACCCTTGTAGTGAGGTATAGAGTTGTACTTTTCTATTTTTGCTGAGAGGCTTATGTACTTTTGGTGATGCTTTTGAGTTGTATATATTTTATTTCTAGCAGTTTACTTCCAGCTCTGATATCTGTTTAGTATAGCATCTTTTTTTGCAGGTTTGACGCTTCGTCTATACGGGGTTCACCGTATGGGCGGCGGATCTGTTAGCGAGCCCGGGTCACAGTTTCGACCCCGGGGCGTGACAGTTTTCTTCTTCTTCTCCGTGAGATTGAGTTTAGCGGCGATTTTCTAGTTTTCGTGTCTTCGTTTTCTTTCCGTTTCGTGTGTCAGGGGCCTCACCGCACACGGCGCGATGAGGCGCGCCGCGCGGGGCCGTCTCCGGCGCGGTGCCGCCCCGCACGCGGCGCGGTGCGGCACGCCGCGCGGGGCTGCTGCCACGGGGGGCCGCACCGCATGCGGCGTGGTGCGGTGCGCCGTGCGGGGCTGCTGTGGCGGGGCTGCTGCGTCGCGCGAGGCCGCGCCGTCCGCCGCCGCTACTGCCACTCGGTTTCCGCCTTTTCTTCGGCGCGTACAGGATCTCAAATTTTCAGGCAAGTCTAGACTTACCAGTTGTTTTTGTTGGGGACTTTCTTTTTAGGTCTGGGAGTCGTGCGAGGGCGCCGGTCAGTTCCGAGTGTTCCGATCGAGGCTTTTGAGGTGGGTACCTTTTTCTTGCATTTTGGAGTGTGGTCTCATATGTAATACGTAAGAGTAAAGTAGATGTGCTAATGAATCTTGACTAACCCCTTTTGGTATGAGTATCCCTATTATTACTATCTGTTGCGACTGAGTGTCGTGGTGCTCTATATGACACATTGACTTCGGTTATTATGCTCATGGCTGCTTACACGCACACCAGCAGTTTGGCCACCGCATCGGTGTACTTTTCCGAAGAGGTGGTACATTGACCCGTGTACCCCACAAGGTGACGTAGTGGGGACCCCTTGCGGTTACTTACGGTGCTGCACAAGTGCCGTGGAGGGGTTAAAAGCAACAAGGTGCGAGCAAGGTGTTCTCTTTTGCCAAAGGTCTTTAGACCTTTTGGCAGGTGCTCTATTTCGATTTACTGGGGGTTACTGTTGATTCATGAGGGGGAGTGTGGATACTCTGGTCTTTCGGTTTGCTTCATTCTCAGTATTTATAGCATCTTACTAATGTTACATTTACCTCTTACTCTTTTTGTCCCTGACTTCCCACACTGTGGCAGGTTCGGTTAGGGGTGGGATCCGGGACGACAGTGAGGCTGCGACTAAAGGACTTTAGCCTCGTTTGGGGCTAGTGACCTTTCCTTTATTTCGTCTTTTTTATTTCGGTTAGTTAGCTTATGTGCGTATGTTACCTTATTGTGGCTGATGTGGATGTTGGGGTTGTTCGATGTTCATGTGGATGAACGGTTTTTCTTATTACTTGCTGGTATGGCCAATTTTCAAAGTAAAGAAAGAGATTACGAAAACGTTTTTAAAATTAGGTGTTGAGTGGACACCGTTTTACAAACCCGTGGATTTATCCTTTCAAAATGTGGTGGCCTTATTGGATATGATGGGTGTTATCTTTTTCCTCCTTTTATCTCCTTGACTGGTGTGGTTAAAGAATGAATTATGATTGTGACGCCGTACATATACAAAGGAGACTCTGTCCGTTTGTGGGGTGACTTTGTATGTGTGGCGGGTCTGGGCACGTGCCGGAGGGAGGGAATGTTTCAAAAAAAAAATTTATTGCGCTATTTTTCGCTTCAATAAACTCCAGGGGCGTGACAGGAGCACCATCACCATCGGAGATCGGAGATCAGAGTCCGGGCATCGCATCGTCTTCCTCGTCGGTAACAAGGTTGGTTCTTGGCTTTTCGTTGACACAGTTTTCGATTTTGTGGGATATTCCGTGCTTTCGTTTGGGTTTCTTGGAATTTCCGTCGGAGCGGGGGATTTGAGCAGAGCCCGCCGTCGTCACGCCCCGGGAGAAATTTTAAAGCGGAAACAGTTGAATTTTGGAACTATTTTTTTTTTTTTTTTCGAAGACCTCCCGCCCTGGCACGTGCACAGACCCACACATACAAGATCTCTTTGTATAAACGTACAGAGTCTCCCCTGTATATGCACGACGTCCCCATGTACAAAATACATATACAACAAACACATCAACCACATTCACTATTAGATTTATAATTAACAGAGTAGAAGCCTTGAATATACCATTATCTTATTTTCATTAAACAATGCTTACCTGCGCATCAATCTGTTTGAAAAGATAAATCCATTAGGTTTAAAAATAGTGCCCACACGACACTCAGTTTTTTAAAGCCGGCTTCGCAAATCCTTTTTATAATTGAAAACCCGCGTCCACACGACATATTCATAAAAAACATCAACCAAAAACATAGTTTCATAAAGTATGTTTATCCAACATCACATGATTGTCTCAACATCAACGCATTCACAATAACAAAGTCCACATGCATAATATCCAACCAAAAAGGAAATAACCGAAAGAAATGAGAAAATGAGATGAACCTGACCGACGAAAACCTATACCTCGTTAGGTAGCATCCTCACCACCATCCTTGTCACGCTCCAGGGTCGAAACTGCGACCCGGGCCCGCCAACAGATCCGCCGCCCATACGGAAAGCCCCGTATAGACGAAGCGTCTAACCCACAAAAGATAATACTACAGCTATACAGATATCAGAGCTGAAAAGTATACTACTGAAATAAGATAATACATCTCCAAATAGTATAAGTCTGATTCTCACAATACATAAGTCTCTAAAAAATAAAACTCTCAAAAGTAACTAACTACAAAAAAAATCCAGCAGACTATACTACAAGCTCCAAAAAGGGTACCCACTATACTCCAAGGACGGGTAGGGAACTAGCTCGCGACTCCCTCGCCTCGATCAGCAACAGAAGGATCAGCAGCACTCGCAGAAAACTCTGCAAAACAAAGGAGAGGAAAGAGGAAGGGGAGGGGGAAAAACCCCCAGCGGGTGTGAGAACTACACCAACACGTAGTTCTCAGTGGGTACCGCCACCAAGCCCGACGGTTTGCCCACTAAGTCTACTAGAGGCATAAAGGTAACATGAAAACTGTACTATTGTAAAGATAAGCTGGAAAGAAATCTATAGCTATCATGCCTCTATCTACAATGCTCAATGGGTGATACAGATGAAAATGATGCATCGACTCTAACCCGAAATACTCAATCAACCCAATCACAGTGAATGCCACATAGGGTCCAGTCAAACCTGTGCCCACCTACTGCCATGACATCCACGGAGGACTGGACTTACGTAGGCCCAGCCAGAGGGACTGCGTCGACAAGTCACGATAGCAAAGTAACAGGCCTAGCTCTGGAGCGGCACTCGAGGGGCGCGACCCCACCGAGGAAAGTATCCGCGCATCTCTAACGAACTCAATATGGCTCATGCAGGCTATAATCCAAATCAATGATCAACAAGATCAACAGTGCCCAAATCACATCCCTAACTCACTAGCTGGAAATACTCGAACAGTCAAGACCGCTGTCAACCCAACGGCTCCCCAAAATAGGACATCAACCCAACATGCTAACTCACTAGCAGGAGATACTCCACAGCCGACGACAACGAAGGGTCCGAAAACCCCGAAAGACTAGAACCTACAACCCAAATCAAACAAGAACAGGCTCTAGGCCTAGCCTCTCGTTGTTTTCAACCCAAAGAAAAGGACAGCCCTTAGAATCCAGATCACTCGAGCTCTCTCTCTCGGGTGAAGAAGTTTACAGAAAAGGTGACATTTATTACCGAAAACTATTTTCACTCGAACCCACACGGGGTGAGGACTAAAAGTAGTCCCTTTTTTTGTAAAACCATCTTGATTTAAGAAAACCCATTTTAATGAATTTTAGCTATTTTAGAAAAATCAGTTAAAAACAAGTTTTTATTTCCAAACCCCGAAGGGCTAATTGTTAAGGATTTTGTTTTGGCGTATTTCGTGAAAGTGTTTAAGTCTTGAAGATTGAAGATGAAGATGTTCGGATCATATACCTCAATCTCAAGAAAGAAGAATTCAAAAGAATCAGGCACGTTTAACTAAATAAGTTTGGTGATCCGAATACTTCTTATAGTGTAGAAACACTTGGATGGATTTTTAATCACATAAAAATCAAAAACTGGACATGTTATACGTTCAGGATCCGGATCAGGGTACTACAGTCCGGACCCCGAACATAGGTTAGTTCATGCGCAAATCCAGTCCGGAACACACCTGGTTCAGTCCGGACCCTGAACGTGGAGTTTGCAGAAATTGCATGAAGAGTCCGGACCGTGGTAACTTCAGTCCGGACCCCGAACGTGGTTTTCTGAAAAAGTTCTGTCTATTGACGACAGTCCGGATCGCACTTATTCCAGTCCGGACTGTCGACCCGAAAACTTCCAGATAAGGTTGGTTTTTGATTCTTATCCTCTTCCAATAGTTTCTAACCTATAAATAGACCCTACGATTCATCTTTTAGGGTAATCCAAAATACGGTCGAAAAAGAGAAAAATCCACCTATAGAGAAGAAAGGAAATAACTAGATTTAATTCTATGTTTCTTCATCTATATTAATTTGATTCTAGGTTTTCAAACTCAGATTTTGAGTAGAATCAAATTAATGAATACTTAGATGGTATTTCCGATCTATCTTTGATCTAAGTATTCGGCGGATCATCACCACCAACAAAATAACGATTTTTTCCAAAATCGGCGCGTGGATTCGCGTGGCCTTGTGGATTCAAGGTGCTACGGCTCACGTGGATTTGGAGCGAGGTACGTTCGTGTGATCGAGGCGTACTACTAGGCGGAGACCGTGGATTCGGTCAGACGTCGTGGATTCGACGTTGGACGCCGTGGATTCGGCGTTGGACGCAAATCGTGGATTCGAGGCGCGTTGCGGAGCGAGCGGAGAAGATCAACTCGGAGTATGGAAAAAGGTTGAGTCGTGTGTGAGTACGTTATATCACCTTTGTACGTGTTTAATCTTAGTTGATTTCACCGTGTTATCGGTCCCGTGGTTTTTTACTCCTGTGATGGAGTTTTCCACGTAAAAATCTTGCGTGTTATTTTTCTATTCCGCATTGGGTTTTATTACGCAAAGATTTTTGAGTGTTTATTGTTTACACCTATTCACCCCCCTCTAGGTATTTTTTCCCCTATTTAGATCCATATTAGACATAACCCAACAAGTGGTATCAGAGCGGGAATAGGGTTGTAAACAATGGTTGAAGGTGGAAACATCAACAGACCCCCGTTCTTCAATGGAACAAACTATGCCTACTGGAAAGTACGGATGAAAGCCTTTTTAATTTCCATCGACGAATGGGTGTGGCAATCAATCGAGTTAGGATGGTCAAATCCAACTGAAATTATTGTTGATGTTCACACCATCAAACCTAGGTCGAAATGGA
Organism: Tillandsia leiboldiana; assembly: GCA_029204045.2. Classification (NCBI taxonomy): domain Eukaryota; kingdom Viridiplantae; phylum Streptophyta; class Magnoliopsida; order Poales; family Bromeliaceae; genus Tillandsia; species Tillandsia leiboldiana. Next base: position 16,120,044 of record CM055068.1, read on the forward strand.
CCAAGGAAGAGATTGACTCATCTTCTTACAATGGCAAAGGAGTTAACGCCTTATTTAATGCTTTGTCACAAACTGAATTCTCTCGCGTCTCGGCATGTGAGACTGCGAAAGAAATCTGGGATGTTCTACAAGTTACACATGAGGGAACAAACCTTGTGAAGATTCAAAAGCTGCAAATGCTTACGAGCAAGTTTGACTCTATTTTCATGGCAGAAAATGAATCGTTCACAGATTACTATACGTGATTGCAAGACATTGTGAATACATGTGCTAACTTGGGAGAGAAAATTCCAGAATTTAAAGTTGTAAGAAAGATTTTAAGGACTCTTCCTGAAAGATTTCGTTCCAAGGTTACGACCATTGAAACTATTAAACACCCGGATGAAATCCGTGTAGAAGAATTAGTTGGTGCACTTCAAACATATGAAATGATATTTCCTACTAACTATTCTTCTGGAAAGGCATCCTCTTCTAAGTCTTCAGGTTTTGCGTTGAAAACAACTAAAGAAGAAGACGCGGATTCATCCTCCTCAGACGACGACGAGAACCTATCAATGGAGGATTTCGAGAAGCAACTTGCTCTCTTGACAAGAAAATTTCGCCGAAACTTTCGAAGGGGTAATTCAAGTAAAATTTCATCCTTCGTAAAGTCGAATAAAGGCAAAGGTTCTTCAAGCTACAAGTCAAGAAAGCAAAAGAGTTTTTCAAAGGATAAGAAAAGCTCGGAGGGACAAATCCAATGCTTCAAGTGCCGAGGATACGGCCATATTTCAACGGAGTGTCCCAATAAGAATCCGTCGAAGAAGAAAGCGATGCAAGCCGTCACTTGGGATGACACCTCAACGTCCAATGAGTCATCTTCCAGTGATGAAGAAAATAACGCAACGGCGTTCCACGCGTCTACAACTTCACCCTTCGTGTGCTTTATGGCAAGTACATCCGATTCATTGTCCAACTCCTCCCAAGTTGAAAAGAATGCAACGGACTACGAATCGAGTAATTCCGAAGGTGAAGACTTTGCTTTTGCCTACCATAAACTTTTAAAGGATTCAAAGAAACTGGAAAAGCAAAATAAGGGTTTGAGAGGGAGATTGCATGATCTCGAAGAAGAAGCAAAAAGGGCAACTTCTCTCTCAAACGCCCTTGAAGTGGAAAGGGATAACTTGATCAAAGTAAATGTTTCCCTTCAAGAGAAAAATGAGCATTTCGAGAAGGAACACGTAAAACTGGTGGATAAAACAAGTTACTTCTTGAAGCTCTACTCCGAGGTTCGACAAGAAAAAATGGAAATGACGAAGACCATTTTCCAACTTAAGGATGATTTGAAGCGATTTTCTTCGGGAAGGAGCAAGTTGGATAAGATGCTTGGTCTTGGTCAAACAAACCGTTTCGGCCTTGGATACAATCGAACTGGAGACAGTCCTAGTTCGAGTAAGACAGTTTTTGTGCCCCAGTCGGTATCTCCTCCTCCGACGATGAAATTTACTGCAATCAACGACAACAACCCTACCTCACCTACTTCGGGTTCGACAAGTTCAAAGGTATGTTTTCTTTGTGGTTTTGCAGGGCACATACGAAGAAATTGCAAGATTGGAGCGAAAAGATCACATCAAGCACTCTTGCAACAACTACCAAAAAGGTGATTCCCCGGAAATCAAAGGAGAACCTTTCAAAGAAAAAGAGCCTTGGTAGTTTATCTAACAAGACAACGTCATCAAAGAAAAGCAATCAATCAAACAAGACGCTTTCACCAAGGAGAATAACTTCACATTCATTGCCGACGCAGTCCAAAAAGGTTTGGGTGCGCAAAGGTGAAATCTTCCCTTGTCTTGTCATTCATACTTCTTTGCATGCTTATGACAATTCGTCTTGGTATCTGGATAGTGGATGTTCCCGTCACATGACCGGTGACAAAAACAGTTTTCAAACTTTAGGAAAAATCTCCGGAGGACTTGTAGTTTTCGGAGACGGTCGTTCTTCTAAAATTGTTGGAAAGGGAACAATTGCTATTCCAAAAGGCCCGGTTTTGAACAATGTTTTATTTGTTGAAGGCCTTAAGACTAACCTCATTAGTATCAGTCAACTTTGTGACAATGGTTTTTCAGTTAATTTTTCTTCAGCAGAATGTATTATAACTGATAAGGACCATGTATTCTTTTTGAAAGGGGTTAGATCTGAAAATAATTGCTATGTCGTTCCAAACAAAATTTTTGAAACGTGTAACCTAGTTTCTTTAGATAATGAAACTCTTTGGCATGAAAGACTAGGTCACATAAATTTTAAGGAACTAGCAAGGATTTCAAATAAAGACGTGGTTAAGGGGGTTCCTAAACTTTCTTTTAAAGAAAACATTGTGTGCGGAGGTTGTCAAAAGGAAAAACAATCAAGGGCTGCACACAAGAACTTGAACCGCGTGGGTACCATCGGCCCTTACAATTACTGCATATGGACTTAATGCGGCCGACTCGTCAACCATCTTTGGGAGGTAAATGGTATATTTTTCTTCTGGTTGATGATTTCTCTATATATTCATGGGTAACATTTTTAAAAAAGAAAGCGGATACTTTCGACTCTTTTCATGAGGTTTGTCATCATATTATGATTGAAAGAAATGAAAAGATCGTTCGTGTTCGAAGTGATAGAGGTGGAGAATTCATCAATTCTAAATTCATTGATTTTTGCACTTCCAACGGCATAAAACATGAATTCTCTGCACCCTATATACCTCAGCAGAATGGTGTAGTCGAGTGCAAAAATAGGGTGGTTCAAGAGATGGCGCGTGTTATGCTTCACAGCCGGAATTTACCGTTACATTTTTGGGCTGAAGCTGTGAACACCGCCGTCTACGTAATTAATCGAGTGTATTTGCGCCCGGTAACTTTAAATACACCATATGAGCTATGGTTTTGTAGAAAACCGAATATCAAATATTTTCGTATCTTTGGGAGTCGCTGTTATATTTTACGCGATCGCGAAAATCTTGGTAAATTTGACTCTCGAAGTGACGAAGGGATTTTCATGGGTTATTCTACAAATAGTAGAGCATATCGGGTGTTTAACCTCGAATCTAAAACGATGGTAGAATCTATTAATGTTAAAGTAGATGAAGCTTTTCACTTTGCATCTGATAAATCTACCCCTGATATGTCTCTTGATGATGATACTCCTGTAAATGCATCTTCTCATAATAATTCCTTCGATAAAGTTGATGCATCTAATGGTTCTTCTAGTTTATCTGATATGCAGGAATAATCACATGTACCTCCGAGTACTTCGTTACCTCAAACGCTACGTATCTCCAAGGATCATTCGGAATCAAACATTATTGGAGACCCACAAGAAGGAGTCAGGACTCGGAGACAGTTGGTTTGTGGAGTCGCATGTTACGTTTCCACGGTAGAACCAAAGAACGTCGATGAAGCTCTTCAGGATGACTACTGGATTGAAGCAATGCAGGAAGAGCTCCATCAGTTCGAAAGAAACAAAGTCTGGGAACTAACGAAGCCACCGAAGCAACACAACGTGATTGGTACTAAATGGATTTTCAAGAACAAGAAAAACGAGGATGGTACCATTATCAGGAACAAAGCACGCCTAGTTGCTCAGGGCTACTCACAAATTGAAGGAATAGACTTTGATGAGACGTTCGCCCCGGTAGCTCGACTCGAGTCGATTCGTATTTCGTTCGCAATTGCTTGTCATTTTAAAATCAAACTCTTTCAAATGTACGTTAAGAGCGCGTTTTTAAATGGGTTTTTGAACAAAGAAGTTTATGCGGCTCAACCGAAAGGTTTTGTAGACCATAAGCAACCTAACCATGTTTTTCGTTTGAAAAAGGCTCTTTACGGTCTAAAACAAGCACTGCGAGCGTGGTACGAAAGGTTGACAAAGCACCTTTTGGAAAAGGGCTATACTCGAGGGGGAGCAGATCGGACTCTCTTTGTGAAGCATTATCTGGATAACTTCATTGTCGCACAAATCTATGTCGATGACATTGTATTTGGTGCAACAATAGACAATGATGCTTCTAAATTTGCTGAAACCATGGAAAGCGAATTTGAGATGTCTATGATGGGGGAACTAACATATTTTCTTGGATTGCAAGTGAAACAAAATGAAGAAGGCATCCATTTGTGCCAATCCAAGTATGCAAGGGAGTTGGTGAAGAAATTCGATTTAGAAAACTCTAAAAACTTTCCGACTCCAATGGGAACTAGCAATAAGGGATTAGGAAGTGAATCTCTTAGTGAAAGTGTAGACGAGAAGCTTTATCGCAGCATGATAGGAAATCTACTCTATCTCACGGCTAGTCGCCCGGATATATCCTTTAGTGTTGAGATTTGCGCGAGATATCAATCAGCACCAAAGGAGGTTCACCTGAAAGCGGTGAAAAGGATCATCCGGTACGTAAAAGGAACCATGAATTTCGGAATTTGGTATCATATGGGAACAACTCTTGACATAATAGGATATTCAGATGCCGATTGGGCAGGATCTGTGGATGATCGGAAAAGTACGAGTGGTACATGTTTTTATCTTGGCCATTGCCTTGTTGCGTGGCATAGTAAAAAGCAAAACTGCATTGCACTCTCGACTGCCGAAGCGGAATATATTTCAGCAGGTAGTTGTTCAATCCCAACTCATTTGGATGAAAAGCGTGTTGAGCGACTTCTGAATTTCAGCAACTTCGGTAACTATTCTTTGTGACAACACAAGTGCTATAAATATTTCTGAAGATCAATTAGCTGACTTTTTAACAAAACCTTTGGATCAAAAATGGTTTATTCATTTGCGTAAAGCAATTGGAATGCCTTTTTTGAAATAACTCTTTTTGAAACCATTGCTTAGGTTAGATTTTGTTTTGTGTTTTTGTTCCTTATCTATGTTTGTACATAGAATATTAATTGAGCATTAGTATAATTGACTTTACTTGCATCCTTTCATATTTTTGAGAAATTATTATGGTTTGGATATCTTGATAATTCATTTGATGCAATGGTCATTTATATCAATTAGTCCATTTTTAATTGATCAAAGTCAATTTCTCTCTCAATGATCTCTTGGTATAGTTTTTATCATATTTGAAAATTGAGTTAAGTATAAACTCGAGGTCAATTTTTGGTTGAATACCTTATATCTTAAATAATTGATAGCAAATTGAGGGGGAGTTTATTAAATCTTTATGCTCAAAAGATGTGGAAAGAGTTACATCCCAATGAGGAGTGTGAAAACTACCACCACATGGAGGAAAGAGCCAGCACCTCGGTCGTCCGAGTACTGTGTGCAGCTACCACATGTATACCAAGCATGGTTTTTCGAGTTGATTAGATAAAATACTTTTTGGAATACTTGACTCTGTCAAATTCCAAGGTTGGTATAAGGTGGGGATTTTATTGAAAGATGCTCAAAGAACCGCTCCTTATAATAAATTGACTAGATATATTATCTAACTTATTGGGGATTTCAAGCATCTATCGATCTTGATACTTCATTTTCTTTACCAAATTGATATTTGATATTCGGTTTTCTACAAAACCATAGTTCATATGGTGTATTTAAAGTTCCCGGGCGCAAATACACTCGATTAATTACGTAGACGGCGGTGTTCATAGCTTCAGCCCAAAAATGTAACGGTAAATTCCGGCTGTGAAGCATAACACGCGCCATCTCCTGTACAACCCTGTTTTTGTGCTCGACTACACCATTCTGTTGAGGTGTATAGGGTGCTGAGAATTCATGTTTTATGCCGTTGGAAGTGCAAAAATCAATAAATTTAGAATTAATGAATTCTCCACCTCTATCACTTCGAACACGAACGATCTTTTCATTTCTTTCAATCATAATACGATGACAAACCTCATGAAAAGAGTCGAAAGTATCCGCTTTCTCTTTTAAAAAAGTTACCCATGTATATCTAGAGAAATCATCAACGAAAAAAAAAATATACCATTTACCTCCCAAACTTAGTTGACGAGTCGGCCCCATTAAGTTCATCTGCAGTAATTCTAAAGGCCGATTGGTACCAACGAGGTTCAAGTTCTTGTGTGCAGCCCTTGATTGTTTTCCCTTTAGACAACCTCCACACACAATGTTTTCTTTAAAAGAGAGTTTAGGAACCCCCTTAACCACGTCTTTATTTGAAATCCTTGCTAGTTCCTTAAAATTTATGTGACCTAGTCTTTCATGCCAAAGAGTTTCGTTATCAAGTGAAACTAGGTTACAATTTTCAGAAATTTTGTTTGGAACAACATAGTAATTATTTTCAGATCTAACCCCTTTTAAAAAGAATACATGGTCCTTATCAGTTACAATACATTCAGCAGAGGAAAGTTTAACTGAAAAGCCATTATCACAAAGTTGACTAATGCTAATGAGGTTAGTCTTAAGGCCTTCAACAAATAAAACATTGTTCAAAACCGGGCCTTCTGGAATAGCAATTGTTCCTTTTCCAACAATTTTAGAAGAACGACCGTCTCCGAAAACTACAAGTCCTCCGGAGATTTTCTCTAAAGTTTGAAAACTGTTTTTGTCACCTGTCACGCCCCGGGGGTTTAATTTCGCGGAAACGATTCACAAAAGGTATGGGTTTGGCGTGTATAATTTTTTTTTTTTTTGAAAAACCTTCTTCCCCGGCGCGTGCCCAGACCCGCCGCATATACAGGATCACTCTGCAAACGGACAGAGTCTCCCCTGTATGTGCACGGCGTCGCGAACCATACAATGTCCAAAAACGGATAATCATTCAATCACAACGGTTCAAACATACATCCATTCACGAAATGCTAAATAAATCTCACGGCCGATCAGTTTAAAAGGATAAATCCACAGTTGTTGAAACGGCGCCCACCCGGCGCCCATATTTTGAAAACACCTTTCGAAAGCAACATAAACCCAGAGGTTTTGGAAAACAGTGCCCACACGACACTTAGGTTTTAAAATCCCTTTTCGAAATCCATAAATCCACAAGGTTTTGAAAACGGTGCCCACACGACACCTAGGTTTTGAAATCCAGTTTTCGCAATCTTTTCTTTGGTTTGCTCTTTGATTTTCTTAAAGCGACCAACAGAGATGAAAAAGGAATTAAATAATTCAAAAACTACCATGCCGACATCCACACCGACCCCACGAGGGTATCGAGAACCGCACCACAGTCTACCATGTAAATAAAATGCGAAGGGGAAAATAGAAAGTACTGTTCGGGGTCACCAGAGACCCAAGAACTCCTGCCGCGGCCTCACCGTCGCCTAACTCTGCCCCCCTGGAGGACCCTGTCGCAAAGTGGGAAGTCAGCGACTAAACAATAATGATAATAACAAAGCAGGAAAGGAAGCCAAACCCAACAGTAAAACTATCCGGAGCAACCACTCGACTCACTGGAAGAGTGACACGCGAACACATGTAACACCTGCAACATCTGTAATGCCTGTAACACCTATACACCTTGATCTCGCCGGGCACCTATCCCGACAGATCGCACCGCTCACCCCTTGGGGCACCTGACCTCGTCGGACACCTATCCCGACAGATCGCACCTTTTCCCCCACCTTTTGCTGCCTCAAACCCCACACCTACGGGGGCCCCCACCACTTCACCTTGTGGGTTAACACGGGTCGAAGACCGCTTTCCCGAAAAAGAGCACCCTTTGCGGTGGCCAAACCGCGGGTGCGCGTGTCGCAACCACGAGCTCAAAAACCCGGACACAGGACAATATCGCAAACATAGAGACCGTCAGCGTTAGTATTACAAATATGCAGTTAAACAACTATCCAAGAATACCGAGTCTATACTTAGTCTCAAAGGAACCCACAATAATGAACCAACAATAATGAGCCGGGTACACACCACACGATAATCATGACAGTAACGAAAATGGGCATAAAGGGGTTCTAAGGATGTACCCACCTGAAACGCGAAGAAGGAGGTGTGCGGAAAACTCCATTTAAAGACACTCCCACCTTGTGCCCGGAAAGAACTACAGTGAGAAGTATCGTTAATAACGTCGTCGCTGGTCAAAAACACTCAAAAACGGGGCGAAACGGGCCAAAAACGGAGCTTCTGGGCTCTTTTTCTGGAGACAGGTGCACGGATCCAGGCGTGGACCGGGTCCACGGCAGCAGGCGGCAGCGGCGCAGACCAGGCGCACGCCGCAGCGGTAGACCGCTGCGGCATGGGCCGGGCCGCGCACGAGCCGAAGCGCGCACCGGGTCCACACTGTTGGGCTACGGGGCGTGCACCGGGTGTACGCCTGCAGCGGTGGACCGCGCGGCCTGGCGCACGCCCTCGTGCACCGGGTCCGCGCCCCTGGGCTTGGGAGCCGTGAGCCGGGTGTACGCCTGCGGCGGTGGACCGCGCGGCCTGGTGCACGCCCTTGTGCACCGGGTCTGCGCCCCTGGGCCCGGGAGCCGTGCGCCGGGTGCACGCTAGGTCCTGTGGACCGCGGGGTGGTGCAGCCGTACGGGTGAACAGTAAACCCTCCGGTTTCGTCTCCCGCGGCTCCGGTGATGACCCCGCGAACACGGCGACTGCGGCGATGACTCCGTGGGCATGGTAACGGCGGCGGCGGCCTCCCGTTTAACGACGGCGGCGGCGGCTTCCCGTTACCACAAAGCCCACACGGCGTGCGACACCCGGACGACCCTCACCCAACCCTCGACCCTACAGAAATTGCAAACAGAACACTACACGGTCACTTACCGATCCCGCGAGAAAGGGGAAGAGGATCATCCCTCTCGTCTCCAACGTAAAGTTCTCCCCCGTTCTTCCTTCTCCTCCCTCGATCGCTCCGTTCCTTCACGCCCAACGTCGGATGGTGGAAAGAAGGTAGGAGGGTTGGGGTTTCTCCCGCACTCCTCAGGAGAGCCCTAACGCACGAACCCAAAGGGATGAGAAGTAGGAAAAATAAGTTCAAATCCCCAAAATCGAAACCTAAATGATCAGGTGCGAACCAGCGGTCCAATTTTTTTCCTCGAAAAACGTGCCGATTGCCCGCACGCCTTTCGATGCACCCGAAACCGCTAAAAACTTTGAAAATTTATTTTGGGAGGTCCCGGAGTCCAAAATCAAATCCGATCACGCCGCCGCTCATCATTTTGCGGCCCCTATCACCTAAAAATATCCACAAACCCCGACGATCAGCCCAGAAATTCTCGAATTCCCAACCCCCCCTTAACAACTAAAAATATTCAATTAGGACCCATAACAGAAAAACCGAAGGGTCGACTTACTACCAAATAAATAACAAAAACCCAAAAACATAAAAGATGAAAAGTCCGATCATAGGAGGATCCCGTCTGATCACCTCGAAAAGCGTGCCGGCCACTTAGCGCGGATTTCGATGCACCACTCAAAGGCAAACGCTTTGACCCCCATTCCGGGAGATCCGTAAATCGGAATCCGAATCCGTTCGCTTTGCCGTCCTCCGTTTTCCGAGCTCAACCGAAGAAAAATACTCTCGGTCCAGGCCAGTTCTTTGCAGAAAACACAGTGAAAAGTTTTTCTAACAATCCCGTCATAAAAAGAAGGTATACAAAGGCATTGGAACGCCAGGACTCTACATCACCGGTCATATGACGGGAACATCCACTATCCAGATACCAAGACGAATTGTCATAAGCATGCAAAGAAGTATGAATGACAAGACAAGGGAAAATTTCACCTTTGCGCACCCAAACCTTTTTGGACTGCGTAGGTAATGAATGTGAAGTTATTCTCCTTGGTGAAAGCGTCTTGATTGATCGGTTGCTTTTCTTTGATGACGCCGTCTTGTTAGATAAACTACCAAGGCTATTTTCCTTTGAAAGGTTCTCCTTTGATTTCCGGGGAATCACCTTTTTGATAGTTGTTGCAAGAGGTGCTTGATGTGATCTTTTCGCTCTAATCTTGCAATTTCTTCGTATGTGCCTTGCAAAACCACACCGAAAACATACCTTTGTACTTGACGAACCCGAAGTAGGTGAAGTAGGTTTGTTGTCGTTGTATGCAGTGAATTCCGTCGTCGGAGGAGGAGACACCGACTGGGGCACAAAAACTGTTCCACTCGAACTAGGACTGTCTCCAGTTCGACTGTATCCAAGGCCGAAACGGTTCGTTTGACCAAGACCAAGCAGCTTATCCAACTTGCTTCTTCTAGAAGAAAATCGCTTTAGATCATCCTTAAGTTGGAAAATGGTCTTCGTCATTTCCATTTTTTCCTGACGAGCCTCGGAGTAGAGCTTCAAGAAGTAACTTGCTTTATCCACCAATTTAACGTGTTCCTTCTCGAAATGCTCATTTTTCTCTTGAAGGGAAACATTTACTTTGATCAGGTTATCCCTTTCCACTTCAAGAGCGTTTGAGAGAGAAGTTGCCCTTTTTGCTTCTTCTTCGAGATCCTGCAATCTCCCTCTCAAACCCTTGTTTTGCTTTCCCAGTTTCTTTGAATCCTTTAAAAGTTTAGGGTAGGCAAAAGCAAAGTCTTCACCTTCGGAATTACTCGATTCGTCGTCCGTTGCATTCTTTTCAACTTGGAAGGAGTTGGACAATGAATCGGAGGTACTTGCCATAAAGCATACGAAAGGTGAAGATGTGGACGCGTGGAATGTCGTTGCGTTATTTTCTTCATCACTAGAAGATGACTCATTTGACGTTGAGGTGTCATTCTAAGTGGCGGCTTGCATCGCCTTTTTCTTTGACAGATTCTTATTGGGACACTCTGTTGAAATGTGACCGTAGCCTCGGCACTTGAAGCATTGGACTTGTCCCGCCGAGTTTTTCTTATCCTTTGAAAAACTCTCTTGCTTTCTTGACTTATAGCTTGAAGAACCTTTACCTTTCTTCGACTTTACGAAGGATGAGGTTTTGCTAGAATTACCCCTTCGAAAGTTTCGGCGAAATTTCTTGGTCAAGAGAGCAAGTTGCTTCTCGAAATCCTCCATTGATAAGTTCTCGTCATCGTCTGGGGAGGATGAATCCGCGTCTTCTTCTTTTGTTGATTTCAATGCAAAACCTGAAGACTTAGAAGAGGATGCCTTTCCAGAAGAACAGTTAGTAGGAAATGTCATTTCATAAGTTTGAAGTGCACCAACTAATTCTTCTACACGGATTTCGTCCGGGTGTTTAACTGTTTCAATGGCCGTAACCTTGGAACAAAATCTTTCCTCCGTCACCCGGCTCCAAGCGCCAATATCCAAAACTCGCCCCTAGCGGCAGATCCCTATCCAAAGGAACTGCAGCGCCACGCTCCATACACAATGCCTACTCCAACGAGGCGTCAAAACCTATAACGGAGGGACTGAATAAACTGAAAGGTATCCTGGCGAGTTTCACTCCCAGCCACACATATCCTATGCGCCTCGTCCCTCGAACCTGGAGCGCGCAGTTAAGCAACTGCGTAAACTCTCTAACACAGGGAGGCTCTCAAGTAGTCTCTCCAATACCACCAACCATGATTAAAGGCTCCAAGCTCACTCCTATGAATCGGGGTGGTTCATCAGCCAAAACTGGTTCGATAGATCGATCACGTCCCCTCAGCTCACCAGCTGTCAACTATCCACCCTGCCTCGGTGCCTCACACTAAAGATTAGCACAGAGGGGGCTACTCACTCCATCGTTGCCACAGAAATCCCCGCCCCTGAGGATACTACAACCGGGTGGTCTCAGAAGGAAGCACTGTCGAGCTGCCCGCTGCTCCGACAATCGTGTCACTAAAACTAGCTGCTCGCTCACTCTGCCGCTGATAGGTCTCAGACGATCCTGTCATCTGGGTCCGGAACTCTCTGACCACAATCCGGGTATCCGGCCCTAAACCAACCGCTCAAGCTCAACTGCTATGACAGGAAGCACACGGGTCAAAACCCAGCGTCGGGGAGACACAGCTCGCCACGACGAAACTGCAAATCAGCACACAAAAGCCACTCGACCCAATCCAGCGAAAGTCTAGAGCATGTCACCCGTTCCGCAGCATTATGTTGTCTGCAGCCAACATAATTGCTTAGGAGAATAAACATGCCAATCACTCTTCCCGTCCCTTGGGAGAGGTATAAAACTCAATCAGGACTCTCGCTATAAATCACGACTCTCACGAAGTCAACCAAGGGTCAAACCATAAGCCTAGGGTTTCTAAGTCCACCATGACCTACAACCTAGGCTCTGATACCAACCTAATCTGTCACGCCCCGGGGTCGAAACTGCGACCCGGGCTCGCCAACAGATCCGCCACCTATGTCAAACCTGCATAGGCGAAGCGTCCTACCTGCAAGAAAAGTACTACAGCTAAACAGATATCAGAGCTATAAATGAAAATGTGTTGTATAACTAAAATCAACCACTGTACAACTGGAAATAATACAACAATGTCATCTCCCAAAATGATAATCATACAATATCCTCATATACAAAACTCATAACTCAACAGGGAGGTATCTCCAATAAATACAACAGTGTACAGGCTCTCAATACATATCATATCCTCACTACATCAGTCTCTCAAAAGAGGAAAATAAAAATAGCAAATCTACTGAAGATCTCCTCAGACAGGGTACCGCTACTCTCCAACGACGGGTAGGGATCTAGCTCGCGACCCTCTCGCCTCGATCAACAACCGCAGAATCAGCAACACCCGCTAAGACTCTGCAAAACAAAGGAGATGAAGGAAAAAGGAGGGGGAAAACCCCCAAAGGTTGTGAGAACTACACCAAAAAGGGAGTTCTCAGTGGGTACCACCGCCAGTCCCGACGGTCTGCCCACTAAGTCCTCAAGAGACATAAACTAACCAAAGTCGTGAGAACTGAACAAGAACGCTGATGACACTCAACAGCAACCATGCCTCCATCTAAATGCTCAAGAGGGGAGAATCAAAAAATGGTATGCAACCACTAGCACATGAAGTGCACAATCGACCCAATCGAGCTGACTGCCAGATCTGGTCCAGTCAAGCCTGCGCCCACCTACAACCACCTCCCGCTGACGGGCAAGAATTATGTAGGGCGTCCAAACGGACTAACTCGCTATCGAGTAGTGGTTCATGCAGGCTATAGTCAAAATCCACGCTCTCTCTCAGAACGGATAGCCTCAAGATCACCGAACCTCTCGAACAACGGTCGACTAACTCACAACGACCTCGGGACCACCGTCAATCCCCAAACGGTACCCAACAACACTAGCACTGGTCTAAACACAGCTACTAGACTCCACTCGGTCCCCCTGACACGAGTGCAACAATAAAGCAAATATCTGTAACAAACCCAATCTAGTGCCACCAGTAAAACTGGCATTGCCTGCTCAGCAGAATCGGCACACATGGCTCGAAACCGCGGAATCGGCCCATATGGCTCGCATCCCAAAGTAAGTAACAGATCGGCCTCGAACCGTCCGATCGCACACTCCGGAGTGGCACTCGAGGGGAGCGACCCACACAAGTAAAGTATCTCTGTAACAAGTATCTCTGTATAGCAGGACTTTGATCACAACTATGATCAAAGTGGACAACTCTATCCACTAAAGAAAGACCCGACCTCCGACCTCAATCGGATGTAAGAAAATGATAAGTGGGAAACTCCATCCACTGGAGAAAACTGACACCCAATCTGATGCATAAGTAAATATCCGGTCAACCGCCCAATATCCGCGGTCGCCGCAAAACCCCATTCAAGTAAACGATAAGTGGGAAACTCCATCCACTGGAGAAAACTGACACCCAATCTGATGCGTAAGTAAATATCCGGTCAACCGCCCAATATCCGCGGTCGCCGCAAAACCCCACAAACTAATCCAACATGTCCCAGACACAAAGTCCCGACTACACTACCCAGACCCCTGCTCGAACCCGAGCAACACTGACCGCCCGACTAACAAAGAAGGAGAAAGGAAAAGCATGGTTTCTCCTAAGTCAAGTTCCAATAAGTAGTGTAGCAGTAAAAGATGGGCTAACTACATGTCCATACAAGCATGCCTTTGTCCTCAAAAACGATAAATGTGGGTGAAACATATATTAGCAAAGCATGTTAAAATGTTCCTACTATGATATACCAATCTCACACAAGTAGGCCATTCCTTGCTTACCTCTCGCTCATATCGGTTGTACATCAAATATGCCTGCTATCAGTCATAGAGGGTGACATCCCCACAAGTGCACTTACATTCACCATAACATAACAATCTTATCAATATTAAGCTTACCCACCTGAAGTGCTCAATCCAAGGCAAACCTGGGGTCGGCGAAGAGCGTGGCCACCTGCTAACATAATCTGCTGAACCCGCATCCTCGATACATGCCGCGCAAGCCTCTGCTCCAAACAACATCACGCCAACCACGCAACACCACAACAAACAACATCACGATACAAACTATACCCCAACAAACACCAACAACATTGCTGTTTTTCCCAAACAGCACAAGATAGGCAATTCTCACCTCCAAACAGCACTCCAAAAATCCCAGAAAATGCACGGTTGTGAACCTCGCGACGAGTAGCCCCAAAACGAGTATTTATACGCCCCGTTCCGACACCTGTAGGCCAAGATACAAATCATACAATGTGGGGCGCCGACAATCCACTACACTGCAAAAACTACGGGATACAAACCCAAAGAAGCTTAAATCTCACCTTTGAAGAATCCTCGTAAAAATCCAATAAAAATACAGCTACGATCGTCGCGTCGAGCCCTTCGAAACGAGTACCTGCACGTCTCAATCCGAGTTTCGTACATCAAGTTTGCACACAAAACGGTGCACACTTTATGAGTCCGCGCGCAAAACGATGCGCGGCCACCAAACCTGCATGCAAAATGGTGCACGTCATTAAAAACCCGCACGCAAAATGGTGCACGTACCTCGAATCTGCACGAAAAACGGAGCAAGCTTCTCCTAAGGTTGCACGCAAAACGAGGCGCGTCCAAAACGCCAGCAACATTCCGCGCAGTAAAACGGCACAGTAAAAGACGGTCCCTAACACGCATGAGGGCGTGGGGTCAAATCCAAAATCCAAAAGGAAAACTCAAAACTGTGCCAAAATACCGCAAAACAACAAACGGGACCTACCTCGACCCGTCGCGCCGTCCAACACGTCAATCCGGCTCCTTGGAACACCTCGTGCGCTCCACGGGGTCAACGGCGCGCTCGCGCACCCACGAAAACCCCCCCCACAAATCGCCCTCTTCCTCCCCTTTGCCTCTTTGTGCGAGCAAAAAGGAGAAAAGAGAAGAAATGGGGCGATTCGGGCCTTTTTAGGCCGAAATCCCACATTCGGGCGCAACTTTCGGGCGCCCGTAACTGGTTTTCGGGCTGCTACAGTAACCAACCCCGCGGTCCACGCGTCCACGCCGCGCCAGCGAGGCGCCACGTCATCCGCATTCGGCCAACCGGGGAGCCACACGTGTCCATAGACCCGTGCACCGCGACCACGGACCAGCGGCAGCCAATCGGCGGCCGCCACGTGGACCGCACCCGCGCCCCGCGCTGACGCACGGCAGCAGGGATGCGTCGCGTCGCGCTGACCCGCGAACGGGAGGCAGACACGTGGCCTGCCCCCGCTGATGCCGTGCCAGGGCCCACGCGCCTTCCCCGCGCGGGTCTGCGCCTCTGCCAGCCACGCTTCCCGAGGCGGTCCCCTGCCTGCTCCGTAAACCAGGTCTACGGCACCGACCTATCAAAACCCGCCACGTGTCCGCCCTCCGGTGCATGCCGGCACGTGGACAGTGCGCCTGCCCGCGCGCCCGTGCGCCTGCCCGCGCACTGCACGCTGCCCGCGCCTGCCCGCCGCCGCGCCTGTGCCTTCCCGAGCCCGCGCCACCGTCCGCCGCTGCCCCAGCCGCCGGAACAGTGACCCCTTGCCTCGAAATCCGTGCCGGGTCATCCGGGCTCCAAAAAATACAAGTAGTCTATTTTCAACGTTTTCGCGCACTGAATCCGAATCTGCTGTCCGATTTGCCAAATTCCAACTCTAAAAATTGCCGAAGGCATCCGGAAAGGTGTTCTTTGTCCAAACTTCACGCTAAGCCCAATTTAATATCCATTGCGCGCGAAACCACTTCTAAACATTCGATAAGGTCATCTGACTACTCTCGTGATCCATTAAACACACTGAGTCCATCACTAGTGTCCAATTGGTGCACAAACGCCACCGATACGCCACATAGGCCTCCAAGAGCTGCTGATCAACCAGTAATCTCGTCGTAGGGATTCGGGTCCTCACATCCTCCCCCACTAAAGAAAGTTTCGTCCTCAAAATTAGCTCGATTCGACCAGGAGTCACAAACACCAAGGGTAAGTACTCAACATCGTCATCTCCAGCTCCAAGTCGCTACTCACTCCCCGTGATCACTCCTCAACAACAACAACAGCGACAACCAGTACGGCATAGCCCGATTGCGCAACCTCTAATCTCACGAACCAGAATTCGCAACGTGCGTCCCTCGTACTCCAAACATTCCTAGATCTCAAATGGGGCGAGTCAATCACAGGCGAGGGATCCAAAAACATAACCTTCCTGAGCTGAGACAAGAAACACAATAGGGGTTCCATCAAAAGTTGGGGGAAACAAGATAACCACCAGCGCAACCCGCACCAAACCACAACCTGTGTCAACTCAACCAAGGCAACCCGAAGCACACCCACACGATTATCCAATAAGGAAAAGAGCCCTAACAAGGAGGGGTCCTCACTCGGTTACTCCCGAATCTTGACCATCCGAGTGAACTACTCATCCGCGGTCTATCATCCCAAGGAACCCCCAGGGACACAACCACAAGCCATGTTGGCCTCAACAGTCCACACGGCGCCAGCTGTGGAATCATCCAACTCAACCCCATACAGCTTTCCTGTCACGCCCCGGGGTCGAAACTGCGACCCGGGCCCGCCAACAGATCCGCCACCTATGCCAAATCCGCATAGGCGAAGCGTCCAACCTACAAGGAAAGTGCTATAGCTAAACAGATATCAGAGCTATAAATAAAAATCTGCTGTATAACCAAAATCAATCACTGTACAACTGGAAATAAAACAACACAGTCCGCCTCCCAAAATAATAATAAAACAATATCCTCAAATACAAGCTCCGAACTCAAACGGGAGATAACTCCAATAAATACAACAGTGTACAGTCTCTCAATACAAAATATCCTTACTACAACAGTCTCTCAAAAGAGGAAAAAGAAATAAGTAATCTACTGATGATCTCCTCTGAAGGGGTACCGCTACTCTCCAACGACGGGTAGGGATCTAGCTCGCGACTCCCTCGCCTCGATCAACAACCGCAGAGTCAGCAACACCCGCTAAGACTCTGCAAAACAAAGGAGAGGAAAGAAAAAGGGGGGGAAACCCCCAATGGGTGTGAGAACTACACCAAAAGGGAGTTCTCAGTGGGTACCACCGCCAGACCCGACGGTCTGCCCACCAAGTCCTCAAGAGACAAAAACTAACCCGAGTCATAAGACTGAAATGAGTAAACTGGAGACTCACAATAGCTACCATGCCCCTATCTAAAGGCAAAAAGGGGGAGAACCAAACAGTGGTATGCAACCACTAGCACATGAAGTGCACAATCGACCCAATCGAGCTGACTGCCACATCTGGTCCAGTCAAACCTGCGCCCACCTACATCCACCTCCCGCTGACGGGCAGGAATTACGTAGGGCGTCCAAACGGTCTAACTCGCTATCGAGTAGTGGCTCATGCAGGCTATGGTCAAAATCCACTCTCTCTCTAAGAACGGATAGAATCATGATGCTCAACCTCTCACACAGCGGTCAAAGTACTCTCAACGACACGGGACCACTGTCAACCAGACGGCTCTCAATAATACTAGCACTGATCTAAACTCAACTACCAGTCTGCACTCGGCCCCCAGGCACGGGTGCAACAATAAAAGTATTTGACCGAAATAAACCCAATCGAATGAACCGGTATAAAACCCGGTACTGCCTGCTCTGTCACCAATCTCCCGAACTCAGTATCTCCACTGTCCAAATGACCGGAACCCAACACGGTCTGACCGGCACCCGACACGGTCTGACCGGAACCCAACACGGTCTGACCGGAACCCAACACGGTCTGAAGCCTACTCCGGAGCGGCACTCGAGGGGAGCTACCCACACGAGTAAAGCATCTCTGTCATCAATATCACCAGTATCTCTGAATAGCAGGACTTTGATCATCAATCTGATCAAAGTGGGAAACTCAACCACCAAGGAAAGACCCGACCTCAATCGGATGCAACAGAACGATAAGTGGGAAACTCCATCCACTAAAGAAACTGATACCCAATCAGGTGCGTAGAGAAACATCCGGTCAACCGCCCAATATCCGCGGTTGCCGCAAAGCCCCACAACTAAGCCAACCTGTCCCAGACACGAAGTCCTGACTACCCTATCCAGACCCCTGCTCGAGCCTGAGCAACACTGACCACTTGACTAGCAAAGGCGGAGAAAGGAAAAGCATGGTTTCTCCTAAGTCAAGTTCCCATAAGTAGTGCAGCAGTAAAAGATGGCCTAACTACATGACCATACAAGCATGCAAATGTCCTCAAGGAAATAAAGGGGGGTAAAGCATAATAATAGATCCATTAGGAATAAACAACATGCCGGAATCCCAAAAACTAGACCTGTCCACAATCCAGGGTCCAGCAACAGAATGATCATAATAACTCCTCAGAGTACAAATCCGCACATAGCTACGACATCCTGTCCCAAAGCATAAACCAACCACATGAAAGACTATGTGCTAAAATTGCATGTTACATAATCTCATAGGGTAACATTATCCTAGGTAAGCTTACACTAATCATCACATAGATGTCCAAGTCATGCAAGTCCTCAGTATACCTCATAAATACTATTCTTGCAATCATTTATACGAATATCATTATCAAGCTTACCTACTTACCAACATAAACCATGTACCCTAAACATGCATGCATCAGTCATAGAGGGGTGACATCCCCACAAGTGCACTTATATTTGCCACAACATACTCATTGCCTTAAACAGTTACTGATATTAAGCTTACCCACCTGAAGCGCTTAAACCAAGGCAAACCTGAAGTCGGTGAAGTGTGCAGACACTCACAGTCCAAATTCCGCCGAAACTGCATCCTCGGTGCGCGTCGCGAAAGCCTCGACTCCCAACAACTGAAAGTACCCCGAAATCAAAGTCTGCAGATCCAACGGGTCCAGCAACACTTGCAAACACCCCTGGGTACAACAATAAGGCCCAACATTACACTTTTATTCCAAAATTAACCAAGTATACACAGTCTGAAAATCAGTCCCAAACCCGTGCTTATTTCACCTGCCGAAAGTGCCCAGAAAAATCCAATAAAAATACCACAGCAATCCTCGCGTCGATACCTTCGAAACGAGTACCTGCACGTCCAATTCCGAGCCCCGTAGGCCGAGTTACAAATTCCACAGTACAGGTGCGCAAAACCACACAGCAACATAACTGTAATTCCATTTACAGATAAGGGGAAGAACATATACCTTCGGGCAAAACTCAGAAAATTCCAATAAAAATACTGTGATATTCCTTGCGCCGAGTAGATAAAAAAAGTGTACAAGCACGTCGTCAAACGATGCCCGGTTGCGGAGATAACGCCGAAAGACCAAGCCGCTGTCCAAATCCCCTTCACAGAAATGGGGTCACAGTAAGATCGAACAAACACCTCGGAAAGCTTGAAATGAGGGAAAGCTGAGAATACCAAGATCGTAGATCTGTCCGTCGCGAATCCAGCGGCGAAGAAATCACTCGAAAAGGTGGTCGGAGTAGGCCGGGGGAGCTCGCGCACCGAAACGCGACGAAGGGGAACCCAAAAGGACGAGCGTCGCGCCGCGCCGTAAAAATGGAAACCTCGATAAGCGTGCCACCAAAAATCCCAAAACTTTGCAGAGGGATGCAGCCAAACTCGGGGATCATCTTTGCTGAAGGCACCCAGGCGAGAGGAGGCTCGGAAATGGCGGAAAAAGGTGAAAGAAGGAAGCTCGGATCGCTTTATATAGGCTGCAGAAACAAATCGAAAAATACCGAACTTGTCCCAATTTCCGGGCGCAGGGAACTTTCGGGCGCGCACTGTAGCAGCCCGAAAGATCACTGTAGCAGCCCGAAACTGCCCAGGGCCTCCACGTCGCCCGCCCAAACAGGCGACAGCACTCCGGACCGTCCATTGCACGACACGTGGCTCACTGCACAGCCGACACGTGGCACGCACCCAGTCAACGCGTCGCTGCCACGCCCACGTGCGCGCTGTCAGCGCCGCCTGCGCCCCCCTGCCAGGCACGCGCCCCGAGGCCACCCACACACACACCGTGGACCCGGTCCACAGCACCGTCAAATCATAAGCCGCCACGTGTCACCCTCCGGTCCACCATGCACCGCGCCTTTTCCCGTGGACCGCGCCCCCGCGCCGGCCCAACCGGGAACCGCCACGTGGCCCGTGACCGGTGCACGCCTCCGCGGTGGACCGCGCACCCGCCCGAGCCTGCTCCGCCGCGCTCCGCCGCTGCCCGCCGCCGCGCGCCGCCGCCGCCGGTGCCGGAACAGTAACCTTGCCTCGAAAAACGTGCCGAATCATCCGGACTCCGGAAAAAGCAAGTGAATAGTCCATTTTCATCGTTTTCGCGCGCTGAATCCAAATCCGAAGTCCATTTTGCCAAATTCCAACTCTAAAAATTGCCGAAGTTATCCGGGAAGATGTTCCTTGATCCAAACTTCGCGCTGAGTCCAATTTTAATATCCATGACGCGCGAAACCACTTCTGGAGCTCCGACGGAGTCCACCGATCACCCACGTGATCCATTTAACACACTGAGCCCAACACTAATGTCCAATTGGGGCACAAATCCCACCAACACGCCACATAGGCCTCCGGAAGCTGTAGATGAAACAGTGCTCCACAAGTGGGAGTTTCGGGTCTTCACATCCTCCCCCACTAAAGAAAGTTTCGTCCTCGAAACTAGCTCAAATCCAGCAAGAGTCACAAATACCCCGGGTAGGTATCCATCAATAACGCCTCCAGCTCCCGAAACACCACCCTCCCCGTGATTACTCCCCACCAACAACAACAACAAGTACGGCATGGCCCGATGTGCAATTCTCTCATCACTCGAGCCAGAAATCGCAACGGGCGTCCCTCGTACTCCAGCAATCACAGATCTCTAAAGGGGCAAGTCAAACACGGGCGAGGGATCCAAAAGCAAAACACTCCTGAGCTGAGACGTGAAACAACACAGAGGCTCCATCAAGAGCTGGGGGAAACAGAATAACCATCCGTGCAACACGCACCAAACCACCTCCTGGTGTCAATCTCAACAAGGCGACCCGAAGCATACCCATACATTCATCCAATGAAGAAAAGAATCCAATAGCTGGGGTCTTCACTCGGTTACTTCCCGATCCAAAATCACCCGAGTGGCCTACTCAACCACGGGCTATCCTCAAAAGGGATCCTCAAGAGACACAATCTCATGCCACAATTGGTCACTCAACATGCCAACATAACCCCAACAGACCCACGGGTGGAAGTCGATCTCTCAACTAATAAAGGACACCCTGACGGGGACCAAACCGTCAGTGAACGGGACTGAAAACTGGCTAAAAAGGCGATCATAATGCTGGTGCCCAAACTCGCGGTCAAAAATCGGAACCAGCAACGACAATCCGCGAAAATCCCACTCAAGATGCTGAGTAAACAGAACTGATAGCCAAGCAGGCATGGCCTACGCCCAAGTACATCAATCAAAGCTGGAAATAAAAGGCGTACTGAAAGGCTCAACTGTGGAATCCAAGCTGCCTGCAAACAGCGGTACATCCTGCCACAAGACTCATAGGGTTGGACTAATGAAGTGTGGACCGAAGATCAACCCACGGTAACTCTACCGCCACAATGGGAGGCATCACTAAAACACACAATTCCATCTCCCAACACTGAAAACACTAGCATTGACGCTAGTATCAGTCACATTATCCATTGGCCATGCTCTTCCGGCACTGCTAAGTCTAAGAAACTCCTCACCTCAAGGATAAATGTCGGTTTCAGCCAAACTTGGATAACCTCCATTTGGGCGGATTCCACCGCCGCTCCAAAGGCTAGAATAAGGTGACTCAAGAAGGCATGCACTTGGAGCAAAACTTGTACCTCAATAACTTGGCACACCACTTCATCCACACGGGCATGCTAGCACTTCCACAAAGTGCTCCTCGTGCTCCAAGTCGCTCTGGGAGTAAAGCAAAATATCCTCGGGAAACACCACTCCCAGTCCGCCCCAGTACAACTGGGACATACAATTCCCCAGATCTTGAAGTCAACAGGGCATTCGTCATTCCATTGGGCCTCGCTATAAACTCATAATGCCCCCACCGTGTCCTGAACGCCATCTAGGCGAGGTCCTCGGCTGTCTAATTCCAAGTAGGTACTCGCATCATACACTCACTGCCGGAGTATAACTCCATCAGAAGGTCCTAGACACCACCCGGACCTGTCTACACTCGAACCATAAAAGGACCCTCACATTCGTGTATCAACGACGTGGCATCACCACCGTATACCAACGGCGTGGCACTAGGTCAAACAGACCCCTCGATCCATCAGATCCTGCAACTGTGCCATCAGCTCTCTCAGCTCTACCGGCGATATCCAATGAGGTGCTATCCAGGGTGGCGCGGTTCCCCGAACCACGTCAAACGCAATCTCTATCTCCCTAACCGGCGGCATTACCAACAACTAAGGTGAAATCACACCCGGGATCTCGTGGGCAACAGAGATATCCCCGCGTCCCGGTGCCGCCGTAAGCACCTCTCACCCTGTCGCCAAAACCTGAGTGCTCTAACAATCTCAACAAGCAAGCCTCCTTTTGTCTGCCTTGCCGAAGATCAAAGTCCTCTCTCGCCGCAGTCAAACATTCGGTGGCATTGTGCCAAACAATCTCAAGCACAGGGTCGAAACACCGAATTGCTACAATTCCCAATAATTCTGCCGGTAACTCGCGGTCTCGGCCACACTGGACATGATCCAAAAGCCTCCTCCACGTGCACAACAACAACAGGAACCTATACCGCTAGTGCACGTGGTAACAAATCTGCCTCTAGCCCATGCAAGAGTGGAACATGCTCTAACTCCGACTACTGTGGTGAAATCCCACCTGCGACACTCAATCCACTACCGTGGCGCCCTCCAACTGGGCGGCACAGATTCATCCGCTCAAAGCAAGTGGTTGTCGCTCAATCTGCCTGAAAATCAGGACTATCACTAGGAAGCACGACCCCTGTCTCTGATCACATTGAGGCGACGAATTAGGTCCTCCGCAGATAACGAATCCACGCTACCGCTGTGCCACTCTGATATGAATACTGATGCTGCCATCGGGGTCCACCCGACCTCTGACATCTCGGGAACTCGTTATCCAGGAAAAAGAAATTAGACATGCCCCTGCCGGCCGATCTGTCCTCCACCACCCGGCGCCAAGCGCCAAAATCCAGAACTCACCTCTGGCGGCAGATCCCTATCCAAAGGAACTGCAATGCCACGCTCCATACATAATGCCTGCTCCAACGAGGCGTCTAAATCTACAATGGAGGGACTGAATAACAGAAAGGTGTCCTAGCGCAATCCACCCTCAGTCTCATATATCCTAGGCGCCTCGTCCCTCGAATCTGGAGCGCGCAGTTCAACAACTGCATACACTCTCTAGCACAGGGAGGCTCTCACCACCACCACGACTCTGCCTCCAAAGGCTCCAAACTCAATCTTACGAGTCGGGGTGGTTCATCTGCCAAATCTGGCTCAATAGATCGATCATGTCCCACAGCTCCTCTGTCGTCAACTATCCACCCTGCCTCGGTGCCTCGGCACTAAACATTGGCACGGAGGGGGTTACTCAGTGCTCCGACAACTGTGTCACCAAGACCAGCTGCTTACTCTGTCGCTGATAAGTCTCTGACAATCCTGTCATCTGGGTCCGGAGTTCTCTGACCTCAATCCGGGTATCCGGCCCAAAACCAACTGCTTAAGCTCAACTGCTATGACAGGATGCACACGGGTCAAAACCCAGCGTCGGGGAGACACCGCTCGCCACGACGAAACAACAAAACAGCACACAACAACGCTCGACCCAATCCAGCGAAAGTCTAAAGCATGTCACCCGTTCCACAGCATTATGTTGTCTGCAGCCAACATAATCCCTTAGGAGAATAAACATGCCAATCACTCCTCCCGTCCCTTGGGAGAGGTATAAAACTCAATCAGGACTCTCGCTATAATCACGACTCTCACAAAGTCAACCAAGGGTCAAACCATAAGCCTAGGATTTCTAAGTCCACCATGACCTACAACCTAGGCTCTGATACCACTCTAATCTGTCACGCCCCGGGGTCGAAACTGCGACCCGGGCCCGCCAACAGATCCGCCACCTATGCCAAATCCGCATAGGCGAAGCGTCCAACCTGCAAGGAAAGTGCTATAGCTAAACAGATATCAGAGCTATAAATAAAAATCTGTTGTATAACCAAAATCAATCACTGTATAACTGGAAATAAAACAACACAGTCCGCCTCCCAAAATAATAATAAAACAATATCCTCAAATACAAGCTCCGAACTCAAACGGGAGGTAACTCCAATAAATACAACAGTGTACAGTCTCTCAATACAAAATATCCTCACTACAACAGTCTCTCAAAAGAGGAAAAAGAAACAAGTAATCCACTGATGATCTCCTCTGAAGGGGTACCGCTACTCTCCAACGACGGGTAGGGATCTAGCTCGCGACTCCCTCGCCTCGATCAACAACCGCAGAGTCAGCAACACCCGCTAAGACTCTGCAAAACAAAGGAGAGGAAAGAAAAAGGGGGGGAAACCCCCAATGGGTGTGAGAACTACACCAAAAGGGAGTTCTCAGTGGGTACCACCGCCAGACCCGAGGGTCTGCCCACCAAGTCCTCAAGAGACAAAAACTAACCCGAGTCATAAGACTGAAATGAGTAAACTGGAGACTCACAATAGCTACCATGCCCCTATCTAAAGGCAAAAAAGGGGAGAACCAAACAGTGGTATGCAACCACTAGCACATGAAGTGCACAATCGACCCAATCGAGCTGACTGCCACATCTGGTCCAGTCAAACCTGCGCCCACCTACATCCACCTCCTGCTGACGGGCAGGAATTACGTAGGGCGTCCAAACGGTCTAACTCGCTATCGAGTAGTGGCTCATGCAGGCTATGGTCAAAATCCACTCTCTCTCTCAGAACGGATAGAATCATGATGCTCAACCTCTCACACAGCGGTCAAAGTACTCTCAACGACACTGGGACCCACTGTCAACCAGACGGCTCTCAATAATACTAGCACTGATCTAAACTCAACTACCAGTCTGCACGCGGCCCCCAGGCACGGGTTGCAACAATAAAAGTATTTGACCGAAATTAAACCCAATCGAATGAACCGGTATAAAACCCGGTACTGCCTGCTCTGTCACACCAATCTCCCGAACTCAGGATCTCCACTGTCCAAAATGACCGGAACCCAACCACGGTCTGACCGCACCCACACGGTCTGACCGGAACCCAACACGGTCTGACCGGAACCCAACACGGTCTGAAGCCTACTCCGGAGCGGCACTCGAGGGGAGCTACCCACACGAGGTAAACCATCTCTGTCATCAATATCACCAGTATCTCTGAATAGCAGGACTTTGATCATCAATCTGAGCAAAGTGGGAAACTCAACCACCAAGGAAAGACCCGACCTCAATCGGATGCAACAGAACGATAAGTGGGAAACTCCATCCACTAAAGAAACTGATACCCAATCAGGTGCGTAGAGAAACATCCGGTCAACCGCCCACAATATCCGCGGTTGCCCGCAAAGCCCCACAACTAAGCCAACCTGTCCCAGACACGAAGTCCTGACTACCCTATCCAGACCCCTGCTCGAGCCCGAGCAACACTGACCACTTGACTAGCAAAGGCGGAGAAAGTAAAAGCATGGTTTCTCCAAAGTCAAGTTCCCATAAGTAGTGCAGCAGTAAAGATGGCCTAACTACATGACCATACAAGCATGCAAAGTCCTCAAGGAAATAAAGGGGGGTAAAGCATAATAATAGATCCATTAGGAATAAACAACATGCCAGGAATCCCAAAAACTAGACCTGTCCACAATCCAGGGTCCAGCAACAGAATGATCATATAACTCCTCAGAGTACAAATCCGCACATAGCTACGACATCCTGTCCCAAAGCATAAACCAACCACATGAAAGGCTATGTGCTAAATGGCATGTTACATAATCTCATAGGGTAACATTATCCTAGGTAAGCTTACACTAATCATCACATAGATGTCCAAGTCATGCAAGTCCTCAGTATACCTCATAAATACTATTCTTGCAATCATTTATACGAATATCATTATCAAGCTTACCTACTTACCAACATAAACCATGTACCCTAAACATGCATGCATCAGTCATAGAGGGGTGACATCCCCACAAGTGCACTTATATTTGCCACAACATACTCATTGCCTTAACAGTTACTGATATTAAGCTTACCCACCTGAAGCGCTTAAACCAAGGCAAACCTGAAGTCGGTGAATGTGCAGACGCTCACGTCCAAATCCGCCGAAACTGCATCCCTCGGTGCGCGTCGCGAAAGCCTCGACTCCCAACAACTGAAAGTACCACGCCAAGTCTAACAGATCCAACGTCCACCAGCAACACTTGCAAACACCCCGGGTACAACATAAGGCCCAACATTACACTTTTATTCCAAAATTAACCAAGTATACACAGTCTGAAATCAGTCCCAAAGCCGTGCTTATTTCACCTGCCGAAGTGCCCAAAAAAAATCATAAAAATACCACAGCAATCCTCGCGTCGATACCTTCGAAACGAGTACCTGCACGTCCAATTCCGAGCCCCGTAGGCCGAGTTACAAATTCCACAGTACAGGTGCGCAAAACCACACAGCAACATAACTGTAATTCCTTTTACAGATAAGGGGAAAACATATACCTTCGGGCAAACCTCAGAAAATCCAATAAAAATACTGTGATATTCCTTGCGCCGAGTAGATAAAAAAAAGTATAAGCACGTCGTCAAACGATGCCCGTTGCGGAGATAACGCCGAGACCAAGCCGCTGTCCAAATCCCCTTCACAGAAATGGGGTCACAGTACGCTCGAACAAACACCTCGAAAAGCGCGAAATGAGGGAAAGCTGAAAATACCAATCTAGATCTGTCCATCTCGCGAATCCAGCGGCGAAGAAATCACTCGAAAAGGTGGTCGGAGTAGGCCGGGGGAGCTCGCGCACCGAAACGCGACGAAGGGGAACCCAAAAGGACGAGCGTCGCGCCGCGCCGTAAAAATGAAACCTCGATAAGCGTGCCACCAAAATCCAAAACTTTGCAGCAGGAGATGCAGCCAAACTCGGGGATCATCTTTGCTGAAGGCACCCAGGCAGAGGAGCTCGGAATGGCGGAAAAAGGTGAAAGAAGAAGCTCGGATCGCTTTATATAGGCTGCAGAAACAAATCGAAAAATACCGAATGTCCAATTTCCGGCGCAGGGACTTTCGGTGCGCGCACTGTAGCAGCCCGAAAGCTCACTGTAGCAGCCCGAAACTCCCCTGGGCCTCCACGTCGCCCGCGACCAAACAGCGCTACATTGCCCCCGACCGCCCTTGCACTCACGTTGCTCACTGCACACCGACACGTGTCACGCACCCAGTC
>CM055068.1:16147830-16174272 GCA_029204045.2 Tillandsia leiboldiana
TCCGGAAAAAGCAAGTGAATAGTCCATTTTCAGTCGTTTTCGCGCGCTGAATCCAAATCCGAAGTCCATTTTTGCCAAATTCCAACTCTAAAATTTGCCGAAGTTATCCGGGAAGATGTTCCTTGATCCAAACTTCGCGCTGAGTCCAATTTAATATCCAACTGACGCGCGAAACCACTTCTGGAGTCCGACGGAGTCCCGATCCCCACGTGATCCATTTAACACACTGAGCCCAACACTAATGTCCAATTGGGCACAAATCCCACCAACAGACCACATAGGCCTCCGGAAGCTGTAGATGAAACAGTGCTCCACAAGTGGGAGTTTCGGGTCTTCACATCCTCCCCCACTAAAGAAAGTTTTCGTCCTCGAAACTAGCTCAAATCCACAAGAGTCACAAATACCATACCGGGTAGGTATCCATCAATAACGCCTCCAGCTCCCGAAACACCACTCTCCCCGTGATTACTCCCCACAACAACAACAACAAGTACGGCATGGCCCGATGTGCAATTCTCTCATCACTCGAGCCAGAAATCGCAAACGGGCGTCCCTCGTACTCCAACAATCACAGATCTCTAAAGGGGCAAGTCAAACACGGGCGAGGGATCCAAAAGCAAAACACTCCTGAGCTGAGACGTGAACAACACAGAGGCTCCATCAGAGCTGGGGAACGAATAAACCATCCGGGCAACACGCACCAAACCACCTCCTGGTGTCCATCTCAACAAGCGACCCGAAGCATACCCACACATTCATCCATAAGAAAAGAATCCAATAGCTGGGGTCTTCACTCGGTTACTTCCCGATCCAAAATCACCGAGTGGCCTACTCAACCACGGCTATCCTCAAAGGGATCCTCAAGAGACACAATCTCAAGCCACAATTGGTCACTCAACATGCCAACATAACCCCAACAGACCCACGGTCGAAGTCGATCCTCCAACTAATAAAGGACACCCTGACGGGACCAAACCGTCAGTGAACGGGACTGAAAACTGGCTAAAAAGCGATCATAATGCTGGTGCCCAACCGCGCTGCAAAAATCCGAAACCAGCAACGACAATCCGCGAAAATCCCACTCAAGATGCTGAGTAATCAGAACTGATAGCCAAGCAGGCATGGCCTACGCCCAGGTACATCAATCAAAGCTGGAATAAAAGGCGTACTGAAAGGCTCAACTGTGGGAATCCAAGCTGCCTGCAAACAGCGGTACATCCTGCCACAAGACTCATAGGGTTGGACTAATGAAGTGTGGACCAAGATCAACCCCGGTAACTCTACCGCCAATGGGAGCATCACTAAAACACACAATTCCATCTCCCAACACTGAAAACACTAGCATTGACGCTAGTATCAGTCACATTATCCATTGGCCATGCTCTTCCGGCACTG
Source organism: Tillandsia leiboldiana (assembly GCA_029204045.2). Lineage (NCBI taxonomy): Eukaryota > Viridiplantae > Streptophyta > Magnoliopsida > Poales > Bromeliaceae > Tillandsia > Tillandsia leiboldiana. The sequence continues at coordinate 16,149,226 of CM055068.1, forward strand.
CTAAGTCTAAGAAACTCCTCACCTCAAGGATAAATGTCGGTTTCAGCCAAACTTGGAATAACTCCATTTGGCGGATTCCACCGCCGCTCCAAAGGCAGAATAAAGTGACCAAGAAGGCATGCACTTGGAGCAAAACTTGTACCTCAATAACTTGGCACACCTTCATCCACACGGGCATGCTAGCACTTCCACAAAGTGCTCCTCGTGCTCCAAGTCGCTCTGGGAGTAAATCAAATATCCTCGGGAAACACACTCCCAGTCCGCCCAAGTACAACTGGACATACAATTCCCCAGATCTTGAAGTCAACAGGGCATTCGTCATTCCATTGGCCTCGCTATAAACTCATAATGCCCCCAACCGTGTCCTGAACGCCATCTAGGCGAGGTCCTCGGCTGTCTAATTCCAAGTAGGTACTCGCATCATACCACAATGCCGGAGTATAACTCCATCAGAAAGTCCTAGACACCACCACCCGTGTCTACACTCGAACCATAAAAGGACCCTCACATTCGTGTATCAACGACGTGGCATCACCACCGTATAACCAACGGCGTGGCACTAGGTCAAACAGACCGCCTCGATCCATCAGATCCTGCAACTGTGCCATCAGCTCTCTCAGCTCTACCGGCGATATCCAATGAGGTGCTATCCAGGGTGGCGCGGTTCCCCGAACCACGTCAAACGCAATCTCTATCTCCCTAACCGGCGGCATTACCAACAACTAAGGTGAACATCACACCCGGGATCTCGTGGGCAACAGAGATATCACCGCGTCCGGTGCCGCCGTAAGCACCTCTCACCCTTGTCGCCAAAACCTGAGTGCTCTAACAATCTCAACAAGCAAGCCTCCTTTTGTCTGCCTTGCCGAAGATCAAAGTCCTCTCTCGCCGCAGTCAAACATTCGGTGGCATTGTGCCAAACAATCTCAAGCACAGGGTCGAAACACCGAATTGCTACAATTCCCAATAATTCTGCCGGTAACTCGCGGTCCTCGGCCACACTGGACATGATCCAAAAGCCTCCTCCACGTGCACAACAACAACAGGAACCTATACCGCTAGTGCACGTGGTAACAAATCTGCCTCTAGCCCATGCAAGAGTGGAACATGCTCTAACTCCGACTACTGTGGTGAAATCCCACCTGCGACACTCAATCCACTACCGTGGCGCCCTCCAACTGGGCGGCACAGATTCATCCGCTCAAAGCAAGTGGTTTGTCGCTCAATCTGCCTGAAAATCAGGACTATCACTAGGAAGCACGACCCCTGTCTCTGATCACATTGAGGCGACGAATTAGGTCCTCCGCAGGATAACGAATCCACGCTACCGCTGTGCCACTCTGATATGAATACTGATGCTGCCATCGGGGTCCACCCGACCTCTGACATCTCGGGAACTCGTTATCCAGGAAAAAGAATTAGACATGCCCCTGCCGGCCGATCTGTCCTCCACCACCCGGCGCCAAGCGCCAAAATCCAGAACTCACCTCTGGCGGCAGATCCCTATCCAAAGGAACTGCAATGCCACGCTCCATACATAATGCCTGCTCCAACGAGGCGTCTAAATCTACAATGGAGGGGACTGAATAACAGAAAGGTGTCCTAGCGCAATCCACCCTCAGTCTCATATATCCTAGGCGCCTCGTCCCTCGAATCTGGAGCGCGCAGTTCAACAACTGCATACACTCTCTAGCACAGGGAGGCTCTCACCACCAACCACGACTCTGCCTCCAAAGGCTCCAAACTCAATCTTACGAGTCGGGGTGGTTCATCTGCCAAATCTGGCTCAATAGATCGATCATGTCCCACAGCTCCTCTGTCGTCAACTATCCACCCTGCCTCGGTGCCTCGGCACTAAACATTGGCACGGAGGGGGTTACTCAGTGCTCCGACAACTGTGTCACCAAGACCAGCTGCTTACTCTGTCGCTGATAAGTCTCTGACAATCCTGTCATCTGGGTCCGGAGTTCTCTGACCTCAATCCGGGTATCCGGCCCAAAACCAACTGCTTAAGCTCAACTGCTATGACAGGATGCACACGGGTCAAAACCCAGCGTCGGGGAGACACCGCTCGCCACGACGAAACAACAAAACAGCACACAACAACGCTCGACCCAATCCAGCGAAAGTCTAAAGCATGTCACCCGTTCCACAGCATTATGTTGTCTGCAGCCAACATAATCCCTTAGGAGAATAAACATGCCAATCACTCCTCCCGTCCCTTGGGAGAGGTATAAAACTCAATCAGGACTCTCGCTATAATCACGACTCTCACAAAGTCAACCAAGGGTCAAACCATAAGCCTAGGATTTCTAAGTCCACCATGACCTACAACCTAGGCTCTGATACCACTCTAATCTGTCACGCCCCGGGGTCGAAACTGCGACCCGGGCCCGCCAACAGATCCGCCACCTATGCCAAATCCGCATAGGCGAAGCGTCCAACCTGCAAGGAAAGTGCTATAGCTAAACAGATATCAGAGCTATAAATAAAAATCTGTTGTATAACCAAAATCAATCACTGTATAACTGGAAATAAAACAACACAGTCCGCCTCCCAAAATAATAATAAAACAATATCCTCAAATACAAGCTCCGAACTCAAACGGGAGGTAACTCCAATAAATACAACAGTGTACAGTCTCTCAATACAAAATATCCTCACTACAACAGTCTCTCAAAAGAGAAAAAAGAAACAAGTAATCTACTGATGATCTCCTCTGAAGGGGTACCGCTACTCTCCAACGACGGGTAGGGATCTAGCTCGCGACTCCCTCGCCTCGATCAACAACCGCAGAGTCAGCAACACCCGCTAAGACTCTGCAAAACAAAGGAGAGGAAAGAAAAAGGGGGGAAACCCCCAATGGGTGTGAGAACTACACCAAAAGGGAGTTCTCAGTGGGTACCACCGCCAGACCCGACGGTCTGCCCACCAAGTCCTCAAGAGACAAAAACTAACCCGAGTCATAAGACTGAAATGAGTAAACTGGAGACTCACAATAGCTACCATGCCCCTATCTAAAGGCAAAAAAGGGGAGAACCAAACAGTGGTATGCAACCACTAGCACATGAAGTGCACAATCGACCCAATCGAGCTGACTGCCACATCTGGTCCAGTCAAACCTGCGCCCACCTACATCCACCTCCTGCTGACGGGCAGGAATTACGTAGGGCGTCCAAACGGTCTAACTCGCTATCGAGTAGTGGCTCATGCAGGCTATGGTCAAAATCCACTCTCTCTCTCAGAACGGATAGAATCATGATGCTCAACCTCTCACACAGCGGTCAAAGTACTCTCAACGACATGGGACCACTGTCAACCAGACGGCTCTCAATAATACTAGCACTGATCTAAACTCAACTACCAGTCTGCACTCGGCCCCCAGGCACGGGTGCAACAATAAAAGTATTTGACCGAAATAAACCCAATCGAATGAACCGGTATAAAACCCGGTACTGCCTGCTCTGTCACCAATCTCCCGAACTCAGTATCTCCACTGTCCAAATGACCGGAACCCAACACGGTCTGACCGGAACCCAACACGGTCTGACCGGAACCCAACACGGTCTGAAGCCTACTCCGGAGCGGCACTCGAGGGGAGCTACCCACACGAGTAAAGCATCTCTGTCATCAATATCACCAGTATCTCTGAATAGCAGGACTTTGATCATCAATCTGATCAAAGTGGGAAACTCAACCACCAAGGAAAGACCCGACCTCAATCGGATGCAACATAACGGTAAGTGGGAAACTCCATCCACTAAAGAAACTGATACCCAATCAGGTGCGTAGAGAAACATCCGGTCAACCGCCCAATATCCGCGGTTGCCGCAAAGCCCCACAACTAAGCCAACCTGTCCCAGACACGAAGTCCTGACTACCCTATCCAGACCCCTGCTCGAGCCCGAGCAACACTGACCACTTGACTAGCAAAGGCGGAGAAAGGAAAAGCATGGTTTCTCCTAAGTCAAGTTCCCATAAGTAGTGCAGCAGTAAAAGATGGCCTAACTACATGACCATACAAGCATGCAAATGTCCTCAAGGAAATAAAGGGGGGTAAAGCATAATAATAGATCCATTAGGAATAAACAACATGCCGGAATCCCAAAAATTAGACCTGTCCACAATCCAGGGTCCAGCAACAGAATGATCATAATAACTCCTCAGAGTACAAATCCGCACATAGCTACGACATCCTGTCCCAAAGCATAAACCAACCACATGAAAGACTATGTGCTAAAATGGCATGTTACATAATCTCATAGGGTAACATTATCCTAGGTAAGTTTACACTAATCATCACATAGATGTCCAAGTCATGCAAGTCCTCAGTATACCTCATAAATACTATTCTTGCAATCATTTATACGAATATCATTATCAAGCTTACCTACTTACCAACATAAACCATGTACCCTAAACATGCATGCATCAGTCATAGAGGGGTGACATCCCCACAAGTGCACTTATATTTGCCACAACATACTCATTGCCTTAAACAGTTACTGATATTAAGCTTACCCACCTGAAGCGCTTAAACCAAGGCAAACCTGAAGTCGGTGAAGTGTGCAGACGCTCACAGTCCAAATTCCGCCGAAACTGCATCCTCGGTGCGCGTCGCGAAAGCCTCGACTCCCAACAACTGAAAGTACCCCGAAATCAAAGTCTGCAGATCCAACGGGTCCAGCAACACTTGCAAACACCCCTGGGTACAACAATAAGGCCCAACATTACACTTTTATTCCAAAATTAACCAAGTATACACAGTCTGAAAATCAGTCCCAAAGCCGTGCTTATTTCACCTACCGAAAGTGCCCAGAAAAATCCAATAAAAATACCACAGCAATCCCCGCGTCGATACCTTCGAAACCAGTACCTGCACGTCCAATTCCGAGCCCCGTAGGCCGAGATACAAATTCCACAGTACAGGTGCGCAAAACCACACAGCAACATAACTGTAATTCCATTTACAGATAAGGGGAAGAACATATACCTTCGGGCAAAACTCAGAAAATTCCAATAAAAATACTGTGATATTCCTTGCGCCGAGTAGATGAAAAAAGTGTACAAGCACGTCGTCAAACGATGCCCGGTTGCGGAGATAACGCCGAAAGACCAAGCCGCTGTCCAAATCCCCTTCACAGAAATGGGGTCACAGTAAGCTCGAACAAACACCTCGGAAAGCGCGAAATGAGGGAAAGCTGAAAATACCAAGATCGTAGATCTGTCCGTCGCGAATCCTGCGGCTAAGAAATCACTCGAAAAGGTGGTCGGAGTAGGCCGGGGGAGCTCCCGCACCAAAACGCGATGAAGGGGAACCCAAAAGGACGAGCGTCGCGCCGCGCCGTAAAAATGGAAACCTCGATAAGCGTGCCACCAAAAATCCCAAAACTTTGCAGAGGGATGCAGCCAAACTCGGGGATCATCTTTGCTGAAGGCACCCTGGCGAGAGGAGGCTCGGAAATGGCGGAAAAAGGTGAAAGAAGGAAGCTCGGATCGCTTTATATAGGCTGCAGAAACAAATCGAAAAATACCGAACATGTCCCAATTTTCGGGCGCAGGGAACTTTCGGGCGCGCACTGTAGCAGCCCGAAAGATCACTGTAGCAGCCCGAAACTGCACAGGGCCTCCACGTCGCCCGCCCAAACAGGCGACAGCAGAACGGACCGTCCACTGCACGACACGTGGCTCACTGCACAGCCGACACGTGGCACGCACCCAGTCAACGCGTCGCTGCCACGCCCACGTGCGCGCTGTCAGCGCCGCCTGCGCCCCCCTGCCAGGCACGCGCCCCGAGGCCACCCACACACACACCGTGGACCCGATCCACAGCACCGTCAAATCATAAGCCGCCACGTGTCACCCTCCGGTCCACCATGCACCGCGCCTTTTCCCGTGGACCGCGCCCCCGCGCCGGCCCAACCGGGAACCGCCACGTGGCCCGCGACCGGTGCACGCCTCCGCGGTGGACCGCGCACCCGCCCGAGCCTGCTCCGCCGCGCTCCCCCGCTGCCCGCCGCCGCCGGTGCCGGAACAGTAACCTTGCCTCGAAAAACGTGCCGAATCATCCGGACTCCGGAAAAAGCAAGTGAATAGTCCATTTTCATCGTTTTCGCGCGCTGAATCCAAATCCGAAGTCCATTTTGCCAAATTCCAACTCTAAAAATTGCCGAAGTTATCCGGGAAGATGTTCCTTGATCCAAACTTCGCGCTGAGTCCAATTTTAATATCCATGGCGCGCGAAACCACTTCTGGAGCTCCGACGGAGTCCACCGATCACCCATGTGATCCATTTAACACACTGAGCCCAACACTAATGTCCAATTGGGGCACAAATCCCACCAACACGCCACATAGGCCTCCGGAAGCTGTAGATGAAACAGTGCTCCACAAGTGGGAGTTTCGGGTCTTCACATTTCCTGCTCCAGGTATCCGCCAACGCCGTGGCCCTGTCTGGGTGATCCAGAATGCTCAACAATAACCCAATGATAACTCCACGGTCACAATAGAAGGCATCACTATAACTCGCAAATCCATCTCCCATCGCCGACAAAGCTGAAATCGGCGCTGGTGCCAGTCTCGTCATCCATTAGCCATGCTCTCCCGGCACTGCCAAGTCCAAGAAGCTCCTCACCTCAAGAATAAATGCTGGTCTCAGCCAATCTTGAATAACATCCATGTTTGGCCGGGTTTCTACAGCCGCCCTTACGGCTAAAATAATGTGACTCGAGAAGGTATGCTTCTGAAGCTAAAACTTGTATCTCAATAACTTAGCGTACCGCTTCTTCCACACAGGCAGTTAGCACACCCATAAGTGCTCCACGTACTCCAAGTCGCTCTGCGAGTAAATTATAATATCCTCGGGGAACATCGCTTCCAATCCGTCCAAGTACCACTGGAATACACAATTCCTCAATTCTTGAAGGCAACAGGGCATTAATTATTCCATTTGGCCTCATTGTGCGTTCATAATGCCCTTATCGGTTCCTGACCGCTATCTAGGCAAAGTCCTCGGCTGTCAAATTCTAAGTAGGTACTCGCATCATACAATACTGCCGGAGTATAACTCCATCGAAAGGTCCTAAATGCCACCCGGACCTGTCTACACTCGAACCAAAAAGGGACCCTCACAGTCGTGTATCAACGACGTGGCATCACCACCGTGCGTCAACGGCGTGGCACTAGGTCAAACAGACCCCTCAATCCATCAGATCCTGCAACTGCGCCATCAGCTCTCTCGACTCTACCGACGATATCTAATGAAGTGCTGTCGAGGGTGGCGCGGTTCCCTGAACCACGTCAAACGCAATCTCTATCTCCCTAACCGGCGGCATTATCTACAGCTCAGGTGAAATCACACCTGGGATCTCGTGGCAACAGAGATATCCTTGGGTCCCGGTGCCGCCGTAAGCACCTCTCACACTGTCGCTATAACCTGTGTGCTCTAACTATCTCAACCATCAAGCCTCCTCTCGTCTGCCTCGCAGAAGGTCAAAGCCCTCTCTTTCTGCAGTCTAACATCCTGTGGCATTGTACCAATCCAAATCCAAGCACTGGGTCGAAACACCGAACCGCCACAATTACCAATAAGCCTGCCGGTACAACTCGTGGACTCAGCTGCATTGGACATGATCCACAAGCCTCCTCCACATGCACAGCACTAACAGGAACCTGTACCTCGAGTGCACGTGGTAACAAATCTGCCTCTAGTCCATGCAGGAATGCAACATGCTCTAACTCCGGCTGCTGTGATGAAATCACACCTGCGACAACTCGATCCACTACCGTGGCGCCCTCCAACCGGGCGGCACAGATTCATCCACATGATGCAAGTGGTTGTCGCTCAATTTGCCTGAAAATCAGGACTATCCACATAGGGAGTACGACCTCAGTCTCTGCTCACACTGGGGCGACGAATAAGGTCTTCCGCAGATAACAAATTCACGCTACCGCTGCACCACTCTGATATAGATGCTGATGCTACCATCGGGGTCCACCCGATCTCTGGCATCTCGGGAACCCGTTATCCTAGAAAAAGAAATCAGAAATGCCTCTGCCGGTCGATCTGTCCTCCATCACCCGGCTCCAAGCGCCAATATCAAAAACTCGCCCCTGGCGGCAGATCCCTATCCAAAGGAACTGCAGCGCCACGCTCCATACACAATGCCTACTCCAACGAGGAGTCAAAACCTATAACGGAGGGACTGAATAAACTGAAAGGTATCCTGGCACAATCCACTCCCAGCCACACATATCCTATGCGCCTCGTCCCTCGAACCTGGAGCGCGCAGTTAAGCAACTGCGTAAACTCTCTAGCACAGGGAGGCTCTCAAGTAGTCTCTCCAATACCACCAACCATGATTCTGCCTCCAAAGGCTCCAAGCTCACTCCTATGAATCGGGGTGGTTCATCTGCCAAAACTAGTTCGATAGATCGATCACGTCCCCTCAGCTCACCAGCTGTCAACTATCCACCCTGCCTCGGTGCCTCGGCACTAAACATTGGCAAAGAGGGGCTACTCACTCCATCGTTGCCACAGAAATCCCCGCCCCTGAGGATACTACAACCGGGTGGTCTCAGAAGGAAGCACTGTCGAGCTGCCCGCTGCTCCGACAACTGTTTCACTAAAACCAGCTACTCGCTCACTCTGCCGCTGATAGGCCTCAGACGATCCTGTCATCTGGGTCCGGAACTCTCTAGCCTCAATCCTGGTATCCGGCCCAAAACCAACCGCTCAAGCTCAACTGCTATGACAGGAAGCACACGGGTCAAAACCCAGCGTCGGGGAGACACAGCTCGCCACGACGAAACTGCAAATCAGCACACAAAAACCACTAGACCCAATCCAGCGAAAGTCTAGAGCATGTCACCCGTTTCGCAGCATTACGTTGTCTGCAGCCAACATAATTGCTTAGGAGAATAAACATGCCAATAACTCTTCCCGTCCCTTGGGAGAGGTATAAAACTCAATCAGGACTCTCACTATAAATCACGACTCTCACGAAGTCAACCAAGGGTCAAACCATAAGCCTAGGGTTTCTAAGTCCACCATGACCTACAACCTAGGCTCTGATACCAACCTAATCTGTCACGCCCCGGGGTCGAAACTGCGACCCGGGCTCGCCAACAGATCCGCCACCTATGCCAAACCTGCATAGGCGAAGCGTCCTACCTGCAAGAAAAGTACTACAGCTAAACAGATATCAGAGCTATAAATGAAAATCTGTTGTATAACTAAAATCAACCACTGTACAACTGGAAATAATACAACAATGTTCATCTCCCAAAATAATAATCATACAATATCCTCATATACAAAACTCATAACTCAATAGGGAGGTATCTCCAATAAATACAACAGTGTACAGGCTCTCAATACATATCATATCCTCACTACATCAGTCTCACAAAAGAGGAAAATAAAAATAGCAAATCTACTAAAGATCTCCTCAGACAGGGTACCGCTACTCTCCAACGACGGGTAGGGATCTAGCTCGCGACTCCCTCGCCTCGATCAACTACCGCAGAATCAGCAACACCCGCTAAGACTCTGCAAAACAAAGGAGAGGAAGGAAAAATAAGGGGGAAAACCCCCAAAGGGTGTGAGAACTACACCAAAAAGGGAGTTCTCAGTGGGTACCACCGCCTGTCCCGACGGTCTGCCCACTAAGTCCTCAAGAGACATAAACTAACCAAAGTGCACAATCACTAGCACATGAAGTGCACAATCGACCCAATCGAGCTGACTGCCACATCTGGTCCAGTCAAACCTGCGCCCACCTACAACCACCTCCCGCTGACGGGCAGGAATTATGTAGGGCGTCCAAACGGACTAACTCGCTATCGAGTAGTGGTTCATGCATGCTATAGTCAAAATCCACGCTCTCTCTCAGAACGGATAGCCTCAAGATCACCAAACCTCTCGAACAACGGTCGACTAACTCACAACGACCTCTGGACCACCGTCAATCCCCAAACGGTACCCAACAACACTAGCACTGGTCTAAACACAACTATTAGACTCCACTCGGTCCCCCTGACACGAGTGCAACAATAAAGCAAATATCTGTAATAAACCCAATCTAGTGCCACCAGTAAAGCTGGCATTGCCTGCTCAGCGGAATCTGCACACATGGCTCGAAACCGCGGGATCGGCCCTCATGGCTCGCATCCCAAAGTAAGTAACAGATCGGCCTTGAACCGTCCGATCGCACACTCCGGAGTGGCACTCGAGGGGAGCGACCCACACGAGTAAAGTATCTCTGTAACAAGTATCTCTGTATAGCAGGACTTTGATCATAACTATGATCAAAGTGGAAAACTCTGTCCACTAAAGAAAGACCCGACCTCCGACCTCAATCGGATGCAAGTAAACGATAAGTGGGAAACTCCATCCACTGGAGAAAACTGACACCCAATCTGATGCATAAGTAAATATCCGGTCAACCGCCCAATATCCGCGGTCGCCGCAAAACCCCATGCAAGTAAACGATAAGTGGGAAACTCCATCCACTAGAAAAAACTGACACCCAATCTGATGCATAAGTAAATATCCGGTCAACCGCCCAATATCCGCGGTCGCCGCAAAACCCCACAAACTAATCCAACCTGTCCCAGACACAAAGTCCCGACTACACTACCCAGACCCCTGCTCGAACCCGAGCAACACTGACCGCCCGACTAACAAAGAAGGAGAAAGGAAAAGCATGGTTTCTCCTAAGTCAAGTTCCAATAAGTAGTGTAGCAGTAAAAGGTGGGCTAACTACATGTCCATACAAGCATGCCTTTGTCCTCAAAAATGATAAAAGTGGGTGAAACATATATTAGCAAAGCATGCTAAAATATTCCTACTATGATATACCAATCTCACACAAGTAGACCATTCCTTGCTTACCTCTCGCTCATATCGGTTGTACATCAAATCTGCCTGCTATCAGTCATAGAGGGTGACATCCCCATAAGTGCACTTACATTCACCATAAAATAACAATCTTATCAATATTAAGCTTACCCACCTGAAGTGCTCAATCCAAGACAAACCTGGGGTCGGCGAAGAGCGTGGCCACCTGCGAACATAATCTGCTGAACCCGCATCCTCGGTACATGCCGCGCAAGCCTCTGCTCCAAACAACATCATGCCAACCATGCAACACCACAACAAACTACATCACGATACAAACTATACCCCAACAAACACCAACAACATTGCTGTTTTTCCTAAACAGCACAAGATAGGCAATTCTCACCTCCAAGCAGCACTCGAAAAATCCCAGAAAATGCACGGTTGCGAACCTCGCGACAAGTAGCCCCAAAACGAGTATTTATACGCCCCGTTCCGACACCTGTAGGCCAAGATACAAATCATACAATGCGGGGCGCCAACAATCCACTACACTGCAAAAACTGCGGGATACAACTCCAAAGAAGCTTAAATCTCACCTTCGAAGAATCCTCATAAAAATTCAATAAAAATACCGCTGCGATCGTCGCGTCGAGCCCTTCGAAACGAGTACCTGCACGTCTCAATCCGAGTTTCGTACATCAAGTTTGCACGCAAAACGGTGCACACTTTACGAGTCCGCGCGCAAAACGATGCGCGGCCACCAAACCTGCATGCAAAACGGTGCACATCATTAAAAACCCGCACGCAAAACGGTGCGCGCCAACACGACCTGCACGCGAAATGGTGCACGTACCTCGAATCTGCACGCAAAATGGAGCATGCTTCTTCTAAGGTTGCACGCAAAACGAGGCGCGTCCAAAATGCCAGCAACAGTCCGCGCAGTAAAACGGCACAGTAAAAGACGGTCCCTAACACGCATGAGGGCGTGGGGTCAAATCCAAAATCCAAAAGGAAAACTCAAAACTGTGCCAAAAATACCGCAAAACAACAAACGGGACCTACCTCGACCCGTCGCGCCGTCCAACGCGTCAATTCGGCTCCTTGGAACCAGCCCCGCGGTCCACGTGTCCACGCCGCGCCAGCGAGGCGCCACGTCATCCGCATTCGGCCAACCAGGGAGCGACACGTGTCCATGGACCCGTGCACCGCGACCACGGACCGGCGGCAGCCAATCGGCGGCCGCCACTTGGACCGCACCCGCGCCCCGCGCTGACGCACGGCAGCAGGGACGCGTCGCGTCGCGCTGACCCGCGAACGGGAGGCCGACACGTGGCCTGCCCCCGCTGACGCCGTGCCAGGGCCCGTGCGCCTTCCCCGCGCAGGTCTGCCCCTCTTCCAGGCATGCTTCCCGAGGCGGTCCCCCGCCTGCTCCGTAAACCAGGTCCACGGCACCGACGTATCAAAACCCGCCATGTGTCCGCCCTCCGGTGCACGCCGGCCAGTTGACCGCGTGCCTGCCCGCGCGCCCGTGCTCCTGCCCGCGCACTGCACGCTGCCCGCGCCTGCCCGCCGCCGCGCCTGTGCCTGCCCGAGCCCGCGCCGCCGTCCGCCGCCGTCGCCGGCGCTGCCCCAGCCACCGGAACAGTGACCCCTTGCCTCGAAATCCATGTCGGGTCATCCGGGCTCCGAAAAATACACGCGCGCTGAATCCGAATCCGCTGTCCGATTTGCCAAATTCCAACTCTAAAAATTGCCGAAGGTATCCGGAAAGGTGTTCTTTGTCCAAACTTCGCGCTGAGCCCAATTTAATATCCATTGCGCGCGAAACCACTTCTAAACATTCGACGGGGTCATCTGACTACTCTCGTAATCCATTAAACACACTGAGTCCATCACTAGTGTCCAATTGGTGCACAAATGCCACCGACACGCCACATAGGCCTCCAGGAGCTGCTGATCAACCAGTAATCTCGTCGTAGGGATCCGGGTCCTCACACCTCTAGTCCTATTAAATTAACCGCCCACCCACCTCCTCTTCTCGGATGAAACCAGAGAAAGAAAGAAGAGAGAAAAGAGAGAGAGCTGGGAGAAAAGAAGAAGAAGGCTGAGAAGGAGAAAGAGAGGAAGTATGGTGAGCTTGGAAATTTCCTCTTCGCATTAGAGCTTCGGAGGTTGATCGTGTGGGCTTTAGAGAGCTTGCCCTGTCTAGGAAGGCTTGGTTGGAGCTCGCGTGCACGTGGACTCGGCATTAGAGGTAAGCATTGCGAGTTTCTGAGTTTTCAGATTTTTGCCAAGATTGGTTTTCCGCAGATTTTGGATTATTAGCTTGGTTGGTTTTTTTGAGTTGAACTGAGATTCCTCCCCATTTCTGTTCTTCTTCCCTGTGTTGAGCGGAGCCACAGGAGGGGTTGCACGCGCTGGGAGCACGGTTGCAGCCAGGGAGCCGCACGGAGTCGACAGGGTGCACACGTGCGTGTGGATTGAGAGGAGTTGACCGTGGAGTTGACCGGGTGCAGCGGACCATCTTGCTGGAAGCCTAGAGCGAGTGTTGTGAGCGTTTGAGGGATTTTTCGGGACGCTCGGCCGAGTTGCGCGCCAAGGGGCTGAGGTGTTGTTTCTGCGATTTTTCCGACAGAGGGAAAGTCCGCACTTCTCCGATTCCGGCTTAGCCTGTGGAAAGCACACTAGGTGGGTTGGAAACTCTTCCAAGCTTTACGGAATGCCCTCTAATGCTATTGTATGCATATTTAGCATGTCTAGTTTAGCTATTATTATAGTTGGTAAATATGATAGTTGCCTAAAAAATTAGAGAATGATAACTGAAACCCCAGATTGTTTTAGCAGACTCCTGACATCATATGACACTACACTGCATGGTTAGTTGTTACCAGAATTGCATCTGAACTGTTGTAGGAATCATAGATCCAGTTTTAATGAAAAATAGGCTTTAAAAATGGTTATTATTTATCGAGGTCGCCCAGAGGGGCTGGAAGGGTTCAGGATGCATATATCCTCGTGCCTGGGGGCCGAGGGGATTTTATTGACCCAGTATATGGGCTTCTAGTGTCTTAGTGGTTTTTATGGCTTATCAGATTGGGTAGCGGAGGATACTCCGACCTAGACATGATATAGAGATCATTGGGCATTTGAGTTCCGATCTGTTTGATCGTGGATTATAGCCTGCTATGCCGCTTGTTGAGACAGATGAGACACGATTTACTCGGTGGGGTCGCTCCCCTTGAGTTGCCGCTCCGGATGCGATGACGATACGCCTGTTTAGGCTGCTTGCGTGATATTGAGATAGACCAATCGGACACCCTACGTTGGAGTAGTGGGGGCGATTGGACACCCTACGTTGGAGTAGAAGGGAGGCACAGGCTTGACTGAGCCAGTTTTGGCAGTCATTGAGATTTGAGTTATTATGAGCATTGTACTCGAGGCATATTAGCAGTAGGTGGATGCATAGCATGATATTTGAGATTCATTAGCTGTAGTTCATTTCTGCTTTCATATTTTATCTATCTGCATACCTATTATTTTGCCTCCAGTAGACTTAGTGTGCCTACCATGGATATTGGCGACGGTACCCACTGAGGACTACCTGTTGCAGTAGTTCTCACACCCGCTGTGGTGACAGGTCATCTAGAGGTTGCTGTTCCGACGTCTGTTCGTGCGGAGATAGCGGATCGAGGTAAGGGCGTGGCCGATTATCTCCCTACCAGTTTATTCAGAGGGTCAAATAGATGTACCCCATGTTTTGAGTTTACACTCTTGTATTGGACAGTCTGAGAGTTATATTTTGTTTACATAGCATGTATGAGACTATGTATGGTGGATTCGTGTATTTACAGATGTTCAGTTTACCTTTTCTATAGCTTTAGTTTTATTTCAACTCTGATATCTGCGTAGCTATAGATCTTACTTGCAGGTTAGTCGCTTCGTCTGCGCGGGCAGTCCCGTGCAGGCGGCGGATCTGTTGGCGTGCCCGGGTCTCAGTCTCGACCTCGGGGCGTGACAACCACTCCCCTGCTTTTCATATCTTTTATATCTGCATTTATCGCATTTTCTAGGACTATACTTATTTATAATTTCTTTCTTTTCCTCTTCTTTGTATCCCCTTTCCAATCAATACAAAGTTCCAATCGGCTCATCAGTCGTGTCGAATTATTGTTTCTACTACCTGATTCGGCTACTCTAGACCGGACTCAGCCTCTCTTTATCTCCATATCCTGATTCGGCTAATCTAAGACGGACAGTCGCAAGAGTTTAAGTGAGAAGAACCCGGCCGAGCAGATCCTTCCTCGGCCCGATCACTTGATCTATTAGCACGCGACGCATCATATTTCAGAGGGTCAATCGAACCACGGGGCCGGTCGACGATCGACGTTTTCGGCCCCAACAACCTTTTGACACTCTCGTTGGGACACTCAGGTAACTCTCACCTTCTCCTACCGTGAATATGTCAGGAACTCCCGGAACTAGCGGGAGGTCGGCACTACCAGAGCCGACCATGTCGCAATTATTCGGGCAAATGGCCCGAATGATAAGATCTCTCGAGATTACACAACTGCCTCTTGAGAGGGACGCTTGAGCCCTAGACGCAACGGCCGATATCACGGCCTCGGGCGCGAGTATTTTCCGACTCGGGCAGTTTTTAGCCCATGGAGGTATGCAAGGATCTCTATCCACCCTGCCACCACCGGTACCAATGCAAGCTGTGAAGACCCGAAATTTCCACCATTAGACTACTGTGGCATCTACAGCTTCTGGAGGCCTATGTGGCGTGTCGGTGGGATTTGTGCACCAATTGGACATTAGGGATGGACTCGGTGTGTTAAATGGATCACGAGAGTAGTCTGATGACCCCGTCGAAAGTTTAGAAGTGGTTTCGCGCGCAATGGATATTAAAAATGGACTCAGCGCGAAGTTTGGACCAAGGAACACCTTTCCGGATGCCTTCGGCAATTTTTAGAGTCGGAATTTAGCAAAACGGACAGCAAATTTGGATTCAGCGCGCGAAAACGATGAAAATGGACTACCTAGCATTTTTCGGAGCTCGGATGACCCGGCACCGATTTCGAGGCACCTTGGCACTGTTCCCGCGGCCGGCGGCCGGCGGCAGCAGCGGCGGCGGCAGCGGCGGAGCGCGGCGGTGCAGGCGCGGGTAGGTGCGCGGTCCACTACAGAGGCGTGCACCGGGCGCGGGCCACGTGGCGGATCCCGGTTGGCAGGCGCAGTGGGCGCGGTCCACGGGAAAAGTGCGGTGTACGGTGGACCGGAGGGTGACACGTGGCGGCGTGTGGTTGGTGCGGTGTAGCACGCTCGGTCCACGGAGCAGGCTGGGGAGCGCCTCGGGAAGCGTGCGTGCAGAGGCGCAGGCGGCGGGCGCAGGGCGCACGTGGGCGCGTTGACGCACTGTTCCTGCGCGTGGGCGGCCACGTGTCGGCGTCTGGGGGCGCCACGTGTCGCGTTGTGAGCGGCGGGCGTTGTTGTCGCCTGTTCGGCGGGCTACGTGGAGGCCCGTGGAGGATTCGGGCCTGCACAGTGTTTGGCCAGGCCCAACACTGTAGCAGCCCGAATTTTTCGGGCGCCCGGAAGTGGGGACACAGCTGTCATTTCTTCATTTGTTTCTGGAGCCTATAAAAGGGATCCGAGCTTCTTCTTCTTCCCTTCTTTTCGTATTTCTGAGCTTCAAACCGACTGGAGGTCTTCAGCAAAGTTGCTCCCCTACATGTTGCGAACCCTCTGGAGGATTTCTAGGATTTTTGGTGGCACGCTTATCGAGGTTTCCATTTTTACGGCACGGCGCGACGCTCGTCCATTTGGGTTCCTCTTCGTCGCGTTTCGGTGCGCGAGCTCCCCCGGCCTACTCCGACCTCCGTTTTAGGCGATTCTTGCGCCGTTGGATCCGCGACAGACAGAGCTACGATCTTTGTATTTTCTGCTTCCCCTAGTTTCGTGCTTTTCGAGATGTTTTTCCGTGCTTACTTGGACCTCATTTTCTGTGAGGAATTCTGGACAGCGACACCTTGCCGGATTTTTATCTCCGCAACCGGGCATCGGATGGCGACGTGCTTGTACACTTTTTTCATCTACTCGACGCGATAATTGTCACAGTATTTTTATTGGATTTTTCTAAGGCTTGCCCGAAGGTATATTTTTCACCCTTTATCTGTGCATGGAAATATAGATGTGTGGTTGTGTGTTTGTGAGCGCACTGTATTGTGGAATTTGTAACTCGGCCTACAGGGCTCGGAATTTGACGTGCAGGTACTCGTTTCGAAGGTATAGACGCGAGGAACGCGACAGTAATTTTGTTGGATTTTTCAGAATCCGTTCTGCAGGTGAAAACTGCACATCTTCGGGGCTGTTTTCTAATGTTGTATATACTTGGAATATTTTGGACTAAGTGTAATGTTGGACCTTATTGTTGTACCCATGGGTGTTTGCAAGTGTTGCTGGACCTGTTGGAACTTGAGAAAATTGGACATAGTGGATTCCGGGTGTTTGTATTTGAGACCCTGATTTTTGGAAGCCACTAACCGCGGGGATTTGTATAGATTTGAGTTTACACGGAAGTTGGCCCGCGGGTAATTATCTGGCTAAAGGATGTGTGTTTGATCCTTGGCATGTTTTGGACTTCACTCCGTTAGAGATGGATGAGGATTTGTGACATCTGGAGTGGCCGATGCAATTCCTACTTGTGAGGCAAAAGAATTTGTTTAATCGAGAGACACCTTGGGGTGAAGGTTAAGTGGAGTCATCGTGATGAGTGAGAGCGACCACTTGAGAGCCTGAGGATGAGTTGAGTGTTTTCTATTTCTATTTGATCGAGACATTCTCCCGAGATTTGGATTTATTTTGGGTTTCGAGGACGAAACCTTTTTAAGGAGGGGAGAGTGTAGAGTACCGGGATTTCGGATAGCGCACCGACCTCGCAAGATGGCGTGGTGCAGAGAAATCGCCTTGGGCATGTTCCATATTTGTTTACAGTTGAGTTCGGGTTGATTCGGATCAACGTGGAAGCCCCAGCTTGAATCGGAGTTTTCCGGGCTTGTCCGCCGTTAGAGGACTGGTTTCGGGGAAGCCTCGACTTCGTAGTGGAGTACAGGAAATTGGAAAATGCTTGGAACAGGTATACTTTATCTTTACAGCGGAGTTCGGGAGGTTCCGGACTGACGCGGAGGACCCGAGGGCGAAAAGTGAGTTGGAACTGGCGATTTTGGAGCCGGTTTTTGGATTGAGCACACCGTCTCCACCGTTGAGCTTTTTGAGGGGGGAAAAGCTGTGGACGTGTGTATTTTCAGATTACAGCGGAGTTCGGGAGGTCTCAGGCCGGTGCGGAGACCCCGAAGACAAAAAGTGACTTGGAGTTGGCTTATTTGGATTAATTAAATTATTTATTTAATTAGTGGCTTTGGTGGATTTGGTCTGTGTTGCATTTGATTGAAAGAAGAGAAAAAAAAAAATTAAAGAAAGGAAGGTATTTGAAAGAGAGTGTGTTGGTGTATGGATGGAATTAGGTGTTGGTGTTGGTGTTGGAGTGTGTCTTGGCCTTCTTTTTGCTCCATACACCATGCACCATGCACCAAGCACCTCAAATTAGCCACTTTAATTAGTGAATGCCATGTCATCGTCTTCTCCAAATGTGAAACAGAGGAAAAATTATGTAACAGAGGAATTGGAAATTAGGGAAGAAGGAGAAGAAGAAGATGAATTAAAGGAAAGTAAAATAGGGTTTTGATCGTCTCGACGGTGCGGATCTATTGCTTGTAGCCGCGTGGAACCGAGCGGAGCACGCGCGCGCCGAGCCTCATGAAGGCATTTTGCAAATTTTTAGAGAGAGAGAGAGAGAGCTTGAATTGAGCTTGGAAATGGTGTTGAAGGTGTGTGTGAGTGTGTGTGTGGCTTGGTTGATGGTTTTGAGTGGGTTTTGGTGTTGGCGATGGTGGTGGTGGTCTTGGTCATGCTGTCCGGGGTGGTGAGTGGCGCGCTTGGGCGCCGCGCAGCTCGGGCGTGGGCGCCGCGTAGCATGCGGGCGCGCGTCGCGCGGCAGGCGCATGGGCGCCGCGCGGCAGCGGCTTGGGCGCCGCGCGTGCGGGGAGCTTGAGCGCGCACTGGCATTTTTGGCTTGGCGTTCCGGAGTGGGCCTTTGTGTACCGGTACCCCCATTGTGCAGGATGTTTTTTTTGAGGATTTTAAGCTTGGGCACTTTGGTAATTTCACATTCCATCACATGTTGACCGGATTGACCCCCTCCCTTCTATATATATGGGCACCGTCTCCTCCTCTACTCAGCAGAAATCAAAGAAAAGAAAAGAGAGAAATGAAATGAGAGGAAAGTAAGGGAAAAGAAAGAGAAGGAGAGTTAGAGGGTGGGAGAGGTTGAAGAGTGTGCTGTGGTCTGTTGCTTGGAACCGAACGGAGCCGCGCGCGCGTCGACTGTACATGAGGTAAGTTGGCAGATTTTTTATAGTTTGATTTTTTGGACTCCGTTAGATAGATTTGATGATGGATTTATGATGCTTTGAGATTAATTGGATTTTTCCTTCCATCGTTTGCTTGATTGCTGCGAGTCTGGAGTTTCGTCGCGCGGAACCATGTCGTGCGTGCGTGGGTGCGTATGGGTGTGCGCGTGCTGTGAGTTGACAGCGAGGAGCCGGAGCGCGCCGAATTTTTTTGCGGACTCGAGAGGAATGATCGAGCTTCTAGGGGCTTTTCCCGAGGACCGCGGCAGCGCGAGCACGTACGGCGCGATTTTTGGGCGTTCCGGCAGTTTCTAACAGTGAGCGGTGCGGCGCTTCTGTAGTAATCCAGAATTATAAAACCTCTATTTGCTTTTAAAGAGGTTAAAATATTAATTTTTGGCAAAAGTGGAGAGATAGTGGGTCAATAGTGGGCCCAGAAATATCGACTTTTGATCGGGGTCTGATCTGGAAAATACGAGATCACCATTGCGATCGTCTCGTCGAAACATAGAAGTTTCATATTCATATGTTTTCGATCCGACGGTCGGATCTTCCAGAAATCAGAAATCAAAAGTGGGCCCCGCGACTTAAGTGAATAGTAACCCTCGAGTTTTTAATCCCTCGCTTTCACTAATGGCCGAACCACTATCTAGAGTTTTAACCTAGAGGTATGAGTAATGGAACCTAACTAATTTTGACGTTCTGAGCGCAATGGCACTGACGGATTTCGCGTTTGGCGACCCGGGTGCATCGAAGTGCGTGCCACGCGCGATAATTCGACGAACTTTATGGAACGACTTTTAATCCGAGCGTCGAACAAACCAAACAAACATGCTACCTGACAGGTCTCGACGAGCCGGACGTCGTGGCGAAGTCCGCTTCGCAATTCGGCGAACAGTTTGTCTCGAAATGCGTGAAAAGTGCTGAAAATTGGACTAAATTGTGTAAGAACCTAATATTTTATGTGCCTAAATGTTAGGGCTTAAACCATGGGGTGTTGGGTGCATTTTGTACCTACTGTGAAGACCCCGGAGGCTTGGGTTAGGTCTGAACCGGGTTTGAGTTGGTTTTTTTGCAAAGAGTTGTTGGGCTTTTGGGCTCCCTCGCGGGGGGGGGGGGGGGGGGGGTTACAAGAGAGGCTCTTGGGATTTTCTAACTCCCAAGAGTAACTCCTCTTAAGCCTCGGATGCTGGGGTGGCCGAGAGAGATCACCCCATTGAGAGGAACCCGAGAGAGAGAGAGAGAGAGAGAGGAGGAAGAAGGTTGGGACCAAGCTTCTTCAAGTTTGGATTTGGAGTCCCTGAGGAGTTCCCCTGTGCCTGTGGTGCAACCTGGGAGGTTGCCTTGGCCGCGCGAAGGAGGAGGAAGAGAACCGGCTTCATCCCTTCTTCATCAACTCCGGCAGAGGTAAGGTTCTCTCAAACCACGGTTTGTTTGAGCCCGAGACCACTAGCAGAAGATTATTTAGGTCCTTAGGATGCTTCGAGCCAAGTTTGAGCTCCCCATGTACACTGGTTTGCCGGCGGAAGCGAGATCTCGCCGGAAACCTAAGTTTGCTCCGCCGCGGTAGTTCTCTTCAACCAATGGACCAAAATGGGTTAAAATTGGTAGGAATGGACTGTAGGGTATGAGGATCAACCGAACCAAATTTGGTGGAGTACGATCGAGCGGATCAATGGCAGATTTATGCCCTAGTTTTTGGGAAAATTTCACTTCGGCCGAGCTTCGTGCTCCGGCGCCGGCGAGCCTCCCCACCGCCGGGCACATGGCCAAGAAGCTTCATGGGACCATTTAGAGTCCAACCATGCCTTTGCATGGCAACCATGCAGACTGGAGGTGGCGCGGCCAAGTTTGAACCGAAATGGGTTCAACTTGTGGTCGCCGGCGCTCCGGCCAACTCCGGCCGGGGAGGGTTGGTCGGGAATCTTTGTATGGACCAGAGGAACCTTCCATCCAAGTTAGAAGGCTTCTTCTAGCCTCTATCAAAATCCGCCATTAACGGGGTGAAGCTCGAAATGGAACTTTGCTCCACCGCCGCCGCTGCCGCACCCCGTCGCCGGGCACGGGTTCAGGTAAGTTTGGGATGTGTTTTAGCATCAAATTGTGCAATTGGTTTGATCCCAGATCTCTTGGTGGAGTGGTCACGAATTTCAATGATAAACACATCATCTTCTTCCCCGAGCTCCGGCCAACCGTGGGTTTTGGGCTTGCTCCAAGTTGCTAGAAAAGCTCCTGCAACTTGGAGGAGCATTTCCTTCCAAGTTGGAAAACCCCTGGTGCAGTGGTTGCAGAGAAAGAGCTCGGGTTATGGTTGTGGGTGCTTGTATATGAATAGTGCACATCAGGTGTTTGATTAAATGCCACAGAGAGTTTTATGTTGGAATTAGACATTGATGTAAATATGAAAGATGCTTCAAATGATCCCCTGAGCTTGATGCTCACTTCAGATCAAGTTAGATCTGTGTGGACAGAGGTTTGGAGCATTGTACTTTATGTTAGTAAGCAAGGTTGATGGATCTTTTGATCCAGCCATTTCTGTGTTGCACTAGGGCAAGCCCAGTGATTTTTGAGCCATTTTAGGTTTATGTTTAAAGCAGATTTTTATTTGGATTAATAAAAGTTAAGTTATAGGTTAAACAACCCTAGAATGAATAATTGGCCAAGGTCTTGTTTCTGGACTGTTTAAAAAGCTGAGGCAGTGAGCTCCTGGCTAATTTGGGGTCACTGGACGCGGTGCTTGCGTCGAAATTAGGTTTTGATGATCCGGAGAAACAAAATTACAAATAGGCTAGGTTAGAGAAGAAAACTATGGCCCGAAGTTTCCCTCGGGTACCGTGCTGCCACAAATTAGTGAGCACGGTGTTCAGCAAGTCAAATGTCACCTGCTGGAAGTGACGGTTCATGAAAATGAATTTCCAATTAAGAGAACGAGCGAAAATAGTGCTCAAAAAGCATTAAAAGTGCGGTTTTTGAAAACCTTAAGGGTCTACGTAAGTTGTTGGTCGGGTTAGAGTTTTCCCTGATCAGTATTTTTTGATTCAGGTTGGCACGGTTTGCCTCTGATTTCGAGTGTTCAGTTGATACAGTTTAGTCGCCAGCAAAACGACAGGTGGGTTATCTTCGGTCCGGGTTTTATCAGTTCGGCCCTCTGGGGTGCGATACTGGTTGGACTCCTGTTCTTGGTAACTTAGTTTATTTGGAGCCTGTCTGCCTTTGGTTGCAATATATATTACTGTTAGTTGCTCTGACTAATTGGCCATTTCGTAGTTGCACTCCTATGCTTGATTATTATATCAGTCTATTAATGCTTGAGCCTGCCTTTCCATTGATTCAGTGATTTGCTACCTTATGCCTGCTTTTTATACCTGCTTCCTTGTTGTTCGCCCGTTATGTTGCTAAATACATGGTCTTTTAAAATAAATGTTTTTTTTACCAAGCCTTGTAGGGTAGCCTGAGTCTGTTCTTGTTTGATAGGACGAGGGTAACGCTCTACGAGGGTTGGGACCCAAAAACCTATTGTTTTCAAAGGTTTTCTTAAAAACATGTGTTTAGTTGCATAAGGGGTTAGTCTGTCTGATTGGGTGAGATGTTGAGCCATGCCTGTTATCAGTTCTATTCTGCCTTACATGATTATTCTTAGTGCCTCTGGTATTTATATCTTATCTTGGAACATTTCCATGGTTGATGAGTAAGCCTGTTGTTCCTGTCGATCAAATGATACACTGCTGAGCACATAGATTTGTTTAACTGATGTTTTTACCGAGCTTCGTAGGGTCGCCGGAGTCTGTTCTTGTTTGATAGGACAAAGGCAATTGCTCTACGTGGTTTGAAAACCCAAGCTTCGTAGTGTCGCCTGAGTCTGTTCTTGTTTGATAGGACGAGGGCAATGCTTTTCGGGGTTTGGACTTTTCAAAACAGTTTTCTTAAAAATATGTGTTTAAGTTTTGTATCATTTGGTTGGTTTGTGTGGTTGAGTTGAGTTTATATGTGAGCTTCTGCTGAGTTGAGATTTGCCTTGATCTTGCATATGAGTTGAGATTTATTGCTGAGTGTTCCTGCATAAGTGTTGAGATTCAGTTGATCTTGTCATTGCATCCCAGTGGGGATTTCCCGGCTTGTTGCCGATTACCCGGTCAGTGGACCGTGAGCTTGAGCATTTGCATATGATTCGCCCGCACCGTTGTACTTCACAAACATCAGCGGATTTGCTACCCGTAGCGATGTTCTTTACCGGTAAAGTGGTTAGCTGTGGCAACCCGTGACCCTTGTGAAGGGAATGTCAACCAGGTGGTGCCAAGTGGGCAGCCTTGCCTGAGGTCTTGTGAAGGCCAATATGGTAGCTTGTGATTGGGTCTTTGCGTTTTCATCTATTTGATGCATGTGTTGTTAAGTTGCTTTAACATGATTCTTTGATTCTTTGATCTGGCTTCTAGTTATCTACCTTTATATGATTCTATGTGATGCCTTTGATTATAGTTTCATTGTTATCTTGCTGATTGTCCTAACTCCTTGATGTGTTGATTATCCTGATACATGTTTTAAATTCTGCTAAAATTATCTCCTATGCTTGTACCCAGATTATGAGTTTTGCTTTCTTTACAGCACCAGTTATAGATATCTGCTTTACCCTAACCCTGATCTATTACTATCCTCTAGTATTGTATACCAGTAGGTACGATCTGCTATTTCTCGGCTCGTCATGCCTGCTGGGATACACTCCGGTGTGTCTCACACCCTCGGATGACTGTTTTTCAGGTCGAGCGGGTGTTGAGATGTCGGGACGAGTTGGTGAGATCACGAGATAGAGCTTGACCCTGGACAGCCGATAGCCAAGCATTTAGTTATTTGATGTAACAAGGAAAATGTAATAAGTTGTTGTAATTGTGTAATTTACTATCCGTGTTATATTAGTGGTACGTAGTTAGTACTCTGTTTGATTGCCAAGCTAGCCGTGCATATATATATATAGAAAAGGCTCAATCCCCAGTGGGATTGGGACTCTTCTATATATGTGGCGGTCTGTTGCGCCCTGGCTGGTTTGCAACTCTGATTTAAAAAAAAAAAAAAAAAAAAAAAAAATTTAGACGCTGGTTTTTGAACTCGGGGCGTGACAGATTAGATGGTATCAGAGCAATAGGAAACGCAATGTCTAGGTTTGGCTAGGAACGAACCCTAGGATGACTCGTGTCACGTGAGAGCGCTGGGTTTTGGTACAGTAAGTTGGGAACTTAGAAGTGTTTCGTGTTCACATTTCAGGATTTGCCGCGGTCATGGTTTCGACCGTGGGCTTGAAGTTTCAGTAGGGCCAAAAGGCTCAGATCGGTTATAGGTATCAGAGACTAAAAGATAGACCACCGTGTTGTAATAGTAAACACTGAAGTATGGTTCCAGTTTCTCGTGAGTTAGCATTCATGACCTCGGGAGTATAGTGACCTTTAGTAGAGGTGATATTAACGGCATAGAGACTGTATGGGAAGGTATGTGATGTACCTTCCAGGTGTAAGTTGTGTCCCCAACCAGTCGTTGGAGACAGATCTATGGTATTTCGCCTTCTTTTGGTAAGCACGTGGCGGCCGACAACGTACTTTCGAAAGAATTGAGAAATACTCTGCCTGTGATGGGGAATATTCAGATTGGGGTCTAACCTAGTAGCCTTGAAGATTATTGATGTCTTGTGACTAGTTGTCACTATCGTGAATCCATTGAGACCTGACTAAAAGCATGTTTTGTTAAGTT
>CM055068.1:16174372-16238165 GCA_029204045.2 Tillandsia leiboldiana
AGGTGGGTGGCTTGCTTTCAAGATCTATGGACTGTACTCTAATTCTATTGATATAGAATCATGCATGATAGTGATTGGACTTGGTAGCATGCTAGAGCGTAGGAATTGTTGATCCTGTTTTATCTGTCGATCTTGTGATCTCTTGCTTCCTACTATCATGTTAAATATTTGTTATATTGGACCTGACCTAGCACCCCCCGTCATATTTGCATGTGTAACCAGACCAGTAGAAAACCCTCACTTGGGCTAGGGTTATTTATGTTTAGACATCCACACTTTATGTCGCATTCCTGGACTTAGTGTTATCCTCGCCGGGTAGTGGGCCGAGCGGTCGGGACTTCTCTATAGTGTGGGATGCATTGCACTCGTGCTTGGGAGCAGAGTGGAGTCTGGTAGATGTAGTGGTTCGCTTGTCTGTATCGGGAACCGTTTGGGGTAAACGGTGGACCCGAGAGATCTTGTTTTCCCCTGTTTGGGTCGTCGCCACTGTGTTAGTGGCAGTAGTTTACTAGTGTTAGCCGGACCTAGAACCCAGAACCCTTTTCGACATATACATGATTTTAGTCTACCAATGTTTTCTTCCAAACATCGAAGGGCCGCTGGAGTCTGTTCTTGTTTGATTGGACAAAGGCATCAGCCCTTCGGGGTTTGGGTAAAACACTTGTTTTCTAACTGTTTTTCTAAAAAGAACTAAAATCATTAAATATGAATTTCTTCCAGATCAAATTAGTTTTCAATAACAAATGTCACCTTTTCCGGTAAATCTCCCCACTCGAAAGGATTCGAGTGGTCTGGGTTCTAGGGGTCGTTCCTCTGTCGGGACGAAAGCCACGGGGGCCGAGCCTGGAACCTGTTCTTGTTTGATAGGGTTGTAGGTGTAGGTCTCCCGGGACTTTCGGGCCCTGTTGGTGTCTTCTGCGAGTTGTACTGTGTTTTGCTTTCCCGAACTATAAGGGATCGGGAACTTCGATAGTCGGAGCCTAGAGTCTGTTCTTGTTTGATAGGGTTCTTAGCACCGGTCTATCGCGTTTCCGAACCCTTATGGTGTCGGTCTTTCTGGAGAGTTTAGTGTTCTGTTGTGGGAGCCGTCTGGTGGACAGTGGCCCCAGCTGTGTGACTTCCAGCTTGTGGTTGAGAGTTGGTGTCGTTGGTCGATCTTGTTGATCGTGGTTGGACTTTAGCCTGCATGAGCCATTTATTGAGCTCGACAGAGTTACGCGGATACTTTCCCTCGGTGGGTCGCTCCACCTCGAGAGCCACTCCGGAGTTGGGCCCTGTTACTTGCTATCGCGACTTGTCGACGCCGTCCTCGGACTGGCCCAGTTAGTGGCAGTCACGGACACCCTACGGTAGACCCGTCCTGTTGAGGATGTGCGGCAGTAGGTGGGCGCAGGTTTGACTGGACCCTTTGAGGCAGTCAGTTTAGATTTGGTGAGTTTTGCTGTGTGTGTTAGTAGATGCATCATGTTTCATCTGTTCCTGTTCTTGAGCATCTAGATAGAGGCATAGTAGCTGTAGAGTTATTTTTCCAGCCCTTTTATTCCAGTTTTATATTGTTACTTTATGCCTCTAGTAGACTTAGTGGGCAGACCGTCGGGCTTGTTGGCGGCACCACACTGAGAACTACTTGGGACGTAGTTCTCACACCCGTCGTGGTGTATTTTCCCACAGGGACTTCTACTCCGGTTCCTGCTTCTCCTGTTGCTGCTTCTTCTGATCGAGGTAAGGGAGTCGCGAGATAGTCCCCACCAGTCAGTCATCCAGAGAGTGGATGTACCCTTATTACTTTTGAGAGTTCCTGTTGAGAGAACTTGTAGTGAGGTATAGAGTGTATTTATTTTTCTACTGCTCGAGAGACTTTTGTACTTTTGGTGAGGACTTGTGTTGTATATAGTTTTTATTTCTAGCAGTTTTACTTTCAGCTCTGATATCTGCTTAGTATAGATGCTCTTTTGCAGGTTAGGGTCGCTTCGTCTATACGGGCTTCCCGTATGGGCGGCGGATCTGTTGGCGAGCCCGGGTCGCAGTTTCGACGCCGGGCGTGACAGATTAGAGTGGTATCAGAACCTAGGTTGTAGGTCATTATGGACTTAGAAACCCTAGGCTTGTGGTTGGACATTAGGATGACTACGTGAGAGTCGTGACTGTTAGCGAGAGTCCTGATTGAGTTTTTACCTCTCCCAAGGGATGGGGTGAGTGACTGGCATGTTTATTCTCCTAAGCGATTATGTTGGCTGCAGACAACATAATGCTAGGGAATGGATGACATGTCCTAGACTTTCGCTGGATTGGGTCGTGTGTTGTTTGGTACTGTCCTGATGTTTCCATGTGTGTTGCAGGTGGGCACGATGCCTCCCCGACGCGGGGTGCAGACGCGTTCTCAGCCTTTTCCCTCCGATGAGCCTGGGCAGGAGGAGCCAGCACAGGTCAGCAGAGTGAGGTGCAGGAGCTTCGGGCTCAGTTGGCCCAGTTGTCTGAGGCGGTGCAGCGCCAGGAGGAGGCTTCTCAGCGCCAGGAGGAGGCTTCTCGGCGCCAGGAGGAGGCCTTTGGTCGGATGATGCTTCTTTTAGAGCAGAGGACGCAGCCTGTGGTAGCACCCCCTGTGTGTTCGCCTGTGCCTTCTTCGCCAGCTGTGGCGCCCCCTGTGGTCCCGTCAGCGCCGGCTATTCCTGTCGAGCCGGTTTCTAGCATACCACCGCCTGGATCGATGGGACCTTTGACTTTGGCTGAGCAAGAGTGCGGTGGTGGATCTGTTGATGAGGTTCCGCCGGTTTGATCCACCCCGTTTTTCTGGTATGAGTGCTGAGCCGTGGGGAGGCAGAGTCTTGGATCACGGCCATGGAGCATCATTTTGAGAGTTTGTTCGTTGATGATCGATTTCGAGTATTTTTGGCTACACACTACTTGGAGGGCAACGCCGAGGCTTGGTGGCGGCGTGTGCGGCCTGCTGGTCCGCCAGGGACGCAGATTCTTCCCTGGGCGGAGTTCCGCAGACTTCTGTTAGGGGCCTTCTTTCCTGAGAGTGTTCACCAGAGATTGGAGGAGCAGCTGAGAAATCTCCGCCAGGGAGATCGGCCCGTGAATGCATACATAGCCGAATACAATCAGCTGTTGGCTAGTATGCCTCACGTGGCCAGGGACGAGTCTCACCGGATCTACATGTTCGAGCGGGGGCTGCGCCGGGATATTTATCAGCTTGTTCGCTCACGCAGATTACAGACTTTGGAGGCATCGATGGAGCAGGCGTTATATATTGAGTCTGGAGAGGCAGTGATGTCAGAGGTGGCTCTAGCCCCCGTAGTGATTCCTGGGGCGAAGCGCCCAGCACCGGGTGACGAGGGGCAGACGAGCGGGCAGGGACCTCCGAGACCTCCACGATCTCATCCTGAGGGTCGTGGGTTTCGTAGGCGCCGGAGATCTGGTGAGCCCCGGCAGCAGCAGCATCAGCGGTATCGGCAGCAGCGGCAGGAGCGGTGTGTCATCTGTGGCGGGCCTCATCCACCGTCGCAGTGTGATCAGAGACAGGGGCGGTGTTTCCTCTGTGGAGAGTTGGGACATTTCCGCGCAGCTTGCCCCCAGGCCATTTTGTCAGTGCGGCCGATTGCGACAGCACCCCCCTTGCCCATCCATGCAGCGGGAACCCCTCCGGCACACCAGCGGACAGAGTGGGCCACGACGTCGGGACAGACGGGACGACGACCTGCAGCACCCAGTGGACGGGTTTATGCAGCCCTGTTGGAGGACACCCCGGCAGCGGATCTTGCCGTGGCAGGTATGATTTTATTTCTGTTAGCTGAGTTGAGCATTTTGTTACCGCTGCATTCTCCTGCTTTATTAGTTGAGTATCGGCATCGGCATCCTTGCATGGGTATGGGTTAGGAATTTCTGCTACATGTTTTAGCGATTGGATTCTTCCCAGTATCCTATGAGTAGAGGAAGATCGCGGTGTATGATCTGTGCAGTTGAGACTTGGGACTTCACTTGCTGTTGTGACGATTCAAGGACAGCTCCAGGACTTGGATTGAGCACCCAGGTTGGGCTGATTGGCGCGGTGCTGTGCTACGACTGATGATGGAATGAAAGCGGTTATCCTTCTGCGAGTTGGACTGGAGGAGTTCGTTTTCTCGGATTGTCGGCGTATCCTTCCAACAGCATGGGCTTTAGCGACTGTGGACAGACGCCACCTCGGGAGCAGACGTGATGTTAGGACTAGTGGTTATGTCCTTAGGAGTCTCGGTTAGTGATAGCTTTCTTTTGTGGCCACAGTAGGAACGACACCAACACTTCTCCCCCTTTTCTCACCTTGTACTGAAATTTACGAACAGGACGGAAACTTCGAAAGATTGCTCCAGAAATGGAGACAGTGCCCGAACCTGTTCTTGTTTGATTGGGGCGAAGGCACTGATTTTTCGAAATTTTCGGACTTTTCGCTAATTTCAGCTGTTTTCTAAATCGAGGGTTGGAGTTGATGACTTTCCTGCTGGTGGAGCCGTATCTTTCTTGTTAGTTTAGTGCTGCGTTCTTGGTTGTTTTGATTGTTTTGTTTTTGTTGTGGCGTGTTTTGTTTCGGGGACGAAACTTCCTTTTAGTGGGGGAGGATGTGGGACCCCCGAACCCCATGCAGCATTTTTCCGATGGATCCACTGTTAGAACACCTGTTGTTGGTGTATCTGGCCCATGGTGCATCAATGGGATGCCACAGATGGACCCTGTAAGGTTTTTTTTTAGCTGTGTTGGCTTTCGGCTGGGTTTGCCGAAATTTTGAAAAAGAATTAGGCCAAACAGACGGCGGAAATGGATTCAGCGCGGAAAAACGCTTGAAAATGGCTTTTTGTTTGCCAAATTCTGAGTCCGGATGCCCAAAAACGGACTCCCGGAAAATTTACTGGATTTCTGGTGCATGGGGGAGCCGTGGACCGGCGGGGGAGCCACGTGGCAGGCCCTGATTGGCCGGCGCACGCAGCTGGGTCCACGGAGCGCTGGGGTTTGGACCGGGGTGCACCGGGAGGCGCGTGGACCGGCAGGTGTCCACGTGGCAGCGCCTGATTGGGCGGCTCTGGTGCGCTCGGTCTGCGGGAGTGCGCGGGGAGGCGTGGACCGGGGGCGCGCCACGTGGCGGCACCCGGTTGGCGGGCGCATGAGCGCGCGGTCCACGCAGCGCGCTGGGCAGGTGGCCGTACGCGGGGCAGGCGCGGGCGACGTGGGAGGTGCCACGTGGCGCCCGCTGATTCGCGGGCGCCACCTACCGCGTTGACGCGGGCAGGGACACGTGGCGCTCCCCGTGGCGGCTTGCACGGCTGCGGCGTGTTCGGGGGACACGTGGCGGGCGCCGGCGCGGGTCGGACCAAGCAAGCGTCCGGCTGGATCCCGTGTGCGGGCTGGGCCGGGCCGGGCCGCACTGTGCGCGCCCGAAACCGGCCGGGCCGGGCTGCACTGTAGCCGCCCGAATTCAGGCTGGGCCGCACTGTAGCCGCCCGAATCTGGGCTGGGCTGCACTGTAGCCGCCCGAAACTTGGGACGGTTTCGGTATTTCTTCAATTGTTTTTTTTGGGACCTTTATTTAGCAGCCCGAGCCTCTTTCTTCTCCCTTTTTCTCCTCTTTTCGAGCCTCCTCTGCCCGAGCACCCTTAAGAAGATTTCTTCATCTTCAAGCTCTGGATCCACCTGCAAAGTTTTGGGATTTTATGGGCACGCATCCCGAGGTTCTCTATTTTACGGCGCGGCGCGACGTGGTGGTTCCTGTGTTCTTCTTCGGCGCAGCAGCAGTGTTTTAGCTCCCCTGGTCTACTCCGACGATCTTTTCGAGCGATTTCTTCGCTGCTGGATTCGTAGCAGGTGAGGCTACGATTTTGGGTTTCTCGCACATTTTCAGATTTCACGTTTTTCGAGGTGTTTTCTCGTGCTCATTCGGACCCCTTTTGCTGTGAGATTTTGGGTGAGGGCAGCACCTTCTTTTGAGGAGATCTTCGCGCACGAGTCTCGGATCAAGACGTGCTTATAGACTTTTTTCATCTACTCGACGCGTGGATCATCGTGGATTTTTCTTGGAATTTTTGGAGACCTTCCCGAAGGTATACACTGTTCCTTTTATCTGTACAAGAGTTTACAGTTGAATGATTTTGGGATTGTGCGCATCGTTACTGTGGAATTTGTAACTTGGCCTTCGGTGCTCGGAATTGGACGTGCAGGTACCCGTTTCGAAGCTATCGACGCGAGGATCGCTGTGGTATTTTTATCAGAATTTTTGGAGTTCGTTCTACAGGTGAAAATTTCGCAGTAATTGGACTGTTCCCAGCAGATTTGTAAAACCTGGATTTTAATGGAGTTAAAGTGTAACTGTAGCCTTATGTTGTACCCAGGAGGGATTGTGGACTGTGCTGGACCTGTTGGACCTAGAGTGGTTATTTTCCTGGTTTTCTCAGGTGTACGGCTCCGGACAGTTAGCATCTTCAGGTGGGTGGCTTGCTTTCAAGATCTATGGACTGTACTCTAATTCTATTGATATAGAATCGTGCATGATAGTGATTGGACTTGAGTAGCATGCTAGAGCGTAGGAATTGTTGATCCTTGTTTTATCTGTCGATCTTGTGATCTCTTGCTTCCTACTATCATGTTAAATATTTGTTATATTGGAACCTGACCTAGCACCCCCGTCATATGTTGCATGTGTAACCAGACCAGTAGAAAACCCTCACTTGGGCTAGGGTTATTTATGTTTAGACATCCACACTTTATGTCGCATTCCTGGACTTAGTGTTATCCTCGCCCGGGTAGTGGGCCGAGCGGTCGGGACTTCTCTATAGTGTGGGATGCATTGCACTCGTGCTTGGGAGCAGAGTGGAGTTGTAAAAACTCTAAATATTTTATTTTAATAAATAGTCTAAAAGTGAATTTTGACCTGGTTTTTGAATTCAAAAGACCTATGTTGATTTATCTAGTCAATTGCCAGTGTGCGAGTTGCACGTTTTACGAGACAAAAAGGCTACTTTCCAATCCGGACATGATCTTGGAAATCCGAGTTGACTGTTGCGATCGTCTCGTCGAACTGAGTGAGATTTATATTCAGCACTTTTCGATCTGACGGTCGGATCTTCCAAAATTCAGCGAAGAAGCGGGCAATTACCGCGACCAATATAACAGTGGTCTGCGCAGAGGTCGCTTAAGTGAATTACTGTATATGAACAGTAACCCTGATTTTCGGGACCTGACGAATACAACGTTGACTAATTCACTGTTCGGAATCCGAACATAGCATTTCAGGTAGTCGATTTGAACGGCTCCGATGTTCTGAACGCAATGGCGCAGTCGAAAATTCTGTTTGACGACTCTGGAATCTCGAAAAGCGCAAAAACTGTATTTTGACACAGTTATTATGGACCGAGATTTTATCCGGGCAGTTTCGCTAAAATCAGAGATCGCTACCTGGTAGGTCTCGTCGAGCCGGACGTCATGGCGCAGTCCATTTTCCGTTTCGACGACCAGATCGCCTCGAAATGCGTGAAATAAGGCAAAAAAAGTGGATAATTTCACATTAAACCCCATTGAAGTTGCCTCGATTTGCGTGCCAATTTCTTGATAAGGACTTAAGTGCAAAGTATAGCTACCGTAGTGGACCTAATAGCTATTAAAAGGGCTTGAAGGGCTGAAATGCAATTATGCATATTGCTATATAGAGGCTTTCACACCGAGCTAGGGTTTTCAAGAAAACCCACGCAAGAGCTCTGCCCTAGCCGCTTCTCAACAACCCTCCTCCTCGCTGCCTCGCTTCCTGGAGCCCTCCCCGCACCGGCCGCCGCCTCCCCTTGCCGGAAAAAGGGAGACCAAGAAGCTCTTGATCTCGGTTCTTGGAGAGGAAGGCAACCAACAAGGTCTTTGGCGATCAAAACCACGTTCAGTGGAGTCCTCCCGGGAGCCGCAGCCGACCTGTGTTGGACCTGCCCCCGACCGCCGCCGTGCGCCGCCGCGGGACCTCTCCTCCTTTTTCCTAGTCTCCGGCGAAGCCCCGCGGTCCCCGGTGCCCTGGTTGACCGGCCGGAGAGCTAGCTGCCGGAATTATCGTTTTCCGTCCGACCTCGCGCGCCGGCGTGATCCGGCCATCAAGCGCTCGATCAGAACCGTTGGATCGGCTCCTCTCGGTGACTGCAACATCCCCACGAAGCAGGAAGCGGATCGATTGAGGATCGAGCCCAAACGAAGTTGCCCTAGGAACCGGGTTGTTGGCACCTTCGCCGATCGTCGCCGCCCGGCGCCGCCGCTGCCTTCCGGCGTCGGCCACCACTGCACCAAGACTCCTGTAACCGATAGGGGTCTTCTGGTCCATGTCCCACCGGCCCGGAGCTACCTCGCCGGAATCTGCCATTAGAGGCCTTAGAGCTTCACCGGAGCTCCGCCGCCGCGCGCCGCCGGCGACTCCAGACCTCCGGAAACGGTGCAGGTCGGAACCTGGTTGCACCAAGATCACCCAAAACCGAGCTTGAGCCATTCTTGGGTGTTGCTCCGGCCACTGTTCCGGCCGACCTCCGGCCCCCCCTCAGGGCCCAGCAGTTCAGCACCAGCCTCCCGGTAATCTAGCGGGAGTTCGGGATCGGCCTTCATTCAGGTGGGTTGTTTGTACTTTATTCCTAGCCTCTAAATTCTATCTTATTGGACGGGGTCTATTCTAAGTGTACTGGGGTTACATAATGACGGGTGATAGCTTATGCATGTTAGTGGGTTCGCTATAATGACTAGCGTCGATTGCCGACGGTGTTCTTCTTTTTCATCCCATATATGTCAGCGGGCCACCTTCGAGTGCGCGCAGTATTACCTTGTTTTCGATTATGCACTTTACCTCATTTACCTCATTACTCTTACTATTCTTATTGTGATACTGACATGATGGTGGTTACGGTTACTTGGCTCGAGGTTGCCACACGCGCACCCGCGGTTTGGCCACCGCAGAGGGTGCGCTTTTCCGGAAAAGAGGTCGTAGAACCCGTGTATACCCACGAGGTGACGTAGTGGGGGCCCCTTATTAGCTGTGGGGTTGAGGCGCCTAGGTGCGAGCGGAGCGACCCGCCGGTTTAGTTGTCCGGCGCGGTCGCGGTGTTGCAGGTACGGTATGGGGCCGTCGGTAGTGGACCGACGCGGCCGGGTATTACAGGATACAGGTGTACAGGTTGCCTTTCCTCCTTGGGAGGATGGTTGCTCCAGTTGTCTTCACGGTTTGTTTTACTATATTCTCCTGCTTACTGTTTCTGCGTCACTGACATCCCACTTCGTGACAGGGTCCAGACGGGGAGGGAGGTAGGCGGTGGTGAGGACGGGACAGGAGCAGCTGGGTCGCTGGGGACCCTGGACTGTATCTATTCTTTCATTCTCGCTTTTCATTACTCTGTAGTCATGTGAGTGGTTCGCGATACCCTCGTGGGGTCGGCATGGATGTCGGTACGGGCTACATTTAGTGCCCCTAGTGGAATATCTTTCCCTTTTATTTCTATCGGCCATTTGAAAATCAAGAAGGCAGAAGCCGAGGAAAAGATTGCGAAAACCGTTTTTAAAATCTAAGTGTCGTGTGGGCACTGGTTTCAAAACCCTGTGAACTTATGAATTGCAAAAGGGATTTCAAAACTGTGGATTTATCCTTTCCAAGTTGATCGGCCATACGTTCTTCTTTTATTAGTTTAGAATACTGGTTGCTTGTGAACAACTGTGGTGATTGATTGGTTGTGTATGTTGGAACATGTACTGAACGCTACGCCGTGCACGTACAGGGGAGACTCTGTCCGGTTGCAGAGTGACCCTGTACGTGTGGCGGGTCTGGGCACGCGCCGGGGAAGAGGGGTTCTCTTTTAAACAAAAAAAAAATTTACGCGTCAAATATTCGGCTTTTATGAATCGTTTCCGCTAAAACAAACCCCCGGGGCGTGACAGATTAAATGGTATCAGAGAATTCTTTCAATCACAACAGTTAGTGCCGACATCCGTGGACAACCCTCACATGCCTACATACGAATGAAATGGGTAGGGCGTAGGACTGTAGAACGTGAGTGACCGAGGGGGGGGGGGGGAGGAAATGTTGAGTCCTTTCTCTCACTTTATGGTTGTTGTTAGTAGGGTAGTCTAAAGTTGACTCTTGTGATGTGTGACAGACATGGCCCGTACTAGATCATCGGCCGGGGACGCAGAGTCAGAGTCCGAGTCCTTTCCCTCGCTAAGTGGTGCGATGTACCGTTGATGATTAGCAAAGACTAAAGCCGACCTTCTTTGTGTGCATACAGATCGAGGGCCGACTCAGCCAGCAACCGACGACGGAAATGGACATCGCCGACGAAGCCAATCGCCTGCTCCGCAACCAGCTGCGCGACGTGGCTGGGCAACTGCTGACTCTCGCGGAGCGCCTGAGCATGCTGACACAGGAACTCGAGGGCGTCGACCGGTTCCGGGGCGGCAGCAGAAGCGTTGCCACTCCCGGGATGCCACCGACGGGCCCTCCCGCCGTCCAGGAGGCTGCTAACCTGACCGTGCACACCAACGCAGAGTGCGCCCGGCAGGAATGCTCTTACCCCGAGTCGGCCGGGGACCCCCATCGGAGGGGCCGGGCGAGCAAACGCCCGAGAGCCGGGCAGAACCTCGGGCAGACGACGGAGGAGAGACCTAAGCCACCGAAACCGTGCGTCATATGCGGCAATGCACACCTCATAACGAGCTGCCCGTGGCGGGACGGACACTGTTTCCGATGTGGCAAGCCGGGCCACACGCGGTATGAGTGCCCTCTGAAGCCGTCTGTCAGAAGACCCCCGGCGCCGCGACATGTTGAGCCCAAGGGAACCGCCGCCTCCACCCCTCAAGGGGGCACCGATCCAGAGAGCCGACCTAATCCACGCCCGACGCAAGCACCGAAGGTCGAACGAGGGCTTAAGGGGAGCGCGCACGCGCAACCGGGATCCTGCGTCATCTGCAAGGGCGCGCACCCAGTGACGGAATGCACTTGGAGGTACCACTATTGTAACCGGTGCGGCTTGCCAGATCACAATCACCTCTCCTGCCCTCAAGGGCCCACCCCCGCCTCCGCCGCCGTGCCACCACCGCCAAGAAGAACAAAGAGCGCGGCGGCCCCCGTGCAGACAAAGGGCTCGCCCGACGACCAGCGATGTGCAGACTCTTTAGACAGCAAACCCCCACCCCAACACGCGGTGCGACGCTGGCCCAAGGATTGTGGGCGGACGCCCCCGGCCGCCCCGGCAGACGACGCGTCGTCCCGAAATAGGGAATGACAGGTACTTATCTCTCTTTGTTTTCTACTTTTCCTTTTTCCGTTTACCTTCCCTTCCCTCGGCTTCATAGAAGCTCCGTTTGGGCCGGAGCAACCCGACCCTACCAGACCCTTGCGAGCCCTCCTGCCTTTAGCTCTACCTCTCGTTTCGTCGACCGTTCCGGTCCGGTGTGCTTACAGGCGAGGGAGCCAATCTAACCTTAGCAAATCGCATACCGGTACGTGAATTGCACAGTCTCCGATGCAAATTGACCCCACCTTTCGCACAGGTTTTGTGGATCGACGTGGACTCACCTAAGTGGTAGTCATGGCGATGTTCATGACCGCGAGGCGGTAGTAACCCTCGATAAAGGTTATGTTTTGGCACTGAGATTGTGTTGGGAAGTATGTGATATACCTTCTGGTAGGAGTTGCGTCCCCAACTTGTTGTTGGCGACGAACCTTTAGTATTCCGCTGTTCTTTTGGTAAGCACGTTGGCTACAGGCAACGGACGGTCGAAAGAACTGAGGAAATACTCTGCCCTATAATGAGGAGTACCAGATTGGGTCTAAATTAGTAGCCTTAGAGTTGTAGATACCTTGCGACTGACTTGTAGCCCTCGATTAAACTTTTTGAGCATTTTTCATAGAGTATGACATCAGGCGGTAAGCTCCGGGAATGAAACTTTTAAGTTGTAAGTCTCGGGGACGAAACTTCTTTTAAGTTGTAAGTTTCGGGGACGAAACTTCTTTTAAGTTGTAAGTGATGTAAAAACTCTAAATATTTTATTTTAATAAATAGTCTAAAAGTGAATTTTGACCTGGTTTTTGAATTCAAAAGACCTATGTTGATTTATCTAGTCAATTGCCAGTGTGCGAGTTGCACGTTTTACGAGACAAAAAGGCTACTTTCCAATCCGGACATGATCTTGGAAATCCGAGTTGACTGTTGCGATCGTCTCGTCGAACTGAGTGAGATTTATATTCAGCACTTTTCGATCTGACGGTCGGATCTTCCAAAATTCAGCGAAGAAGCGGGCAATTACCGCGACCAATATAACAGTGGTCTGCGCAGAGGTCGCTTAAGTGAATTACTGTATATGAACAGTAACCCTGATTTTCGGGACCTGACGAATACAACGTTGACTAATTCACTGTTCGGAATCCGAACATAGCATTTCAGGTAGTCGATTTGAACGGCTCCGATGTTCTGAACGCAATGGCGCAGTCGAAAATTCTGTTTGACGACTCTGGAATCTCGAAAAGCGCAAAAACTGTATTTTGACACAGTTATTATGGACCGAGATTTTATCCGGGCAGTTTCGCTAAAATCAGAGATCGCTACCTGGTAGGTCTCGTCGAGCCGGACGTCATGGCGCAGTCCATTTTCCGTTTCGACGACCAGATCGCCTCGAAATGCGTGAAATAAGGCAAAAAAAGTGGATAATTTCACATTAAACCCCATTGAAGTTGCCTCGATTTGCGTGCCAATTTCTTGATAAGGACTTAAGTGCAAAGTATAGCTACCGTAGTGGACCTAATAGCTATTAAAAGGGCTTGAAGGGCTGAAATGCAATTATGCATATTGCTATATAGAGGCTTTCACACCGAGCTAGGGTTTTCAAGAAAACCCACGCAAGAGCTCTGCCCTAGCCGCTTCTCAACAACCCTCCTCCTCGCTGCCTCGCTTCCTGGAGCCCTCCCCGCACCGGCCGCCGCCTCCCCTTGCCGGAAAAAGGGAGACCAAGAAGCTCTTGATCTCGGTTCTTGGAGAGGAAGGCAACCAACAAGGTCTTTGGCGATCAAAACCACGTTCAGTGGAGTCCTCCCGGGAGCCGCAGCCGACCTGTGTTGGACCTGCCCCCGACCGCCGCCGTGCGCCGCCGCGGGACCTCTCCTCCTTTTTCCTAGTCTCCGGCGAAGCCCCGCGGTCCCCGGTGCCCTGGTTGACCGGCCGGAGAGCTAGCTGCCGGAATTATCGTTTTCCGTCCGACCTCGCGCGCCGGCGTGATCCGGCCATCAAGCGCTCGATCAGAACCGTTGGATCGGCTCCTCTCGGTGACTGCAACATCCCCACGAAGCAGGAAGCGGATCGATTGAGGATCGAGCCCAAACGAAGTTGCCCTAGGAACCGGGTTGTTGGCACCTTCGCCGATCGTCGCCGCCCGGCGCCGCCGCTGCCTTCCGGCGTCGGCCACCACTGCACCAAGACTCCTGTAACCGATAGGGGTCTTCTGGTCCATGTCCCACCGGCCCGGAGCTACCTCGCCGGAATCTGCCATTAGAGGCCTTAGAGCTTCACCGGAGCTCCGCCGCCGCGCGCCGCCGGCGACTCCAGACCTCCGGAAACGGTGCAGGTCGGAACCTGGTTGCACCAAGATCACCCAAAACCGAGCTTGAGCCATTCTTGGGTGTTGCTCCGGCCACTGTTCCGGCCGACCTCCGGCCCCCCCTCAGGGCCCAGCAGTTCAGCACCAGCCTCCCGGTAATCTAGCGGGAGTTCGGGATCGGCCTTCATTCAGGTGGGTTGTTTGTACTTTATTCCTAGCCTCTAAATTCTATCTTATTGGACGGGGTCTATTCTAAGTGTACTGGGGTTACATAATGACGGGTGATAGCTTATGCATGTTAGTGGGTTCGCTATAATGACTAGCGTCGATTGCCGACGGTGTTCTTCTTTTTCATCCCATATATGTCAGCGGGCCACCTTCGAGTGCGCGCAGTATTACCTTGTTTTCGATTATGCACTTTACCTCATTTACCTCATTACTCTTACTATTCTTATTGTGATACTGACATGATGGTGGTTACGGTTACTTGGCTCGAGGTTGCCACACGCGCACCCGCGGTTTGGCCACCGCAGAGGGTGCGCTTTTCCGGAAAAGAGGTCGTAGAACCCGTGTATACCCACGAGGTGACGTAGTGGGGGCCCCTTATTAGCTGTGGGGTTGAGGCGCCTAGGTGCGAGCGGAGCGACCCGCCGGTTTAGTTGTCCGGCGCGGTCGCGGTGTTGCAGGTACGGTATGGGGCCGTCGGTAGTGGACCGACGCGGCCGGGTATTACAGGATACAGGTGTACAGGTTGCCTTTCCTCCTTGGGAGGATGGTTGCTCCAGTTGTCTTCACGGTTTGTTTTACTATATTCTCCTGCTTACTGTTTCTGCGTCACTGACATCCCACTTCGTGACAGGGTCCAGACGGGGAGGGAGGTAGGCGGTGGTGAGGACGGGACAGGAGCAGCTGGGTCGCTGGGGAACCTGGACTGTATCTATTCTTTCATTCTCGCTTTTCATTACTCTGTAGTCATGTGAGTGGTTCGCGATACCCTCGTGGGGTCGGCATGGATGTCGGTACGGGCTACATTTAGTGCCCCTAGTGGAATATCTTTCCCTTTTATTTCTATCGGCCATTTGAAAATCAAGAAGGCAGAAGCCGAGGAAAAGATTGCGAAAACCGTTTTTAAAATCTAAGTGTCGTGTGGGCACTGGTTTCAAAACCCTGTGAACTTATGAATTGCAAAAGGGATTTCAAAACTGTGGATTTATCCTTTCCAAGTTGATCGGCCATACGTTCTTCTTTTATTAGTTTAGAATACTGGTTGCTTGTGAACAACTGTGGTGATTGATTGGTTGTGTATGTTGGAACATGTACTGAACGCTACGCCGTGCACGTACAGGGGAGACTCTGTCCGGTTG
Organism: Tillandsia leiboldiana; assembly: GCA_029204045.2. Classification (NCBI taxonomy): domain Eukaryota; kingdom Viridiplantae; phylum Streptophyta; class Magnoliopsida; order Poales; family Bromeliaceae; genus Tillandsia; species Tillandsia leiboldiana. The sequence continues at coordinate 16,189,300 of CM055068.1, forward strand.
CAGAGTGACCCTGTACGTGTGGCGGGTCTGGGCACGCGCCGGGGAAGAGGGGTTCTCTTTTAAACAAAAAAAAAATTTACGCGTCAAATATTCGGCTTTTATGAATCGTTTCCGCTAAAACAAACCCCCGGGGCGTGACAGGAGTCTGGTAGATGTAGTGGTTCGCTTGTCTGTATCGGGAACCGTTTGGGGTAAACGGTGGACCCGAGAGATCTTGTTTTCCCCTGTTTGGGTCGTCGCCACTGTGTTAGTGGCAGTAGTTTACTAGTGTTAGCCGGACCTAGAACCCAGGACTCTTTTCGACATATACATGATTTTAGTCTACCAATGTTTTCTTCCAAACATCGAAGGGCCGCTGGAGTCTGTTCTTGTTTGATTGGACAAAGGCATCAGCCCTTCGGGGTTTGGGTAAAACACTTGTTTTCTAACTGTTTTTCTAAAAAGAACTAAAATCATTAAATATGAATTTCTTCCAGATCAAATTAGTTTTCAATAACAAATGTCACCTTTTCCGGTAAATCTCCCCACTCGAAAGGATTCGAGTGGTCTGGGTTCTAGGGGTCGTTCCTCTGTCGGGACGAAAGCCACGGGGGCCGAGCCAGGAACCTGTTCTTGTTTGATAGGGTTGTAGGTGTAGGTCTCCCGGGACTTTCGGGCCCTGTTGGTGTCTTCTGCGAGTTGTACTGTGTTTTGCTTTCCCGAACTATAAGGGATCGGGAACTTCGATAGTCGGAGCCTAGAGTCTGTTCTTGTTTGATAGGGTTCTTAGCACCGGTCTATCGGGTTTCCGAACCCTTATGGTGTCGGTCTTTCTGGAGAGTTTAGTGTTCTGTTGTGGGAGCCGTCTGGTGGACAGTGGCCCCAGCTGTGTGACTTCCAGCTTGTGGTTGAGAGTTGGTGTCGTTGGTCGATCTTGTTGATCGTGGTTGGACTTTAGCCTGCATGAGCCATTTATTGAGCTCGACAGAGTTACGCGGATACTTTCCTCGGTGGGGTCGCTCCCCTCGAGAGCCACTCCGGAGTTGGGCCTGTTACTTGCTATCGCGACTTGTCGACGCCGTCCCTCGGACTGGCCCAGTTAGTGGCAGTCACGGACACCCTACGGTAGACCCGTCCTGTTGAGGATGTGCGGCAGTAGGTGGGCGCAGGTTTGACTGGACCCTTTGAGGCAGTCAGTTTAGATTTGGTGAGTTTGCTGTGTGTGTTAGTAGATGCATCATGTTTCATCTGTTCCTGTTCTTGAGCATCTAGATAGAGGCATAGTAGCTGTAGAGTTATTTTTCCAGCCCTTTTATTCCAGTTTTATATTGTTACTTTATGCCTCTAGTAGACTTAGTGGGCAGACCGTCGGGCTTGTTGGCGGCACCCACTGAGAACTACTTGGGACGTAGTTCTCACACCCGTCGTGGTGTATTTTCCCACAGGGACTTCTACTCCGGTTCCTGCTTCTCCTGTTGCTGCTTCTTCTGATCGAGGTAAGGGAGTCGCGAGATAGTTCCCCACCAGTCGTCATCCAGAGAGTGGATGTACCCTTATTACTTTTGAGAGTTCCTGTTGAGAGAACTTTGTAGTGAGGTATAGAGTTGTATTTATTTTTCTACTGCTCGAGAGACTTTTGTACTTTTGGTGAGGACTTGTGTTGTATATAGTTTTTATTTCTAGCAGTTTTACTTTCAGCTCTGATATCTGCTTAGTATAGATGCTCTTTTGCAGGTTAGTCGCTTCGTCTATACGGGCTTCCCGTATGGGCGGCGGATCTGTTGGCGAGCCCGGGTCGCAGTTTCGACGCCGGGGCGTGACAGCATAGCACTCTCGACTGCCGAAGCGGAATACATTTCAGCTGGAAGTTGCTCAACTCAACTCATTTGGATGAAAAGCGTATTGAGCGACTTCCGGATTTCAGCATCTTCGGTAACAATTCTTTGTGACAACACAAGTGCAATTAACATTTCTAAAAACCCTGTGTTGCACTCTAGAACAAAACATATTGAACTTAGATATCATTTTCTTAGAGAGCTAGTTGAATCAAATACTCTTCAACTTTCATATATTTCAACTGAGGATCAATTAGCTGACATTCTAACAAAACCTTTGGATCAAAAACGTTTTATTCATTTGCGAAAAGCAATTGGAATGCTTTCCTTGAAATAAACTTCTTTTTGAAACCTTTGCTTAGGATAGGTTTTGTCTTTGTTTTGTTTTGTTCATTATCTATGTCTGTACATAGGACATTAATTGAGCATAGATCATAATTGACTTTAATTGCATCTTTTCGCACATTTAGAAATTTATTATGCTTTCGCCATCATAATATTTCACTGTTGCAATGATCATTTATGTTAATTAAATCATCTTCTGAGTGATCAAAGTCAATTTCTCTCTCTCAATGATCTCTTGGTATAGTCATTATCTTATTTGACTGTTTAGTCGAGTATGAAATCGAGATCAATTTTTGGTTGAATACTTTATATCTTAAATAATTGATAGCCAATTGAGGGGGAGTCAAAGAAATGTAAAATGCTCAAAAGATGTGGAAAGAGTTACATCCCAATGAGGAGTGTGAAAACTACCACCACATGGAGGAAAGAGCTACCACCTCGGTCGTCCGAGTATTGTGTGCAGCTACCACATGTATACCAAGCATGGTTGTTCAAATTTTGATTAAGTAAAATGCATGTTGAAATACTTGACTCCGTCAAATTTCAAGGTTGGTATAAGGTGGGTTTTTAAAGAAAGATGCTCAAAGAGCCACTCTCTTCAACAGATTGTCTAGATACATTATCTACTATATTTGGGATTTCAAACATCTATTGATCTTTGTATTTCATTTTCTTTACTGAATTGATGATTTGATAAAGGCATTACTCATAAGATAAAGTTAGATGTAATTGAAGGTGTTCAACTTTAAGGGATTTAATTTTTGTAAATTCTCGTTTCATTTTTGGATATTATTGATAGATTTGGCATAATCTAATTCTTGTTGTATGAAACGATGATTTCTGTTTAAAGTTGATACACATTTGTGCTTACAATCTTTTTCTGGTTTTTCTTGAATTTCTCTGAAATTTTCTAAAGAAAAAGTTGGAGCCGATCCGGATCGGGCAAGATGATCCGGATCCCGAACGCAGGTATTCTTCTGCGGGCTGACGATCCGGATTGGACCTGCCGATCCGGATCCCGAACGCAGTTTCTCACTGCGGGTAGCCGATCCGGATCGCAATCATGAACTGATCCGGATCGCAGCTAGGGTTTTATAAAGAACAAAAGGGTTTTGATTTATTTTACTCCAATCTTTTGTTCCTAAGTTTCCAGAGCCTCTCTCTCTAGATTTCATCCTTCCTGGAAGCCTTCAAACTCAAGTTTTTCAACTCCAAGTAAGTTTTATTGATCAAAATCTCGGTTTTTCACCGTTTTTCTCTTTTCCTCCTCAAACGTGATGAATTTCTTGGATCAACTTTGTTTGTGGATGGTTTTTGATCAAATTTCTTTTGAAATAAGAACTCTGGGTAGATTAGTTTTGATTATATGCTAGGTATTCTCCTGATTAACGGATTTTTAGGCTTCGATTTCTAAAATTTCGGTTTTAGGGCATATAATGAGGATTTTCGAAAATCATGCAATTGATCTATTTTTAAAAGTCCTTTTGCAAAACTAATTTGATTCTTAGTCTCTCTACATGATTATGATTGTTTGGGTACAATTTTTCCAACTTTTTCAAAATTAACAATTTTTCATGTGTTCTTGAGTTGATCTTCACAGGATACATTTCTCACTAGCAATCAAAATGGTGATCACTTGGATTGTTTTCCTACTTGCTGCCATGGTTCATACCAAGGATACTGTCAAGCCTAAGAAGGCTAAGAAAGCGAAGAAGACCAAGGATGATTCCGACACTGAATCAGAGACGGAGTCGATCGACTGGGATAACATCGAAATCGAGCAAGCTGCTCCCATTGTCTCCAAAGGGAAAACAACTGCTGAAGCTTCAAAGCCTACTGCAGCTGAAAAAGGAAAAGCCCCTATGGAACCAAGTCCAATTGGAACAAAAAGAAAAACCGGTGCAAGAAAAAGAGGCAGTGCTCAGGGAATTACCATTGAGGAACCAGTTGCTAGGCAGCCTCCTCCACAAGACTTCATCAGCTCCGAAAGAATCAAGGATTTTGAGAAGAGGGAATGCATTGGCGAGAGACATGTCAATGTCAAACCAATGAAGGAACGATCTGTAGCTTTTGGGACTTTGTTTGACCAAGTTGGTCTTGCTCAAATTTGCAACTTCCCTGAGACTACTGGGTACTGTCCACACTCAGTTCGAATGTTTTATCAGAACGCTGCAAGTCTGATTGATCACGAGGATGGACGTCGAGAATTTCACACTTTGGTTAAAAATATCAAAATCAAAGTCACACCCCAGCTGATTGGAGCTGTGCTAGGTATGACAGCCAGAGCTGATGGACTCCATTACCTAAAAACTCAAAGCTTCAACGACAACTCCTGGAGAGCTGTACTTAATGGAATTTGTCTTCCAAATACTCGGTCGACCGGAAATTCTGTTTTCTCTAAAGAGCTTCGACCAGAGTATCGGTATATAAACTTCATTGTCTGCTACAACATTCTTCCCAACATGAATACGAAGGTTCTTCGATGGGACAGAATGTTATACCTTTATCTTCTTGGAAACCCGGCCGCATTGATGGGAGCAAACTTGAATATTCCCTATCTCATTTGGTCAAGGATGGCGCGGTATGTGGAACACTCTCATCCCACAGAAAGACTACCGTACCCAATGATTATCATGCGCATCCTTAGAAAGTTTAAAGTCGATACAAGCGCAAGCTCATACATGTACAGTTTGGGCACCATTAATGAGACAACAATTGTAAAGTCTCTCTCGACGAAGCCAGATGAACCCTTCATACCTCCTCATCGGCAACGAGCACAACAACAACAAGCGACAACCTCTGCACCGGCAACAGCTCCTCCAGTCCAACCAGCACCTCCGGCACAACAAACACCGCAATCAACTTCTGATGATGATGCATCTGTTACCTCAATCTATAAAGAACAGCAAAGGCTCTCCAACGAGCAAGAACGTATATCAAATGAACTAATTGAGGTAAAGGAAGAAATAAAGAAGGTAAATAAGAATCAATCATCAATGAACAAGCGATTAAAGAAGATATTCCAAATTCTCGGTTGTATCAGTTCAGACGAGTCTGAATAATCCGTATCCTTCCAATTTCTGTTTATTATGCATATGTTTAGATCTTTCTTTTGTGCAGGTTTTTAAGTTTTAGTTTTAGTCTTTAGTTCTCCAACTTGAACTGTTAACGATTCTCTCCACTTTTGGTAATTTTGGCTTTGTTTGTGACAAAAAGGGGGAGAGAGTTTAGAGAACTTGAACAATGAATGATGATGTGATTTGTATAACATCAAGGTACAATGATGACTGAGAACAGAACAATGATTGAACAATGATGATGTGAAAATTTTGTATACATCAAGGTAAGTATCACTTCAACTTTGGTTTTTATCTAGTGATTTGTGTGCATGTCTCTACTAACTATTCGGCTAACTATTTGGGCATGTAATATGACTAACAAGTAGATGTTGGACTAACACTTTGTGACATTTGGTTTTTGATTGCATAGAAGATATGTTGGTTTTTGACTATGATTCTCTTACATATATGAATTCTCAAATATCATGATGATCAGATAAACTCTATCTCTGTACTATGTTTTGAATGCAAAATATTCTTGAAGTATCTAACGATCTCTTTTTGTCAAGAACGTTTTCTTTGTGCAGAGAGTACAGATGTCAAAGTCTAGAGTCTGTTTTAGGAGTTTATCTCATGTTTTTAAATTTTCGGATCTCCATTATAAATTTTTGTTGTATGGTGATAGCAACAAAAATATCTTTTTGAATTTTCTTGAGTGGATCTGTGTTTTGTCACGAAACCGCCAAAGGGGGAGATTGTTACGGAATTTGAGTTGGCGTAGTTTCGCGAAAGTCTCAAGTCTTGAAGATTGAAGGTGAAGAAAGTTGGATCATTTAACTCAATCTCAAGAAAGAAGAATTCAAAAGGATCAGGTATGTTTAACTAAAGATTTTGTGTGATCCGAATACTTCTTGTAGTGTAGAAACACTTGGAAGAATCTTTCATTGCATAAAAATCAAAAACTGGACTTGGGACATGTTCAGGATCCGGATCAGGTTGTTCGATCCGGATCCCGAAGGTGGTTCGTTCATACACCAGTTCAATCCGGATCGTAGCCTCTCTTGATCCGGATCCCGAACACTGAGTTTACCATCTTCCTTGAACGATCCGGATCAGGCTTCGCAATCCGGATCCCGAACGTTGATGTTTGGTGAACTGTATGAACGATCCGGATCAAGCACTTCGATCCGGATCCCGAACCTTCGTTTTTCTGGAATTGCCTGACTCGTTACGACGATCCGGATCACAGCTAATCCGATCCGGATCGCCGTCCGTAAAATTTCCAGAAATGTTAGGTTTTTGATTCTTATCTCCTTCCTAGGGTTTCTAACCTATAAATAGACCCTATGACTCTTTTTCTAGGGTTAATCCAAATAGCCGTCATTTTCCTATATCATCTTATACGGCTCTAGATCCACATATAGAGAAGAAAGGAAATCATTAGAGAATACTCTATGTTTCTTCATCTATATTGATTAGTTTGATTCTAGGTTTTCATACTCACATCTTGAGTTGAATCAAACTAATGAATACTTAGATGGTATTTCCGATCTATCTTTGATCTAAGTATTCGACGGATCATCACCACCAAAAACAACGATTTACCCCAAAAATCGGCGAGTGGATTCGCGTGTCCTTGTGGATTCAAGGTTCAACCGCTCTCGTGGATTCGGAGCGAGGCACATTCGTGGATTCGAAGGGTGCTATTGGGTGAAGACCGTGGATTCGGTCGGACGTCGTGGATTCGACGTTGGACGCCGTGGATTCGGCGTTGGGCGCAGATCGTGGATTCGAGAAGCGTCGCGGAGCGAGCGGAGAAGATCCTCTAGGAGCGTATGGAAAAGGTTGAGTCGTAAGTGTGTACGGTAAATCACCTTGTACGTGTTTTAATTCTAGTGGATTTCTGCCGTGTTATCGGTCCCGTGGTTTTTTACTCCGGTGATGGAGTTTTCCACGTAAAAATCTTGCGAGTTATTCTTTATTTCCGCATTGGGTTTTTATCGCAACGATTTTTGAGTGTTTATACGTTTACACCTATTCACCCCCCTCTAGGTGTTTTTTCCCCTATTTAGATCCTTATTACATATAACCCAACAGATTTCCGTGCTGATCTTGGAGTTTACTGAGCACCCTTTTGACCCATTTTTCTTCGCGGACTTTTGGACAGCACCGCGGTGTTCTTGCCGTATCTTTTCTCTCAGACGTCGGATTGAGGCGATTCAAAAGGCAATCTTCATCTACTCTTCGCAAGGAGTCACCTGGATTTTTCTCAGATTTTTCTGGATTTTACTCGAGGGTGAGAATCTCCTTTCTCTGTGGTTCTTTGTTACAGAATTTTGGTACAGTTTGGATTGGGGTGTACCCCTTGCCGGATTTTTATCTCAGCGTAGGAAACTCCGATTTGGGCGTGCAGGTACTCGTTTCGACGGGCTCGTCGCAAGGATCGCGATAGTATTTTTCTTGGATTTTTCTGGGCATTATTCGCAGGTAAAAATTGGAGAATTCTGGACTGTGGATTTAGGGGACAGATTTTGGAAGTTGTGATTGATTAGCTTATGTATTTTCCTTTGGGGTATTTTGTACAGATTGGTGGTGAGTTTTGGACTGATCTTGGACTTCGCCTTTGGGGAACTTGGATTAGCGCTCAAGGTGGGTGATGTTGTGAACCTCCTACTTGTGAATGTCACTAGGCCTATTAGAATGCCTTGATCATGTGCTATTAATTGTGAATGTATCTAGCATGCTTGTATGAGATTAAGGTTCCTTTGTTAATATTTGCATTGTTAGCAGGCTACAGGTTAGTAGGTGGTGTTTCCATGTTTAGATATGCAATTTAATTAGTTGGAAAGAATATTAAAGCCATATCATGTTATATGCTAAGGGAAGGTTTGAGCATGTGGTTAGAATGCATGTTGTAAAAGGGGTACTTGCTAGTAGATTGTGCATCTAAATTGTATCACGTATCATATGTCCTGCCACATGTACATCGGGAGTTCCAAACATTTAATGTTGCATATGTTAGAATAATTAAAATGATTTTATCAAACAAAGGACTTTGCATGCTTGAATGGTCATCTAGCTAGGCCATCTTTTTCTGTCGGATATCCCGGTACATCTTGGTGCCTCCAGGGTGCGCCACGTAGGGGGCGCAATGTGCTTCAGTCAGGATTTCTTTCTTTAGATCCGGCAGATCGGGCACGCAGATCCGCCCTCGGAACCGAAGGGTGCCGTCCGTTCCCACTGCAAAGTCTCCTTCTTGCTCCGGTGAAATCCTATCTCGTTCCAGCTGTAGCTGCGGATCCGCACCTTGGCCATCCCGAATCCTCTCCAATAGGGTCGGCGCGACTGTTAGGGTCAACAGTCGCTCAACCGTCCCTGCTGGTACCACTTCCAACCTCAATCGTGAAAATTCCGCGATCAAGTCGTTCTGCTGCGTGATCGCGCCCGCCGAAGTTCCTTCTGCTTGTCCCTTTCGGCTTAGAGCGTCGGCTACCACATTTGCTTTCCCCGGGTGGTACTGGATGGTTAAGTCGTAGTCCTTCAGTAGCTCCAACCACCTCCTCTGCCGTAGGTTAAGCTCCTTCTGGGTGAAAAGGTACTTAAGGCTTTGGTGGTCCGAGAACACGTTGCAATGTACACCGTAGAGGTAGTGCCTCCACAGTTTCAGAACGAAGACCACTGCGGCAAGCTCCAAGTCATGGATCGGGTAGTTCTGTTCGTAATCCTTGAGTTGTCTTGAAGCATAGGCAATGACTCTTCCTTGCTGCATTAGTACTCCTCCCAGTCCTATTCGCGATGCATCGCAGTAGACTTCGTAGTCTTCTCCAGGGGTTGGTAAGGCAAGCACAGGCGCTCTTGTTAACCGTTTCTTAAGTTCTTCAAAGCTCTCTTGGCATTGGACCGTCCATATGAACTTTACTCCTTTCCGGGTTAGGCGGTTCAGAGGGGTCGCAATCTTCGAGAAACCCTCCACGAAACGTCTGTAGTATCCCGCAAGGCCCAAGAAGCTGCGCACCTCTGTCACTGTGGTCGGCTGGGGCCAGTCGGTCACCGACTCCACCTTCTTGGGATCCACTGCGACTCCTGCTGCTGAAATGATATGCCCTAGAAACCCCACTTCGCGAAGCCAGAATTCGCATTTCTTAAGTTTTGCGAACAGCTCCTGCTCCCTAAGGATCTGTAGAACAATTCGAAGGTGCTCCTCGTGCTTCTCATCGGTGGTGGAGTAAATCAGGATGTCGTCGATGAAGACCACAACGAACTGATCCAGGAAGGGTCTGAAAACTCGGTTCATCATGTCCATGAACACCGCTGGGGCATTGGTAAGCCCGAACGGCATTACTGTGAACTCGTAATGGCCATACCGAGTCCGGAATGCCGTCTTCGGAATATCCTCGTCTCGAACTCTGAGCTGGTGGTAGCCCGACTGCAGGTCGATTTTTGAAAAGACAGTTGCACCCCGCAGCTGGTCAAAGAGGTCATCAATCCTAGGTAAGGGGTACTTGTTTTTCACTGTGACTTTGTTGATTTCCCGGTAGTCGATGCACAACCGCAAGCTCCCGTCTTTCTTTCGTACAAAGAGTACAGGTGCGCCCCAAGGGGACACACTCGGTCGGATAAACCCCTTGTCCAGAAGGTCCTCTAGCTGCGCCTTAAGTTCCTTCAGCTCCGCGAAGGCCATCCTGTAGGGGGCCTTCGTGATTGGTCGAGTGCCGGGTGGAAGCTCAATGGGAAAGACAACTTCTCGCTCGGGGGGTAATCCAGGTAGTTCGGCCGGAAAAACATCTGGGAAGTCCCTCACCACAGGGATGTCGGGGAGTGCCGTGGAGGATCCGGCGGCCAGGGCCACCGACACCAAGTAGGCCATACACCCGCCCTCTACCAGCTTCCTGGCTCGGGATGCAGGAATCATGGAAGAAAAGGAAACGCTCTTGCAAGCCAAGTACACGTTCTCCGGAAAATCGGGGTACATCAGTCGTACCTCGCGCTTCTCGCAGTCTATGACCGCAAGGTACCACGTGAGCCAATCCATTCCGAGCACTACATCATACTCTTTCAATGGAATGACTACCAGATCCCAGGGGCACGGAAGCCTTCCCATCCATATAGGGCAGGAAGGCACCATGTTGCGTGCCTCCAAGGATCCCCCCGCGGTGTGTACGGTCATCAAACTGGGTAAGGGTCTCAACTCAAAATCATGGGTCAGTGCGAAGTCTCGGGACATAAACGAGAGGGTCGCTCCGGTGTCAAAAAGGGTTCTAGCGCGATAAACAGAAGCAAGAGTGATACCTGCGACGACGTGCTCAGACGGGTGCGTCTCCTGCTGACCCATCGAATAGACGCGGCCTCCCGAAGGCGGTGGCTTTTCCCCTACAGATCGGGGTGCTGGCGGTCTGGGGGCTGACGTCATTGGCGCTTTCCCCCGCCCTGCGTGCTGGGGTGAAGGCACGGAGGCTGCTGAAGATGTGGTGCCTTGGTTCAGGGGACAGTTGAAACGGAAGTGTCCCTGCTTGCCACATCGGAAACAATGGTCCTGTCTCTTGGAGCAATCCATCACTCGGTGCGCCCCGCCGCAGATCACGCATGAGCGGTCCTCCGGGCGTTGTCCCTCTCCCGGCGCTCCCCTGGTCCTTTGCTGGGGCCTCCACCGCTTAGGGGGCCGATTCCCGCTGGAGGAGCCCCCTCCCCCTGAAGCCGTCTGGGTCCGCTTCCTGTCGTCTTGCTGGTGGGAGCCTTCCCTTCGGGCGCGCGTGACGGCAAAGCCTCGCTCCACGATGGTGGCTCGGTCGACCACCTTCTGAAAGGTATGCAGATCCGCCGCGTCCACCACTTGGAAAATGTCAGTCCTCAATCCATCCACAAACAGTTGTGCCTTATGGGATTCGTCCCGAATGACGAACGGGACACAGTTCGCCAGTCTCACGAACTCCCTCTGGTACTCCATTACTGTTTTGGTTCCCTGCCTGATGTGGTTTAGGTCGTCCTCCAGTTGTTTCTTCACGCTGTTGGTAAAGAACGCCCCGAATAGCTGCTGTTTAAAGGTAGTCCATGACGGAAGGGTAGCGCCCGACGCAGAGTCGGGGCGTACGGTCTTCCACCAAATGCGGGCGTTCCCCTCGAGCAAGTGGGCGGCCAGGGGGACCCGCTCATGGTCTTCCATCAATAGGTCCTCGAATAATTTCTCCATCGTATCCACCCATTTCTCCACAACCCAGGGGTCCGTCGTGTCCCCCTCGAACGTTGGCGGATCGTATTTCTTGAAGTCGGCCAGGTTGGCGCGCACACGGTCTCGCTCGTTTGGTAGGTTCGCCCCCTCCTTCGCGACGTTGGCAGTCGCGGCGGGAGTGGGTAACACTACCGTCACACTCGGAGCAATTCCGACGATTGGTGTCGCCGCCGGCCCTGCCGTTGCCGTCGAAGGGGCCACCTCTGGGGCCGAGGCCCGGGTGGGGGCAGCCCCTCCTTCGGTCTCCATCACCGGTGCAGCTGGCCCCGGGAGAGGGCCCGGGGCAACCTCTGCCGTCGCAGCGGCCTGCTGTTGCTGCGTCAGTTGGCGCACGCGGTCGTTCAGGGCTGCCAACTGTTCCGCCATCTCTTGTAGCTGCTGCCTTAGGAGCTGATTCTCCGCAGTCATCGCTTCCGCTGCGTCCGCCCCCGTGTCCTCGGCTGTGGATCTAGTCCTGGCCATGATCTGAACATTTGCACGAACCAGTTACTCCTAGTTTAAATAAGACGGCACGCCACTAGTGCTGGCACTAGAGGGAGAAAAGAAAAGAACACTAATTCCCTCCCCCCTTTTTCCCCCAACGAGCACTCGCGTTTTATTTATCCCGTGTTCACTTTATTACTCAGTAGCCAGAGTATTGCGCCCGTGGATGTTAGGCCCCGACTGTTGTGGTTAAAGTTTACCTCTCTGATACCATCTTAATCTGTCACGCCCCGGGGGTTCGAATCGCGCGGAAGAGGAGCCACCGATGCCCCTGATTCAGCCATATATTTTTTTTTGTAAAACATTACTCCCCGGCGCGTGCACAGACCCGCCGCATACACAAATTCGCTCTGCAAATGAGCAGAGGCCCCTTTGTATATGCACGGCGTCTCAACTACAAAGTGTCTCACAAGGCGTAGTACATACAATCTCTAACCACATCAGTTGGGGTCTCGTACACATACAACCAAACAATTCACGTGACATTCTAGCATTCACTTAGAGCATAGAGGCCGGTGTTTTGAAAGGATAAATAATCACAAGGTTTTGAAAGCGGCATCCACACGATGCCCTCGTTTGTGAAAACAGTTCGTAAACACATAAATCCCACAAGGTTTATAAAGCTTGGTGCCCACACGACACCCACGTTTTAAAAATAGTTTTCGCAAACGGTTTTCTTTGTTTTTCATCGTTCAAAACGGCCAAGTAAGAGAGAACGTAGTATTCATTCAATTATTCAAAAAGAAAGGAAAGAAAAGGGCAACATCCACTTCGACCCCACGGGGGTGTCGCAATCCACAACTAGCTACCATGAATAATAAAAGAAAAGGGAAAGAAGAGTCACTGTATCTGAAGTCACCCATAAATCAGATCAGCACCCTAACGTCCTCACCGGCGCCCTAGCACTCGCCCCTGGACGAACCTGTCACGAAGTGGGAAGTCAGTGACTAGAAATAGCATGATAAGCGTAGTAAACAAAGATAAGGCAAACCACAAACACCGGAGCAACTATCCCTCCCATGCACCTTCCACCTTAACCACACCCTGTATCATTACGACATCGGGCACCTTCCCCGATGCCCACCGCCGAGCACCTGCCTCACAAAGCAACATCGGGCACCTTCCCCGATGCCCACCGCCGAGCACCTGCCTCGGCCGCCGAGCACCTGCCTCGACGTCACCGCTCACACCCCCCACCCATGGGGGCCCCCATTCCTAACGCCACCTCCGCGTGGGGTACACGGGTCAACGTACCACTTTTCCGGAAAAGCACACCCTTGCGGTGGCCAAACCGCGGGTGTGCGTGTAGCAAATTTGAGCCCCAGATTGACATTGAGTATCATAACATAACATAACAGGGTTAGTGCATAAACAGAAGGAGACTGACAATTCCACCTTGCCCCAACATGCTATTTCTAACAGTTAAACCCCATTCCCGAAACCCCCGGGAACGTACCCACCTTGTGTGCGTCGTCCTGCGTTCGTCCAGTCCGCGTCTGTGCTCCAGTCGCCCACAGCGCCCCGCAGTCCTGAAGGAACATAGGCAAATCGAGACTTAGAAGTCCGAAACTTACAACGACTCCCTACAGCGTGCGGCGGAGTTCTTCGCACGGCACCGGCCCGTGCGACGAACACCCTGCCAGGGCGCAGCCCCGCGCGGCACCAGCCCGCGCGGCGCCCCTCCTGCGGCGGCCCCGCGCGGCCGAGCGCCGCGCGGGCGCGCGGCCCGCGGTGCGGGGCGACCCCGCGCGGCACCAGCCCGCGCGGGCGCCCCTCCTGCGGGCGGCCCCGCGCGGCCGAGCGCCGCGCGGGCGCGCTGCCCGCGGTGCGGGGCGACCCCGCGCGGCACCAGCCCGCGCGGCGCCCCTCCTGCGGGCGGCCCCGCGCGGCCGAGCGCCGCGTGGGCGCGCTGCCCGCGGTGCGGGGCGACCCCGCGCGGCACCAGCCCGCGCGGGCGCCCCTCCTGCGGGCGGCCCCGCGCGGCCGAGTGCCGCGCGGGCGCGCTGCCCGCGGTGCGGGGCGGCCCCGCGCGGCACCAGCCCGCGCGGGCGCCCCTCCTGCGGGCGGCCCCGCGCGGCCGAGCGCCGCGCGGGCGCGCGGCCCGCGGTGCGGGGCGGCCCCGCGCGGCACCAGCCCGCGCGGGCGCCCCCCTCCTGCGGCGGCCCCGCGCGGCCGAGCGCCGCGCGGGCGCGCGGCCCGCGGTGCGGGGCGGCCCCGCGCGGCACCAGCCCGCGCGGGCGCCCCCTCCTGCGGGCGGCCCCCGCGCGGCCGAGCGCCGCGCGGGTGCGCGGCCCGCGGTGCGGGGCGGCCCCGCGCGGCACCAGCCCGCGCGGGCGCCCCCTCGTGCGGGCGGCCCCGCGCGGCCGAGCGCCGCGCGGGCGCGCGGCCCGCGGTGCGCGACGGCGCCGGGCCTCCTCCCTCCTCGTGACCAACTGTCACGCCCCGGGGGTTTGTTTTAGCGGAAACGGCATTTTTTTTTTTTTTTTGAAAGGTCTCTTTCTTTCCCGGTGCGTGCCCAGACCCGCCGCACATACAGGATCTCTCTGCAAACGGACAGAGTCTCCCCTGTACGTGCACGGCGTGTGGTTGAATACATCTCCCAAGCAAACATAACCATTCAATCACAACATTCAATTTCATACAACCAGTATTCTAAATATTTAAGCGCATGGCCACTTCAACTTGAAAGGATAAATCCACGGTTTTTAAAGAGTGCCCACCCGGCACTTAAGTTTTGAAAACGAGTTTCGAAATCAGCATAAACCCCAGGGTTTTGAAAACGGTGCCCACACGACACTTAGATTTTGAAAACGGTTTTCGCAATCTTTTCTTTGTTTTTGTTTCGCTTTTCAAATGGCCAGTAGGAAATAAAGGAGAAGGTAGTGCATAAACAGAAAATCAAATACCGGCATCTACGTCGACCCCACAAGGGTATCGGGAACCTCACACATGCCCACAATATAAATGAAAAGCTGAAAAGAAAAGGAAAGTATAAAGTTCAGGGTCTCCAACGGTCCCGCTGGGTCCGCCCCGTCCTCACCGCCACCTACCTCTCCCCTCGCCTGGGCCCTGTCACGAAGTGGGAAGTCAGTGACTAATAAACGCCGTGCAAGGGAAAATAATAAAAACAAACCGTGGCGACAACCGGAGCAACCACCCTTTTGGGAAGGGGGGGGGGAAAAAGGTAACCTGTATATCTGCATCCTGTAATACCCGGCCGCGTCGGTCCACTACCGACGGCCCCATACCGTACCTGCAACACCGCGACCGCGCCGGACAACTAAACCGGCGGGTCGCTCCGCTCGCACCTAGGCGCCTCAACCCCACAACTAATAAGGGGCCCCCACTACGTCACCTCGTGGGTAAACACGGGTTCTACGACCTCTTTTCCGGAAAAGCGCACCCTCTGCGGTGGCCAAACCGCGGGTGCGCGTGTGGCAACCTCGAGCCCAGTAACCGTAACCACCATCATGTCAGTATCACAATAAGAATAATAAGAGTAATGAGATAAATGAGGTAAATGAGGTAAAGTGCATAATCGAAAACAAGGTAATGCTGCGCGCACTCGAAGGTGGCCCGCTGACATATAAGGGTTGAAAAAGAAGAACACCGTCGGCGATCGACGCTAGTCATTATAGCGAACCCACTAACATGCATAAGCTTTCACCCGTCATTACGTAACCCCAGTACACTTAGAATAGACCCCATCCAATAAGATAGAATTTAGAGGCTAGGAATAAAGTAAAAACAACCCACCTGTCGCCAGTAGAAAAACCACGCTCGGCTCCCCGCGTCCCGGCGCGCTCCCCGAAGCTGCAAGACGGGATCCCCGGGCGGGGAGGTCAAGAACCTTTAAACGCGAAGTAAGGAAAAGCCCCAACACCGGCCGGCCCCCGACGGCAGCGACCGAACCCCCCGCGCGCCGCCGTGCTGTCCGCGCGGCGCCTCGCATGTGCGGGCTGCCCCGCGGCCACCCCGCATGCGGGCGCCCCGCACGGCACCCCCGCATGCGCGGCCTGCACCGCGCGGTGCCCCCCGCATGCGCGGGCGGCCCCGCGCGGCGCCCCGCACGCGGGTGCCCCGCACGGCGCCCCCGCATGCGCGGGCTGCGCCGCGCGGTGCCCCCGCATGCGCAGGCTGCCCCGCGCGGCGCTCCGCACGCGGGTGCCCCGCACGGCGCCCCCGCATGCGCGGGCTGCACCGCGCGGTGCCCCCGCATGCGCGGGCTGCCCCGCGCGGCGCCTTGCATGCGGTTACCCCGCACGGCGCCCCCGTGCGGCGGCACGCCGCTCTCCTTCCCTCTCCGACGAAGATCAAGAAACCCCCCCCCCTCCCCGCACGTGACGAGAAAAAGACAAGAAAAGAAAACGAAAACACGGCTCACCTTGTCTTGGTCGGTACCGGGCGAGGGAGAGGGATCGTCCTCTTCGCGTTCGTCGGATCTTTGCGGGGAGGCGATCGATCTCTTCTCTTCCACGCCGGCCGATGGAAAGGACGAGGGTTTTTGGGGACCGCTCCTCGTCCACGCTCGGATAATATATGCCAAGGAGGGGGAGGCGAGGTTTAGGAAACCTAATACCCAAGGCCGACTACTTAGACGTTTTGGGCGTAGTGGATTTTGGACCCCAAAATTAATTTTAACCCCTCGGGTGAAAGGAAAACAAAAAGGGGTGGTCGAAACCCATACCTCAAACTGGTCGACTAAACTCGATCTGATTGCGGACCAGAGTTCGGTCCGCCCCCGGTAATTGTGTAAGTCACCTGGGCTACGGTACCAGCTTCCGGAATTTATTCTGGGAGAACCGGGGGTCGGAATCCAAAACCGATCGCGCCGCCGGTCTCCGTTTCGCGAGCTTTATTAACCAAAAATACTCGCGAGCCCCGACCGTCTGCCCAGAAAAATAAGGAAAAATTACCCTCGAACCCCTATTGTCAACCAGACGGTTCAATAAAAATCGACGGAAAGCCCCGAAAGGTAAAAATAAATCCGCGGTTATCACACCACTCACCTCTAAAAAACGAGTTTCGTCCTCGAAACTCAGACCCGGGTGGTGGTGAACAGGTTCGGGTAGTTCTCCCTCATTTTAGACTCCAGCTCCCATGTTGCTTCTCGCTCCTCGTGGTTGCTCCAGAGCACCTTCACGTAGGGGATGGCTCGATTCCGCAGTGATTTTGTTTCCCTTGCCAGGATCTTCACTGGGGTTTCTTCGAAGCTCAGGTCCTCCTTAAGTTCGAGTGCAGAGGTGTCCAGGACATGTGATGGGTCGGGGAGATATTTCCGAAGCATTGATACGTGAAACACATCGTGGACTCGGTCGAGGTTTGGTGGTAGGGCGAGGCGGTAAGCTACTGGGCCGATGCGCTCTAGAATCTCAAATGGCCCCACAAACCGTGGGCTCAGCTTGCCCCTTAGCCCGAAACGCCTGATTCCTCTGGATGGCGAGACCCGCAAAAACACATGTTCCCCCACTTGAAACTCCAAGTCCCGGCGCCTCTGGTCTGCGTAACTCTTCTGTCGACTCTGGGCGGTCAGCAAGCGCTGTCTGATAAGGCGCACTTTCTCTTCCGTTTCTTCCACTAAGTCGGGTCCCAAAAGTTTCCGCTCTCCCAAGTCGTCCCAGCAGATCGGGGATCGGCAGCGCCTTCCATACAGTGCTTCGTAGGGCGCCATCCGAATGCTGGCCTGGTAGCTGTTGTTGTAGGCAAATTCCACGAGAGGTAGGTAGCGTGACCATCCGATTCCCCAATCAAGCACACAGGCGCGGAGCAGGTCTTCTAGGGTTTGTATCGTGCGCTCTGACTGTCCGTCCGTCTGAGGGTGGAAGGCGGTGCTGAAATGTAGTCTGGTCCCCATGGCCTGCTGGAGGCTTTGCCAAAACTTCGAGACAAAGCGCGTGTCCCTGTCCGAGGTGATCGATGCCCGTGCCCCATGTAGTCTCACGATCTCGCTGATGTAGACTTGAGCCAGCCGTTCGCGGGTCCAAGTGGTGTGAATTGGTAGGAAGTGTGCTGACTTGGTTAACCGGTCAACTACAACCCAGATCGCGTCGTGGCCCTGTTGTGAACGTGGGAATCCAGTAACAAAATCCATGGTGATCTGGTCCCATTTCCACTCTGGTACCGGTAAGGGCTGTAGCTTCCCTGCTGGTCGCTGGTGTTCGGCCTTTATCTGTTGGCATACTAGGCAGTGGGCTACGTATCGCGTCACGTCTTCTTTTAACTTAGGCCACCAGAACGTCTGTTTGAGATCCCTGTACATCTTCGTGCCCCCCGGGTGGGCCGCATAAGGGGCTCGGTGTGCCTCCGCTAGGATTTCATTCTTCAACTCTGGTAAATCCGGCACACAGACCCGCCCGCGGAAACATAGGGTGCCGTCGTCTTTCACCGCAAAGTCAATCTCTTGACCCTGGGGAATCTTGTCTCGTATACGCTGTAGGTGCAGATCGGTCTGCTGTCCCTCCTGGATCTTCTCGTAAAGCGTCGGCTTGACCACCAAGGCTAGGAGTTGCAGAACTGTGCCTGCAGGCACTACCTCCAACCGCATTCGCGCGAACTCCGCGACCAGGTGGTCCTGCTTCGTCAGCGCGCTCTCCGACGCCCCGTCCCGATGCCCTTTTCTGCTCAGTGCGTCTGCCACCACATTTGCCTTCCCGGGGTGATATTGGATCGTCACGTCGTAATCCTTCAGCAACTCGAGCCACCGTCTCTGCCGCAAGTTTAACTCTTTTTTTTTGGGTAAAGATGTACTTAAGACTTTGATGATCTGAGAAAACGTTGCAGTGGACTCCGAAGAGGTAATGCCTCCACAGTTTCAAAACGAAGACCACGGCGGCCAATTCCAGGTCGTGTATCGGATAGTTCCTTTCGTAGTCCTTCAGCTGCCTGGACGCGTAGGCGATCACCTTCCCCTGTTGCATCAGAACACCTCCAAGACCGATCCTTGACGCGTCGCAGTACACTTCATAATCCTCTCCGGGCGTCGGCAGCACTAGTATTGGTGCCTTAGTTAATCTCTTCTTGAGTTCCTCAAAACTCTCCTGGCACTTGGCCGTCCATATGAACTTCTCGCCTTTTCTGGTCAATCGGTTTAAAGGGGCAGCGATCTTTGCGAAGCCCTCAACGAAACGCCGGTAGTATCCTGCCAGCCCTAGAAAACTTCGCACTTCTGTCACCGACGTCGGCGGCCGCCAGTCTACCACTGCTTCTACCTTTTTGGGGTCCACAGCGATCCCCTGTGCCGAGATCACATGCCCTAGGAAGCCGACTTCCCGCAGCCAGAATTCACACTTCTTGAGTTTCGCGAACAACTTCTGCTCTCTGAGGGTTTGCAGGATCGTCCGTAGATGGTCCTCGTGCTCCTCGTCGGTAGTGGAGTAAATCAGGATGTCGTCGATAAAGACTACCACGAACCGATCCAAGAAGGGTCTGAAGATCCGGTTCATCATGTCCATGAAAACAGCGGGGGCGTTCGTAAGTCCGAATGGCATCACCGTGAACTCGTAGTGGCCGTATCGAGTCCGGAAGGCGGTCTTGGGGATATCTTCATTTCGAACTCGGAGTTGATGGTAGCCCGACTGTAGGTCAATTTTGAAGAAGACCGTCGCTCCCCGTAACTGATCGAAGAGGTCGTCGATTCTGGGTAGGGGGTACTTATTCTTCACCGTGACTTTGTTTATCCCTCTGTAGTCAATGCAGAGCCGCAGGCTTCCATCTTTCTTCCGTACAAAGAGTACCGGTGCGCCCCAGGGTGACACACTCGGTCGGATGAACCCTTTGTCCAAGAGATCTTCCAGTTGTGCCTTAAGCTCCTTCAGCTCCGCGAAGGCCATTCGGTAAGGGGCCTTCGTAATAGGATGCGTGCCTGGTAGTAGCTCAATAGGGAACTCCACCTCCCTCTCCGGAGGCATCCCCGGCAACTCCGCGGGGAATACGTCAGGATAGTCCCTCACCACTGGGATATCTGCAAGTGTCGTCGAGGGTCGAAAAGCCAAGTCCACCGATGCTAGATAGGCCACGCACCCCCCCTCAACCAGTCTTCTGGCCCGTGCCGCTGAAATAACCGCCGGGAAGGAGATGCTCTTGCCCATTATGTACACATGTTCGGGGAAGCCCGGTTCTTGTAGCCGCAATTGTCGCTTGTCGCAATCAAGGAGAGCCTGGTACCTTGTGAGCCAGTCCATGCCCAACACCACGTCGTACTCCTTCAAAGGGATCACCGCCAAGTCCCAAGGGCAGGCCAACCGTCCCAACATAATCGGGCAGGCGGCCACAAAACTGGTCGCCTCCAGAGTCCCTCCCGCCGTTTGTACCGTCAAGGAGGCTTGGAGGGGTGTCTCCTCGAGGTTAAGCGTGAAAACGAATTCACGAGAAATGAACGAGTGCGTTGCTCCGGTATCGAAAAGAGTTCTAGCACGGGAATTCAAAACGGAAGTAGTACCTGCAAGAGCGTCCTCCGGTGGATCAGTCCCTTGGCGGGTCATTGAGAAAACCCTCCCGCCTGGTTGTGGTTGCCGGTCCTCCTCACGCCGTGGTGCGGGGGTCTGGAAGCCGACGCCATAGGAGCTTTTCCCCGCCCTGAGTGCTGTGGCCTGGGCGTAGGTGCTCCCATGGGCGCCGATCCCCCGCCTAAGGGGCAGTTGCGGCGGAAGTGCCCCCGTTTGCCGCACCTGAAACAATGGTCGTCTCTTTGGGGGCACTCTCCCGTCAGGTGTCCTCCCCCGCATATGATACAAGGCCTATTCCACGGCCTCGGCCCTCCTATTGGCGCGCCCCGGGGCCCTGTCGGCGGTCTCCATCTTTTGGGGGGTCGGCTCCCGCTGGAAGAACCCTCCCCCCAGCCTTGCTGGTGTCGCTTCTGATCCCTTAGCCGCGCCGCGTTCTCCCTTCTGGCACGGGTCACAGCGAAACCCCGCTCCACCGTGGTGGCCTTGTCGACCACTCCCTGAAAGGTATGCAGGCCAGCCGCGTTCACCACCTCGAAGATGTCGCTTCGCAGGCCATCGACGAAGAGTTGTGCCTTGTGAGCCTCGTCCCGTGCGACGAACGGGACGCAATTTACTAGTCGGACGAATTCCCGTTGATATTCCATTACCGTCCGGTCCCCTTGTTGAATGTGGTTTAGGTCATCCTCCAACTTTTTCTTGACGCTGCTGGTGAAGAAGGCCTCGAACAGCTCCTTCTTGAAAGTTGTCCAGGACGGAAGAGCGGTACCCTTAGCAGGATCGGGGCGTATCGTCTTCCACCACAAGCGGGCATTCCCTTCCAAGCAATGGACGGCTAGGGGAACCCGCTCATGATCCTCCATAAGTAAGTCTTCAAAGAGTTTCTCCATTGACCCCACCCAGTTCTCCACGACCCACGGATCTGTCGTGTCCCCTTCGAACGTGGGCGGGTCGTGCTTCTTAAAGTCCTTCAAGTTGGCCCGCACTCGATCCCGTTCGGTTATCACAACCCCCCCTCCACTCGTGGCGGCGGCAGCCGCGATAGGGGTAGGCGTGACCACCGTTTCCTCCAGAATAACCCGGCTAGTTGTCCCTGGCGCCGGCCCCGTAGTCGCCGCTGGTGGTGGCGCTGTCGGCGGTGCCGCGGCCGGTGCTGTCGGCCCCGGCGGAGGGACCGGGGCGGCCGTCACAGGTGCGGCCTGCTGCTGCGTCATCTGGCGTACGTGATCGGTAAGGGTAGCCAATTGCCCCGCCATTTCCCGCAATTGTTGCCGCAGGAGTTGGTTCTCCGCGGCCGTCGACGTTGTCGCATCCGCCTCGGCGTCCCCCGCCGATGACCTTGTACGGGCCATATCTTGTCTCTCACAAGAAGGTCAAAATTAGACAGTAACTACAACCAGTGTACCCTTTTATGCGAGGAAAGATTCAAACTCCCGCCCCCCGTTCACTCACGTTCTAAAATCCTATGCCCCACCCATTTCATTTATTCGTAGGTATGTGAGGCATTCCCACGGATGTCGGCACGAGCTGTTGTGATTGAATGAAGTCTCTGATACCATCTTAATCTGTCACGCCCCGGGGGTTTGTTTTAGCGGAAACGGCATTTTTTTTTTTTTTTTTGAAAGGTCTCTTTCTTTCCCGGTGCGTGCCCAGACCCGCCGCACATACAGGATCTCTCTGCAAACGGACAGAGTCTCCCCTGTACGTGCACGGCGTGTGGTTGAATACATCTCCCAAGCAAACATAACCATTCAATCACAACATTCAATTTCATACAACCAGTATTCTAAATATTTAAGCGCATGGCCACTTCAACTTGAAAGGATAAATCCACGGTTTTTAAAGAGTGCCCACCCGGCACTTAAGTTTTGAAAACGAGTTTCGAAATCAGCATAAACCCCAGGGTTTTGAAAACGGTGCCCACACGACACTTAGATTTTGAAAACGGTTTTCGCAATCTTTTCTTTGTTTTTGTTTCGCTTTTCAAATGGCCAGTAGGAAATAAAGGAGAAGGTAGTGCATAAACAGAAAATCAAATACCGGCATCTACGTCGACCCCACAAGGGTATCGGGAACCTCACACATGCCCACAATATAAATGAAAAGCTGAAAAGAAAAGGAAAGTATAAAGTTCAGGGTCTCCAACGGTCCCGCTGGGTCCGCCCCGTCCTCACCGCCACCTACCTCTCCCCTCGCCTGGGCCCTGTCACGAAGTGGGAAGTCAGTGACTAATAAACGCCGTGCAAGGGAAAATAATAAAAACAAACCGTGGCGACAACCGGAGCAACCACCCTTTTGGGAAGGGGGGGGGGAAAAAGGTAACCTGTATATCTGCATCCTGTAATACCCGGCCGCGTCGGTCCACTACCGACGGCCCCATACCGTACCTGCAAGACCGCGACCGCGCCGGACAACTAAACCGGCGGGTCGCTCCGCTCGCACCTAGGCGCCTCAACCCCACAACTAATAAGGGGCCCCCACTACGTCACCTCGTGGGTAAACACGGGTTCTACGACCTCTTTTCCGGAAAAGCGCACCCTCTGCGGTGGCCAAACCGCGGGTGCGCGTGTGGCAACCTCGAGCCCAGTAACCGTAACCACCATCATGTCAGTATCACAATAAGAATAATAAGAGTAATGAGGTAAATGAGGTAAATGAGGTAAAGTGCATAATCGAAAACAAGGTAATGCTGCGCGCACTCGAAGGTGGCCCGCTGACATATAAGGGTTGAAAAAGAAGAACACCGTCGGCGATCGACGCTAGTCATTATAGCGAACCCACTAACATGCATAAGCTTTCACCCGTCATTACGTAACCCCAGTACACTTAGAATAGACCCCGTCCAATAAGATAGAATTTAGAGGCTAGGAATAAAGTAAAAACAACCCACCTGTCGCCAGTAGAAAAACCACGCTCGGCTCCCCGCGTCCCGGCGCGCTCCCCGAAGCTGCAAGACGGGATCCCCGGGCGGGGAGGTCAAGAACCTTTAAACGCGAAGTAAGGAAAAGCCCCAACACCGGCCGGCCCCCGACGGCAGCGACCGAACCCCCCGCGCGCCGCCGTGCTGTCCGCGCGGCGCCTCGCATGTGCGGGCTGCCCCGCGGCCACCCCGCATGCGGGCGCCCCGCACGGCACCCCCGCATGCGCGGCCTGCACCGCGCGGTGCCCCCCGCATGCGCGGGCGGCCCCGCGCGGCGCCCCGCACGCGGGTGCCCCGCACGGCGCCCCCGCATGCGCGGGCTGCGCCGCGCGGTGCCCCCGCATGCGCAGGCTGCCCCGCGCGGCGCTCCGCACGCGGGTGCCCCGCACGGCGCCCCCGCATGCGCGGGCTGCACCGCGCGGTGCCCCCGCATGCGCGGGCTGCCCCGCGCGGCGCCTTGCATGCGGTTACCCCGCACGGCGCCCCCGTGCGGCGGCACGCCGCTCTCCTTCCCTCTCCAACGAAGATCAAGAAACCCCCCCCCCTCCCCGCACGTGACGAGAAAAAGACAAGAAAAGAAAACGAAAACACGGCTCACCTTGTCTTGGTCGGTACCGGGCGAGGGAGAGGGATCGTCCTCTTCGCGTTCGTCGGATCTTTGCGGGGAGGCGATCGATCTCTTCTCTTC
Source organism: Tillandsia leiboldiana (assembly GCA_029204045.2). Taxonomy (NCBI): domain Eukaryota; kingdom Viridiplantae; phylum Streptophyta; class Magnoliopsida; order Poales; family Bromeliaceae; genus Tillandsia; species Tillandsia leiboldiana. The sequence continues at coordinate 16,213,276 of CM055068.1, forward strand.
CACGCCGGCCGATGGAAAGGACGAGGGTTTTTGGGGACCGCTCCTCGTCCACGCTCGGATAATATACGCCAAGGAGGGGGAGGCGAGGTTTAGGAAACCTAATACCCAAGGCCGACTACTTAGACGTTTTGGGCGTAGTGGATTTTGGACCCCAAAATTAATTTTAACCCCTCGGGTGAAAGGAAAACAAAAGGGGTGGTCGAAACCCATACCTCAAACTGGTCGACTAAACTCGATCTGATTGCGGACCAGAGTTCGGTCCGCCCCCGGTAATTGTGTAAGTCACCTGGGCTACGGTACCAGCTTCCGGAATTTATTCTGGGAGAACCGGGGGTCGGAATCCAAAACCGATCGCGCCGCCGGTCTCCGTTTCGCGAGCTTTATTAACCAAAAATACTCGCGAGCCCCGACCGTCTGCCCAGAAAAATAAGGAAAAATTACCCTCGAACCCCTATTGTCAACCAGACGGTTCAATAAAAATCGACGGAAAGCCCCGAAAGGTAAAAATAAATCCGCGGTTATCACACCAACAAAAGAAAGAAAGAGGGAGATTCCCCCGAACGAAACGCGTCCGACTCACCTTGATGTGCGAAAGAGGAGGAAGAGAGGGATCGTCCGCTTGCCTCCACCGGTCCACCCTTGCGGTGTGCTTGGTTTCTCTTTGCCGGCGGCTACGAGGGAGGAAGAAAAAGAAAAGAGGCGGCCACCAAAAGAAAAATAAGAGGAACCCTAATCCTCTTTCCCTCACGGCTACATATATATACTAAGAGAATTAGGGTTTACCTTAAAAGGTGTGCGGCTGCCAACACGGATCCCGAGGCGTCTAAGGGGGACCCCAACTTCGAGAATTAATTCTGGTCAGACCGGGAGTCGGAAAAATAAACCGATCGCGCCCACGCGCTCCGTTCCACGAGCTCTACCGCCTAAAATTATTTGCGGGCCCCGACGGTCTGTCCGGAAAAATGCCAAAAATGAGGCCCCCGGTCAGGCATTACAAGAAGAGGGTGACCAGAAGGGTTAAGGAAAAGCCGGGTCTTACAGGAGCCTATCTATCTGCTCCAACTATCACGCTGACGCCACCCTTAGGCGTCGGAATCTGCCTCCCTGCCGGCGGAAAATTTTCGCCTAACGGCAAGGAGCCCGATATGCTGCTGGACCACCTAATAAGGGCGGCCACCTGCTATCGCAGCTCGCGTATGTCGTTTGACCCCGAGCCCTCGTGACTCGAGTCAAAACAGGTGCGTCTCCCTACGTGGTATCATCACTGATATGCATACCACACGAAATAATCAGTCCAAATTTAGCCACTTGAGCAACGCGCAATCTATATACCAACAAAAGAGCTCGTCGACCCAATCATGCGAAACTATAAGAGGGTACTCCTTTTTCATCTCCAACATTATGTTGTCGGCCGCCAACGTAATATTCGAAGAATGAAAGCTCATCGCCCTCGATCAGTCCCAATATCCTTTCTGGGAACAACAATAACCAATCGAATACTTTCGCCCAACTATACACACGCTCTCTCGTGCTAATCCCTAGGGTCTCCCTAAGGTTGCTAACCACCTAGGACTATTCCTAGGCTCTGATACCCTCTTATCTGTCACGCCCCGAGTCCGCCAATTTGTACGGTTCGGGCACGCTAACAGACCCGCCAATCGGGTAAGGCCTTTTTCCTACCCGATAGGAACGGTAACATCCATAATAACACAACAAGTGTATGCAGAAGCTCAATATCAGAGTATTAAAATCACTATAAATTTAAAACTTTCATTCAATAACATACAGTTAATGCAGAAATGAAAGCATACAAGAGTGAACCATGCGTTACTTTATTACACTTTACATTTCTGAACTTACAAATAAAATTATTACAATTCCTTTACATAAATTCCTCACCATACAAGGTTCACTCAAGGAATATATAAATGGGATACCTCTGCTAGACCCTCTAGGTCTCTATGCTGCTGGGCCCTTGCCCCAGTCGTGAACCTCGCCGTCTGCCTCTGAACCGTCGCGATCGCTGCATCCAAACCTGAACCTGTGGGGGGGGGGGTCACCCAAGGGGTGTGAGAACTACGACATAGTTCCCAGTGGGTTCAACCACCGAGAAAAAGTGTCCTACACCACTTGGTCCAATGGAAGCAATAATAATAGTGCTAGGAAACTAAAATCCTCGAAATCAAAATGCAGCTATGCAAAATAATATATCACTGTTTGTATGTACACATCGACCCAGCACTACTCTGTCTAGTCATACTAGGCTACTAAGCACCAACTCGGCCACTATGCCGCTGCATACAGGGTTCAACTAACCCGGCCATCTTGGCCACTCTATTTTCTCTTTATTTTTAAAATTCTGGTGCTTTAGTTCAAGTTAACCCTCGAAAATTCTTATCCAACGGGCCCCAAGCCCGGTAGTCCTGCTACCATAAGATAAGATTTCCAAGGTTGCCGATAACACCCGCAAGTGTTACCCCGTCCTACGGAAGAAACGTCCCGAACGGGTCACTGCCCGGGAGAGGGATTACTGCCCGTACCTCCAACCTGGGCTGGTTTCACCGTAGGCCCGCCCGTTTTATTTTTATATTTTCGTTACTCCGTCCTACGGAAGAAACGTCCCGAACGGGTCTCTACCCGGGAGAGGGATTACTGCCCGTACCTCCAACCTGGGCAGGTTTCACCGTAGAATCTTTATATTTTCTTTCTTTTCTTTTTACTTTGGTTCTTAGCCTCTTTGCCTTTGAAAACTTGCTTTCCTTTCTTATTCGAGCTTATAGCTCCCATTTTACCACTAGCAAATCTCTTTCTCTTTTCTTTGAGCATTTAGCTCTTTACTTTCACTTTAAGCCTTTCGGAAGTACCTCATCCGACGGGTCACTGCCCAGGGAGCCATGCTCCACTTGACGAGTCTCAAATTCGAAGGTGCCATTTACATTCTCTTTATGCTTTTTAGCCACTTTAGCTTGCTTTTAACTTTAAGCCTTTCGAAAGTACCTCGTCCGACGGGTCACTGCCCAGGGAGTCCTGCTCCACTTGACGAGTCTCAAATTCGAAGGCGTCATTTATATCCTCTTTTCATTCTCTTTATCTTAAGCAATTTGCTTGTCTTGCTTATTAACCACTTTTTCATCCCTTACCCTAGGTCTTGCCACACGGGTAACCAGAGAGTCTCCTGGACTCTTACACATTTCACTTTCTTTGTTTAACTCAAATTGAAGTTAAAGTTATTGTCCATTTGCCCAGACACCCTATGACTCTCTAGGGTTATATTTGTTTAATTCTTTAACCTTGGGATCTTATCCCGCTTTCCTGATTCCTTACTGAATCCTAGCGTTAACTTAACTCTATTTTCCTGTCTGTGAATTCAAACTCCACTAGTTCACCTTAGGTTCCCTTTACCTAAGTTCCATGTCATACTTGTCCTAGAGTTCCTTGACTCTATATTGATCACTAGTTCACCTTAGGTTCTCTTTACCTAAGTTCCATGTCATGCTTGTCCTAGAGTTCCTTGACACTATATTGATCACTCTATCCAATGTCCTTAGGTTATTACTGTAGTAATCCAGAATTATAAAACCTCTATTTGCTTTTAAAGATGTTCAATTATTAATTTTTGGCAAAAGTGGAGAGATAGTGGGTCAATAGTGGGCCCAGAAATATCGACTTTTGATCGGGGTCTGATCTGGAAAATCCGAGATCAGCATTGCGATCGTCTCGTCGAAACATAGAAGTTTCATATTCATATGTTTTCGATCCGACGGTCGGATCTTCCAGAAATCAGAAATCAAAAGTGGGCCCTGCGACTTAAGTGAATAGTAACCCTCGAGTTTTTAATCCCTCGCTTTCACTAATGGCCGAACCACTATCTAGAGTTTTAACCTAGAGGTATGAGTAATGGAACCTAGCTAATTTCGACGTTCTGAGCGCAATGGCACTGACGGATTTCGCGTTTGGTGACCCGGGTGCATCGAAGTGTGTGCCACGCGCGATAATTCGACGAACTTTATGGAACGACTTTTAATCTGAGCGTCGAACAAACCAAACAAACACGCTACCTGACAGGTCTCGACGAGCCGGACGTCGTGGCGAAGTCCGCTTCGTAATTCGGCGAACAGTTTGTCTCAAAATGCGTGAAAAGTGCCGAAAATTGGACTAAATTGTGTAAGAACCTAATATTTTATGTGCCTAAATGTTAGGGCTTAAACCATGGGGTGTTGGGTGCATTTTGTACCTACTGTGAAGACCCCGGAGGCTTGGGTTAGGTCTGAACCGGGTTTGAGTTGGTTTTTTTGCAAAGAGTTGTTGGGCTTTTGGGCTCCCTCGTTGGGGGGGGGGGTTACAAGAGAGGCTCTTGGGATTTTCTAACTCCCAAGAGTAACTCCTCTTAAGCCTCGGATGCTGGGGTGGCCGAGAGAGATCACCCCATTGAGAGGAACCCGAGAGAGAGAGAGAGAGAGAGGAGGAAGAAGAGAGAGAGAGAGAGAGGAGGAAGAAGGTTGGGACCAAGCTTCTTCAAGTTTGGATTTGGAGTCCCTGAGGAGTTCCCCTATGCCTGTGGTGCAACCTGGGAGGTTTCCTTGGCCGCGCGAAGGAGGAGGAAGAGAACCGGCTTCATCCCTTCTTCATCAACTCCGGCCAAGGTAAGGTTCTCTCAAACCACGGTTTGTTTGAGCCCGAGACCACTAGCAGTAGATTATTTAGGTCCTTAGGATGCTTCGAGCCAAGTTTGAGCTCCCCATGTACACTGGTTTGCCGGCAGAAGCGAGATCTCGCCGGAAACCTAAGTTTGCTCCGCCGCGGTCGTTCTCTTCAACCAATGGACCAAAACGGGTTAAAATTGGTAGGCATGGACTGTAGGGGATGAGGATCAACCCCACCAAATTTGGTGGAGTATGATCGAGCGGATCAATGGCAGATTTATGCCCTAGTTTTTGGGAAAATTTCACTTCGGCCGAGCTTCGTGCTCCGGCGCCGGCGAGCCTCCCCACCGCCGGGAACATGGCCAAGAAGCTTCATGGGACCATTTAGAGTCCAACCATGCCTTTGCATGGCAACCATGCAGACTGGAGGTGGCGTGGCCAAGTTTGAACCGAAATGGGTTCAACTTGTGGTCGCCGGCGCTCCGGCCAACTCCGGCCGGGGAGGGTTGGTCGGGAAGCTTTGTATGGACCAGAGGAACCTTCCATCCAAGTTAGAAGGCTTCTTCTAGCCTCTATCAAAATCCGCCATTAACGGGTTGAAGCTCGAAATGGAACTTTGCTCCACCGCCGCCGCCGCCGCACCCCGTCGCCGGGCACGGGTTCAGGTAAGTTTGGGATGTGTTTTAGCATCAAATTGTGCAATTGGTTTGATCCCAGATCTCTTGGTGGAGTGGTCACGAATTTCAATGATAAACACATCATCTTCTTCCCCGAGCTCCGGCCAACCGTGGGTTTTGGGCTTGCTCCAAGTTGCTAGAAAAGCTCCTGCAACTTGGAGGAGCATTTCCTTCCAAGTTGGAAAACCCCTGGTGCAGTGGTTGCAGAGAAAGAGCTCGGGTTATGGTTGTGGGTGCTTGTATATGAATAGTGCACATTAGGTGTTTGATTAAATGCCACAGAGAGTTTTATGTTGGAATTAGACATTGATGTAAATATGAAAGATGCTTCAAATGATCCCCTGAGCTTGATGCTCACTTCAGATCAAGTTAGATCTGTGTGGACAGAGGTTTGGAGCATTGTACTTTATGTAAGTAAGCAAGGTTGATGGATCTTTTGATCCAGCCATTTCTGTGTTGCACTAGGGCAAGCCCAGTGATTTTTGAGCCATTTTAGGTTTATGTTTAAAGCAGATTTTTATTTGGATTAATAAAAGTTAAGTTATAGGTTAAACAACCCTAGAATGAATAATTGGCCAAGGTCCTGTTTCTGGACTATTTAAAAAGCTGAGGCAGTGAGCTCCTGGCTAATTTGGGGTCACTGGACGCGGTGCTCGCGTCGAAATTAGGTTTTGATGATCCGGAGAAACAAAATTACAAATAGGCTAGGTTAGAGAAGAAAACTATGGCCCGAAGTTTCCCTCGGGTTCCGTGCTGCCACAAATTGGTGAGCACGGTGTTCAGCAAGTCAAATGTCACCTGCTGGAAGTGACGGTTCCTGAAAATGAATTTCCAATTAAGAGAACGAGCGAAAACAGTGCTCAAAAAGCATTAAAAGTGCGGTTTTTGAAAACCTTAAGGGTCTAGGTAAGTTGTTGGTCGGGTTTGAGTTTTCCCTGATCAGTATTTTTTGATTCAGGTTGGCACGGTTTGCCTCTGGTTTCGAGTGTTCAGTTGATACAGTTTAGTCGCCTGCAAAACGACAGGTGGGTTATCTTCGGTCCGGGTTTTATCAGTTCGGCCCTCTGGGGTGCGATACTGGTTGGACTCCTGTTCTTGGTAACTTAGTTTATTTTGAGCCTGTCTGCCTTTGGTTGCAATATATATTACTGTTAGTTGCTCTGACTAATTGGCCATTTCGTAGTTGCACTCCTATGCTTGATTATTATATCAGTCTATTAATGCTTGAGCCTGCCTTTCCATTGATTCAGTGATTTGCTACCTTATGCCTGCTTTATACCTGCTTCCTTGTTGTTCGCCCGTTATGTTGCTAAATACATGATCTTTTAAAATAAATATTTTTTTTACCAAGCCTTGTAGGGTAGCCTGAGTCTGTTCTTGTTTGATAGGACGAGGGTAACGCTCTACGAGGGTTGGGACCCAAAAACCTATTGTTTTCAAAGGTTTTCTTAAAAACATGTGTTTAGTTGCATAAGGGGTTAGTCTGTCTGATTGGGTGAGATGTTGAGCCATGCCTGTTATCAGTTCTATTCTGCCTTACATGATTATTCTTAGTGCCTCTGGTATTTATATCTTATCTTGGAACATTTCCATGGTTGATGAGTAAGCCTGTTGGTCCTGTCGATCAAATGATACACTGCTGAGCACATAGATTTGTTTAACTGATGTTTTTACCGAGCTTCGTAGGGTCGCCGGAGTCTGTTCTTGTTTGATAGGACAAAGGCAATTGCTCTACGAGGTTTGGAAACCCAAGCTTCGTAGTGTCGCCTGAGTCTGTTCTTGTTTGATAGGACGAGGGCAATGCTTTTCGGGGTTTGGACTTTTCAAAACAGTTTTCTTAAAAATATGTGTTTAAGTTTTGTATCATTTGGTTGGTTTGTGTGGTTGAGTTGAGTTTATATGTGAGCTTCTGCTGAGTTGAGATTTGCCTTGATCTTGCATATGAGTTGAGATTTATTGCTGAGTGTTCCTGCATAAGTGTTGAGATTCAGTTGATCTTCTCATTGCATCCCAGTGGGGATTTCCCGGCTTGTTGCCGATTACCCGGTCAGTGGACCGTGAGCTTGAGCATTTGCATATGATTCGCCCGCACCGTTGTACTTCACGAACATCAGTGGATTTGCTACCCGTAGCGATGTTCTTTACCGGTAAAGTGGTTAGCTGTGGCAACCCGTGACCCTTGTGAAGGGAATGTCAACCAGGTGGTGCCAAGTGGGCAGCCTTGCCTGAGGTCTTGTGAAGGCCAATATGGTAGCTTGTGATTGGGTCTTTGCATTTTCATCTATTTGATGCATGTGTTGTTAAGTTGCTTTAACATGATTCTTTGATTCTTTGATCTGGCTTCTAGTTATCTACCTTTATATGATTCTATGTGATGCCTTTGATTATAGTTTCATTGTTATCTTGCTGATTGTCCTAACTCCTTGATGTGTTGATTATCCTGATACATGTTTTAAATTCTGCTAAAATTATCTCCTATGCTTGTACCCAGATTATGAGTTTTGCTTTCTTTACAGCACCAGTTATATATCTGCTTTACCCTAACCCTGATCTATTACTATCCTCTAGCATTGTATACCAGTAGGTACGATCTGCTATTTCTCGGCTCGTCATGCCTGCTGGGATACACTCCGGTGTGTCTCACACCCTCGGATGACTGTTTTTCAGGTCGAGCGGGTGTTGAGATGTCGGGACGAGTTGGTGAGATCACGAGATAGAGCTTGACCCTGGACAGCCGATAGCCAAGCATTTAGTTATTTGATGTAACAAGGAAAATGTAATAAGTTGTTGTAATTGTGTAATTTACTATCCGTGTTATATTAGTGGTACGTAGTTAGTACTCTGTTTGATTGCCAAGCTAGCCGTGCATATATATATAGAAAAGGCTCAATCCCCAGTGGGATTGGGACTCTTCTATATATGTGGCGGTCTGTTGCGCCCTGGCTGGTTTGCAACTCTGATTTAAAAAAAAAAAAAAAAAAAAAAAAAAATTTAGACGCTGGTTTTTGAACTCGGGGCGTGACAGATTAGATGGTATCAGAGCAATAGGAAACGCAATGTCTAGGTTTGGCTAGTAACGAACCCTAGGATGACTCGTGTCACGTGAGAGCGCTGGGTTTTGGTACAGTAAGTTGGGAACTTAGAAGTGTTTCGTGTTCACATTTCAGGATTTGCCGCGGTCATGGTTTCGACCGTGGGCTTGAAGTTTCAGTAGGGCCAAAAGGCTCAGATCGGTTATAGGTATCAGAGACTAAAAGATAGACCACCGTGTTGTAATTAGTAAACACTGAAGTATGGTTCCAGTTTCTCGTGAGTTAGCATTCATGACCTCGGGAGTATAGTGACCTTTAGTAGAGGTGATATTAACGGCATAGAGACTGTATGGGAAGGTATGTGATGTACCTTCAGGTGTAAGTTGTGTCCCCAACCAGTCGTTGGAGACAGATCTATGGTATTTCGCCTTTCTTTTGGTAAGCACGTTGGCGGCCGACAACGTACTTTCGAAAGAATTGAGAAATACTCTGCCCTGTGATGGGGAATATTCAGATTGGGTCTAACCTAGTAGCCTTGAAGATTATTGATGTCTTGTGACTAGTTGTCACTATCGTGAATCCATTAGAGACCTACTAAAAGCATGTTTTGTTAAGTTTCAGGGACGAAACTTCTTAGAAGTTGTGGGTGATGTAGTAATCCAGAATTATAAAACCTCTATTTGCTTTTAAAGATGTTAAATTATTAATTTTTGGCAAAAGTGGAGAGATAGTGGGTCAATAGTGGGACCAGAAATATCGACTTTTGATCGGGGTCTGATCTGGAAAATACGAGATCACCATTGCGATCGTCTCGTCGAAACATAGAAGTTTCATATTCATATGTTTTCGATCCGACAGTCGGATCTTCCAGAAATCAGAAATCAAAAGTGGGCCCCGCGACTTAAGTGAATAGTAACCCTCGAGTTTTTAATCCCTCGCTTTCACTAATGGCCGAACCACTATCTAGAGTTTTAACCTAGGGGTATGAGTAATGGAACCTAGCTAATTTTGACGTTCTGAGCGCAATGGCACTGACGGATTTCGCGTTTGGCGACCCGGGTGCATCGAAGTGCGTGCCACGCGCGATAATTCGACGAACTTTATGGAACGACTTTTAATCCGAGCGTCGAACAAACCAAACAAACACGCTACCTGACAGGTCTCGACGAGCCGGATGTCGTGGCGAAGTCCGCTTCGCAATTCGGCGAACAGTTTGTCTCGAAATGCGTGAAAAGTGCTGAAAATTGGACTAAATTGTGTAAGAACCTAATATTTTATGTGCCTAAATGTTAGGGCTTAAACCATGGGGTGTTGGGTGCATTTTGTACCTACTGTGAAGACCCCGGAGGCTTGGGTTAGGTCTGAACCGGGTTTGAGTTGGTTTTTTTGTAAAGAGTTGTTGGGCTTTTGGGCTCCCTCGCGGGGGGGGGGGGGGGGTTACAAGAGAGGCTCTTGGGATTTTCTAACTCCCAAGAGTAACTCCTCTTAAGCCTCGGATGCTGGGGTGGCCGAGAGAGATCACCCCATTGAGAGGAACCCGAGAGAGAGAGAGAGAGGAGGAAGAAGGTTGGGACCAAGCTTCTTCAAGTTTGGATTTGGAGTCCCTGAGGAGTTCCCCTGTGCCTGTGGTGCAACCTGGGAGGTTGCCTTGGCCGCGCGAAGGAGGAGGAAGAGAATCGGCTTCATCCCTTCTTCATCAACTCCGGCCAAGGTAAGGTTCTCTCAAACCACGGTTTGTTTGAGCCCGAGACCACTAGCAGTAGATTATTTAGGTCCTTAGGATGCTTCGAGCCAAGTTTGAGCTCCCCATGTACACTGATTTGCCGGTGGAAGCGAGATCTCGCCGAAAACCTAAGTTTGCTCCGCCGCGGTCGTTCTCTTCAACCAATGGACCAAAACGGGTTAAAATTGGTAGGAATGGACTGTAGGGGATGAGGATCAACCGAACCAAATTTGGTGGAGTATGATCGAGCGGATCAATGGCAGATTTATGCCCTAGTTTTTGGGAAAATTTCACTTCGGCCGAGCTTCGTGCTCCGGCGCCGGCGAGCCTCCCCACCGCCGGGCACATGGCCAAGAAGCTTCATGGGACCATTTAGAGTCCAACCATGCCTTTGCATGGCAACCATGCAGACTGGAGGTGGCGCGGCCAAGTTTGAACCGAAATAGGTTCAACTTGTGGTCGTCGGCGCTCCGGCCAACTCCGGCCGGGGAGGGTTGGTCGGGAATCTTTGTATGGACCAGAGGAACCTTCCATCCAAGTTAGAAGGCTTCTTCTAGCCTCTATCAAAATCCGCCATTAACGGGGTGAAGCTCGAAATGGAACTTTGCTCCACCGCCGCCGCCGCCGCACCCCGTCGCCGGGCACGGGTTCAGGTAAGTTTGGGATGTGTTTTAGCATCAAATTGTGCAATTGGTTTGATCCCAGATCTCTTGGTGGAGTGGTCACGAATTTCAATGATAAACACATCATCTTCTTCCCCGAGCTCCGGCCAACCGTGGGTTTTGGGCTTGCTCCAAGTTGCTAGAAAAGCTCCTGCAACTTGGAGGAGCATTTCCTTCCAAGTTGGAAAACCCCTGGTGCAGTGGTTGCAGAGAAAGAGCTCGGGTTATGGTTGTGGGTGCTTGTGTATGAATAGTGCACATTAGGTGTTTGATTAAATGCCACAGAGAGTTTTATGTTGGAATTAGACATTGATGTAAATATGAAAGATGCTTCAAATGATCTCCTGAGCTTGATGCTCACTTCAGATCAAGTTAGATCTGTGTGGACAGAGGTTTGGAGCATTGTACTTTATGTTAGTAAGCAAGGTTGATGGATCTTTTGATCCAGCCATTTCTGTGTTGCACTAGGGCAAGCCCAGTGATTTTTGAGCCATTTTAGGTTTATTTTTAAAGCAGATTTTTATTTGGATTAATAAAAGTTAAGTTATAGGTTAAACAACCCTAGAATGAATAATTGGCCAAGATCCTGTTTCTGGACTGTTTAAAAAGCTGAGGCAGTGAGCTCCTGGCTAATTTGGGGTCACTGGACGCGGTGCTCGCGTCGAAATTAGGTTTTGATGATCCGGAGAAACAAAATTACAAATAGGCTAGGTTAGAGAAGAAAACTATGGCCCGAAGTTTCCCTCGGGTACCGTGCTGCCACAAATTGGTGAGCACGGTGTTCAGCAAGTCAGATGTCACCTGCTGGAAGTGACGGTTCATGAAAATGAATTTCCAATTAAGAGAACGAGCGAAAACAGTGCTCAAAAAGCATTAAAAGCGCGGTTTTTGAAAACCTTAAGGGTCTAGGTAAGTTGTTGGTCGGGTTTGAGTTTTCCCTGATCAGTATTTTTTGATTCAGGTTGGCACGGTTTGCCTCTGATTTCGAGTGTTCAGTTGATACAGTTTAGTCGCCTGCAAAACGACAGGTGGGTTATCTTCGGTCCGGGTTTTATCAGTTCGGCCCTCTGGGGTGCGATACTGGTTGGACTCCTGTTCTTGGTAACTTAGTTTATTTTGAGCCTGTCTGCCTTTGGTTGCAATATATATTACTGTTAGTTGCTCTGACTAATTGGCCATTTCGTAGTTGCACATCTATGCTTGATTATTATATCAGTCTATTAATGCTTGAGCCTGCCTTTCCATTGATTCAGTGATTTGCTACCTTATGCCTGCTTTATACCTGCTTCCTTGTTGTTCGCCCGTTATGTTGCTAAATACATGATCTTTTAAAATAAATGTTTTTTTTACCAAGCCTTGTAGGGTAGCTTGAGTCTGTTCTTGTTTGATAGGACGAGGGTAACGCTCTACGAGGGTTGGGACCCAAAAACCTATTGTTTTCAAAGGTTTTCTTAAAAACATGTGTTTAGTTGCATAAGGGGTTAGTCTGTCTGATTGGGTGAGATGTTGAGCCATGCCTGTTATCAGTTCTATTCTGCCTTACATGATTATTCTTAGTGCCTCTGGTATTTATATCTTATCTTGGAACATTTCCATGGTTGATGAGTAAGCCTGTTGGTCCTGTCGATCAAATGATACACTGCTGAGCACATAGATTTGTTTAACTGATGTTTTTACCGAGCTTCGTATGGTCGCCGGAGTCTGTTCTTGTTTGATAAGACAAAGGCAATTGCTCTACGAGGTTTGGAAACCCAAGCTTCGTAGTGTCGCCTGAGTCTGTTCTTGTTTGATAGGACGAGGGCAATGCTTTTCGGGGTTTGGACTTTTCAAAACAGTTTTCTTAAAAATATGTGTTTAAGTTTTGTATCATTTGGTTGGTTTGTGTGGTTGAGTTGAGTTTATATGTGAGCTTCTGCTGAGTTGAGATTTGCCTTGATCTTGCATATGAGTTGAGATTTATTGCTGAGTGTTCCTGCATAAGTGTTGAGATTCAGTTGATCTTGTCATTGCATCCCAGTGGGGATTTCCCGGCTTGTTGCCGATTACCCGGTCAGTGGACCGTGAGCTTGAGCATTTGCATATGATTCGCCCGCACCGTTGTACTTCACGAACATCAGCGGATTTGCTACCCGTAGCGATGTTCTTTACCGGTAAAGTGGTTAGCTGTGGCAACCCGTGACCCTTGTGAAGGGAATGTCAACCAGGTGGTGCCAATTGGGCAGCCTTGCCTGAGGTCTTGTGAAGGCCAATATGGTAGCTTGTGATTGGGTCTTTGCGTTTTCATCTATTTGATGCATGTGTTGTTAAGTTGCTTTAACATGATTCTTTGATTCTTTGATCTGGCTTCTAGTTATCTACCTTTATATGATTCTATGTGATGCCTTTGATTATAGTTTCATTGTTATCTTGCTGATTGTCCTAACTCCTTGATGTGTTGATTATCCTGATACATGTTTTAAATTCTGCTAAAATTATCTCCTATGCTTGTACCCAGATTATGAGTTTTGCTTTCTTTACAGCACCAGTTATAGATATTTGCTTTACCCTAACCCTGATCTATTACTATCCTCTAGTATTGTATACCAGTAGGTACGATCTGCTATTTCTCGGCTCATCGTGCCCACTGGGATACACTCCGGTGTGTCTCACACCCTCGGGTGACTGTTTTTCAGGTCGAGCGGGTGTTGAGATGTCGGGACGAGTTAGTGAGATCACGAGATAGAGCTTGACCCTGGACAGCCGATAGCCAAGCATTTAGTTATTTGATGTAACAAGGAAAATGTAATAAGTTGTTGTAATTGTGTAATTTACTATCCGTGTTATATTAGTGGTACGTAGTTAGTACTCTGTTTGATTGCCAAGCTAGCCGTGCATATATAGAAAAGGCTCAATCCCCAGTGGGATTTGGGACTCTTCTATATATGTGGCGGTCTGTTGCGCCCTGGCTGGTTTGCAACTCTGATTTAAAAAAAAAAAAAAAAAAAAAAAAAAAAAAAAAAATTTAGACGCTGGTTTTTGAACTCGGGGCGTGACAGCTTCACCGACTTCAGTGTTTGCCTGCGGAAAGCGTTCCGGGTGGGTTGGAAGTCTTCCAAACTTTATTAAATGTCCCCTAATGCTTGTGCATGAATATCCTGTATGTCTAGCATGTATTTTTATTATAATGAAAAATCTGATAGTTGTCTGGAATATTGTATAATGCTAACCTGTACCCCTAATTATTTTTAGTAGGTTCCTATTATCATTGGACACTAGCCTGTATATTTAGTTGGCATTCGGACTGCATCTGAACCGTCTTTAAAATCACCGAACTTGTTTTAATGGAAATTTGACCTTAAAAATTCCCTTTTAAATTATTAGATTGCCCAGAAGGGTCGGACGGGTTCAGAGTGCATGTGCCCTCGTGCCTGGTGGCCGAGTGGAATTTTACTTGACTCCGTGGAGAGTTTCTAGTGTCTTGGGGGTTTCATGGGCTTTATCAGATTGAGTCATGGAGGGTTCTATTGGTTCCGTGAGATGCCGCCCAGCGAGGGGCGATGCCGCCCAGTGAGTGGCGATGCCGCCCAGTGAGTGGCGATGGTTTGGCCTATTGAGGCGGTTCCATGAGATGCCGCCCAGTGAGTGGCGATGCCGCCCAGTGAGTGGCGATGGTTTGGCCTGTTGAGGCGGTTCCGTGAGATGCCGCCCAGTGAGAGGCGATGCCGCCTAGTGAGGGGCGATGCCGCCCAGTGAGAGGCGATGCCGCCCAGTGAGAGGCGATGCCACCTAGTGAGTAGCGATGGTTTGGCCTGTTGAGGCGGTTCTGTGAGATGCCGCCCAGTGAGAGGCGATGCCGCCCAGTGAGTGGCGATGGTTTGGTCTGTTGAGGCGGTTCCGTGAGATGCCGCCCAGTGAGAGGCGATGCCGCCCAGTGAATGGCGATGCCGCCCAGTGAGTGGTGAAGGTTTGGCCTGTGAGGCGGTTTTCACACGAGGGTTCTATTAGTTCCGTGATATACCACCAGTGAGTGGCGATGCCGCCCAGTGAGTGGCGAAGGTTTGATGGTTCTATTGGTTCGATTAGCATTCTCTTTGAGTATGATATTTGTGGCATATTAACTATAGTTTCTTTTCAGCTTTCGTATTATCTATCTGCATACCTATTGTTTTGCGCAGCGGTAGACTTAGTGGGCATACCGTGGATATTGGTGACGGTACCCACTGGGAACTACCTTCTGCAGTAGTTCTCACACCCGCTGTGGTAACAGGTTTCCTGAGGTTGCTATTCCGGCTTGGTTCGCGCGGAGACAGCTGTTCGAGGTGAGGACGTGGCCGTGTAGCTCCTTACCCATTTTATTTGAGAGTCAGAGGTAGAGGTACCTCGTATCTTTTATGATTCCACTTTTGTACTGGACAGTCAGAGTGATCTGTGAGGATAGTTTTATTTTTCATAGCTGAGATACTATGCATTTCAGGATTTATTTATATTCAGATGTTCAGTGTTTGATTCTGTAGCTATTAGTTCTATTTCAGCTCTGATATATGTTTAGCTATAGATCTTTTGCAGGGTAGACGCTTCGTCTGTGCGGCAGTTTCCGTACAGATGGCGGATCTGTTGGCGAGCCCGGGTCGCAGTTTCGACCCCAGGGCGTGACAGATTTAGGTGGTATCAGAGTTTAGGAATATAGGTCGTTGAGGACTTAGAGACCCTAGGCTATTGGTTGGACAGTAGGATGACTGTCCTGAGAGACGTGACTTTAGCGAGAGTCCTGATTGAGTTTGTACCTCCCCCAAAGGATTGGGGCGAGTGACCTTACATGTTAATTCTCTAAAGTGTTTATGTTGGCTGCAGACAACATAATGCTTTAGAACGGGTAACATGTTTTAGACTTTCGCTTGATTGGGTCGTGAGAGTTTTGGTCTTAATGTTTGTTCTGCTGCAGTGGTCTTGATGCTTCCGAGACGCTATGCGGGGGCGAGGGCGTGTTCGACCTTGGATGAGAAGCTCGATCAGCGGGAGGCTGAATGGACAGAACAGAGCGAGGTCTGTGAGTTACGAGCCCAAGTAGCCCAGACGTTTGAGGCGATGCGGCGCCAGGAAGAGAACATGGAGCGCGTGATGCGCATGCTTGAGCAGAGAGCATCTCCCGGGGTATTGCCAGTAGTACCCCCGGCCGCGACATCGTCGACTTCGACCCAGATCGCACCGTGAGTAGTGCAGGAGTAGCGAGAGTTTGCTGATCGGTTGTTGTACTTCATCCAGTTCCATCCCCCACAGTTTTCAGGGCAGAGTTTGGAGCCTTGGGAGGCCGAGAACTGGATTGCTGCTGTGGAAAAGTATCAGGTGCACCTGGTTACGCACTTTGGATAGGGACGCCGTGGGTTGGTGGTGTCGAGTTCGCCCTGTTGGACCACCGGCAGCGCAGTTGATGACCAGGAGCGAGTTTCTCCGATTGTTGAGCAGTGTACTCTATGTTGCCCAGGATGGGGCCCAGAAGGTTGAACTGTTTGAGAAGGGACTGCATCGGGATGTCTATCACTTGGTGTATTCTCGGCGAGTGCCGACTTCAGATGCAGCGATCGTGCATACTCGATGGATTGACTGAGGATCTGTGATCATCGTCCAAGAGGGACGAAGAGCGAGGGATCAGCTCCGGGGAGAGACGTCCGGCATCGTTTGATTTTGGGACAGCCGAGTGGATCGAAGTTGCCATGATTCCAGTTTAGGGTCTTCTGTCTCAGAGGAGACGGAGACCAGGAGGTTCTCGACAGTCGAGACACCAGCGGCAGTATTGGTATGATTGTGCCTTTTGCGGTGGGCCGCATTCATCGCCATAGAGTGATCTCAGAAAGAGCGATGCTTGTTATGCGGATAGCTAGGATATTTTCAAGCAGAGTGTCCCTGAGTGGTGCTCGAGGATTTGCCGCTTGCGACGGCACCCCTCTACCCCTTCAGGATATAGAGGTTCGTCCGACTTACTGGTAGGCCGATAAAGCCGTGACGCCGAGACAGATAGAGCAATGGCCACCAGCATCTTGTGGATGAGATTATGCAACCAGTTAGAGGACGCCAGTATAGTGGATCGCGTCTTACCAGGTGTGGATTCCTCACGGTCACCGAAGTTAGAGCATGTTGATGCCGACGCCGCTTGGGTGTGTTTTTGTAGAGCATGGGTAGCATCGTGTAGACCGGAGATGGGATTGTTGGCTTATGCACGTGAGGATCAGGCTCCAGATCACGTATAGCACATGGATAAGTGTTTCCAGTCCCGCCCAGTGCAGTAGGACCTTGGATTTCATCCTAGAGTGTTAGTCCTACATTAGCTCCAAGATAATGTTATGGGGCTGGATAGGGATTGGACATCCCAACGTTATGCTATCAAGGATTGTCGAGAAAAGGACAATGACTCTCGGTGGACCTGGCTAGGAGGAGTGTGTTTAGTGAGGATGCTAGAGCACGGCAGAGGTTGAGTCGTGGTTGTATCGCTTGTTAGCGACTATTGAGGAGGTGCCTACGGCGGCACCGAGACTAAGAGTTATCTTTTATTGCCGAGTGATCTCGAGTGAGAGTTTACCAGATTTGATTTCGAAGCCACCGTTTGGTGAGATTGAGATCGAAATAGTGATCGACGTGGTTTGGAAACCGCGCCGACTTCAGTAGCATCTCTTGGAGTGTTACTCGTGAGACATAGAGAGAGAGCCGATAGCACAGTTGCGGGATTTGATGGATTGGGTGGTCTGTGTGACCCAGTACCACGTCGTGGGGATACGACAGTGAGGATCTGAGGGATTGATACTTGAGTTGTTGCCTTACCATTGGTACACGGTAGTGTTGCCACATTGTGAGTGCACAACGGTGAGGGTTCTATAATGGTTTGAGCACAGACAGGTTTGGATTGAATTTCGGCGGATGCCCTTTCTGAGATTGGTAGCACTATGAAACCTTACAGCCGAGGGCTGTGCCCTGATGGTGTTCAGGAACTGATAAGGGCATTTTGAGCTTGCAGCAAGGTCAAGCGGATTGACTAAGGCCTTGCGGCCTTATTGGATTTGAGGAATTGAGTATTCCAGCGGTACTTGGACCGGGTTGTTGTGCCAGCGTGAGTTCGAGCTCTACACCGAGTTGTGGTACCAGTTGTTGAGTTTGATTTTTTTTTTATTGGGCCGTTGGATTTGACTATATTTGGATCGAGTTCCAAGGTGACGTAGAGCTTGAGGATAGTGCTGCAACTTCTAAGAGAGAGAAGTTGTATGCCATGTGGTGAGAGTTGCATTTGGACTTCAGGAAATTTTGTGGTTAGGCCATGTGATGACAGCTACAAGAGTGTCAGAGGACCCAACGAAGAGTGATACCGTTTGGGTTGGGCTTAGACCTATGTTAATGACAGAGGTTAGAAGCTCTTGGAATATGCAAGGTCAGTGTAGCTTGGAAGAGATAAAGCTGAGGAGGATGCCAGCTTTGATGTAGATGTTGCCGGCGATAGAGAGAGAATTGAGTTATTCGTGGATCCTCGAACATGAAGTACTTGGAAACTCAGAAAGTTTGTTTTGAGGTAATGCCGGGGGAATAGAATTTTCAAGGGTGTATGATTGCATTATTCCGGCAAGGGCTTTATGGTCAGTTACGCCTTGTTTAGGCGAGCAGTGCAAACTTGGAATTGAGAGTTGGAAATTTGGGGGAATGTTCCCGATGTTGAATTTCTTCCCTGTGGGGGGATTGTGAGAGTGTAATCGTAGAATTTTGAGCATGTGGTTGCTAAGGAGCAACGTAGGAGTTATGCCAATAGGGGCCGGGAGTTGGTATTGGAGACCCTGATTTTTGGAAGCCACTAACCGCGGGGATTGTATAGATTCGAGTTTACGCGGAAGTTGGCCCGCGGGTAATTATCTGGCTAAAGGATGTGTGTTTGATCTTTGGCATGTTTTGGACTTCACTCCGTTAGAGATGGATGAGGATTTGTGACATCTGGAGTGGCCGATGCAATTCCTACTTGTGAGGCAAAAGAATTTGTTTAATCGAGATATACCTTGGGGTGAAGGTTAAGTGGAGTCATCGTGATGAGTGAGAGCGACCACTTGAGAGCCTGAGGATGAGTTGAGTGTTTTCTATTTCTATTTGATCGAGACATTCTCCGGAGATTTGGATTTATTTTGGGTTTCGAGGACGAAACCTTTTTAAGGAGGGGAGAGTGTAGAGTACCGGGATTTCGGATGGCGCACCGACCTCGCAAGACGGCGTGGTGCGGAGAAATCGCCTTGGGCGTGTTCCATATTTGTTTACAGTTGAGTTCGGGTTGATTCGGATCAACGCGGAAGCCCCAGCTTGAATCGGAGTTTTTCGGGCTTGTCCGCCGTTAGAGGACTGGTTTCGGGGAAGCCTCGACTTCGTAGTGGAGTACAGGAAATTGGAAAATGCTTGGAACAGGTATACTTTATCTTTACAGCGGAGTTCGGGAGGTTCCGGACTGACGCGGAGGACCCGAGGGCGAAAAGTGAGTTGGAACTGGTGATTTTGGAGCCGGTTTCTGGATTGGGCACACCCGTCTCCACCGTTGAGCTTTTTGAGGGGGGAAAAGCTGTGGATGTGTGTATTTTCATATTACAGCGGAGTTCGGGAGGTCTCAGGCCGGTGCGGAGACCCCGAAGGCAAAAAGTGACTTGGAGTTGGCTTATTAGGATTAATTAAATTATTTATTTAATTAGTGCCTTTGGTGGATTTGGTCTGTGTTGCATCTGATTGAAAGGAGAGAAAAAAAAAAAAATTTAAAGAAAGGAAGGTATTTGAAAGAGAGTGTGTTGGTGTATGGATGGAATTAGGTGTTGGTGTTGGTGTTGGAGTGTGTCTTGGCCTTCTTTTTGCTCCATGCACCATGCACCATGCACCAAGCACCTCAAATTATCCACTTTAATTAGTGAATGCCATGTCATCGTCTTCTCCAAATGTGAAACAGAGGAAAAATTATGTAACAGAGGAATTGGAAATTAGGGAAGAAGGAGAAGAAGAAGATGAATTAAAGGAAAGTAAAATAGGGTTTTGATCGTCTCGACGGTGCGGATCTATTGCTTGTAGCCGCGTGGAGCCGAGCGGAGCACGCGCGCGCCGAGCCTCATGAAGGCATTTTGCAAATTTTTAGAGAGAGAGAGAGAGAGCTTGAATTGAGCTTGGAAATGGTGTTGAAGGTGCGTGTGAGTATGTGTGTGGCTTGGTTGATGGTTTTGAGTGGGTTTTGGTGTTGGCGATGGTGGTGGTGGTCTTGGTCATGCTGTCCGGGGTGGTGAGTGGCGCGCTTGGGCGCCGCGCAGCTCGGGCGTGGGCAACGCGCAGCATGCGGGCGCGCGTCGCGCGGCAGGCGCATGGGCGCCGCGCAGCAGCGGCTTGGGCGCCGCGCGTGCGGGGAGCTTGAGCGCGCACTGGCATTTTTGGCTTGGCGTTTCGGAGTGAGCCTTTGTGTACCGGTACCCCCATTGTGCAGGATGTTTTTTTTGAGGATTTTAAGCTTGGGCACTTTGGTAATTTCACATTCCATCACATGTTGACCGGATTGACCCCCTCCCTTCTATATATATGGGCACCATCTCCTCCTCTACTCAGCAGAAATCAAAGAAAAGAAAAGAGAGAAATGAAATGAGAGGAAAGTAAGGGAAAAGAAAGAGAGGAGAGTTAGAGGGTGGGAGAGGTTGAAGAGTGTGCTGTGGTCTGTTGCTTGGAAACGAACGGAGCCGCGCGCGCGTCGACTGTACAGGAGGTAAGTTGGCAGATTTTTTATAGTTTGATTTTTTGGACTCCGTTAGATGGATTTGATGATGGATTTATGATGCTTTGAGATTAATTGGATTTTTCTTCCATCGTTTGCTTGATTGCTGCGAGTCTGGAGTTTCGTCGCGCGGAACCATGTCGTGCGTGCGTGCGTACGTATGGGTGTGCGCGTGCTGTGAGGTGACAGCGAGGAGCCGGAGCGCGCCGGATTTTTTTGCGGACTCGAGAGGAATGATCGAGCTTCTGGGGGCTTTTCCCGAGGACCGCGGCAGCGCGAGCGCGTACGACGCGATTTTTGGGCGTTCCGACAGTTTCTAACAGTGAGCGGTGCGACGCTTCACCGACTTCACGTTTGGCCTGCGGAAAGCATTCCAGGTGGGTTGGAAGTCTTCCAAACTTTATTAAATGTCCCCTAATGCTTCTGCATGAATATTCTGTATGGCTAGCATGTATTTTTATTATAATGAAAAAATCTGATAGTTGCCTGGAATATTGTATAATGCTAACCTGTACCCCTAATTATTTTTAGTAGGTTCCTATTATCATGGGACACTAGCCTGTATATTTAGTTGGCATTCGGACTGCATCTGAACCGTCTTAAAAAGCACCGAATTTGTATTAATGGAAATTTGACCTTAAAAATACCCTTTTAAATTATTAGATTGCCCAGAAGGGTCGGACGGGTTCAAAGTGCATGTGCCCTCGTGCCTGGTGGCCGAGTGGAATTTACTTGACTCCGTGGAGAGTTTCTAGTGTCTTGGGGGTTTCATGGGCTTTATCAGATTGAGTCGTGGAGGGTTCTATTGGTTCCGTGAGATGCCGCCCAGTGAGGGGCGATGCCGCCTAGTGAGTGGCGATGGCCGCCCAGTGAGTGGCGATGGTTTGGCCTGTTGAGGCGGTTCCATGAGATGCCGCCCATGAGGGGCGATGCCGCCGAGTGAGGGGCGATGCCAGCCCAGTGAGTGGCGATGCCGCCCAGTGAGTGGCGATGCCGCCCAGTGAGTGGCGATGGTTTGGCCTGTTGAGGCGGTTCCGTGAGATGCCGCCTAGTGAGGGGCGATGCCGCCCAGTGAGAGTCGATGCCGCCCAGTGAGGGCGATGCCGCCCAGTGAGAGGCGATGCCGCCCAGTGATAGGCAATGCCACCTAGTGAGTGGCGATGGTTTGGCCTGTTGGGCGGTTCTGTGAGATGCCGCCCAGTGAGTGGCGATGCCGCCCAGTGAGTGGCGAAGGTTTGGCCTGTGAGGCGGTTTTTCACACGAGGATTCTTTAGTTCCTTGATATACCTTTAGTGAGTGGCGATGCCGCCCAGTGAGTGGCGAAGGTTTGATGGTTCTATTGGTTCGATTAGCATTCTCTTTGAGTATGATATTTGTGGCATATTACTGTAGTTTCTTTTCAGCTTTCATATTTTCTATCTGCATACCTATTGTTTTGCGCAGCGGTAGACTTAGTGGGCATACCGTGGATATTGGTGACGGTACCCACTGGGAACTACCTTCTGCAGTAGTTCTCACACCCGCTGTGGTAACAGGTTTCCTGAGGTTGATGTTCCTTCTTGGTTCGCGCGGAGACAGCTGATCGAGGTGAGGACGTGGCCGTGTAGCTCCTTACCCATTTTATTTGAGAGTCAGAGGTAGAGGTACCTCGTATCTTTTATGATTCCACTTTTGTATTGGACAGTCAGAGTGATCTGTGAGGATAGTTTTATTTTCATAGCTGAGATACTATGCATTTCAGGATTTATTATATTCAGATGTTCAGTGTTTGATTCTGTAGCTATTAGTTCTATTTCAACTCTGATATATGTTTAGCTATAGATCTTTTGCAGGGTAGACGCTTCGTCTGTGCGGCTTTTTCCGTACAGATGGCGGATCTGTTGGCGAGCCCGGGTCGCAGTTTCGACCCCGGGGCGTGACAGTGAGCGTCTACACACTTCACCGACTTCGGCTTTGCCTGCGGAAAGCGCTTCAGGTGGGTGCTTTGTTTCCAGAACCGTGGACGGTTCTCTAATTCTGTATATTAGGATGCATGCATGTTTTGGGTACATGGCTTATGTTTGTAAGGTAGGTAAGCTTGATAATGAAAATTGTATAAATGATTGCAGGAATAATATTCATGTTGTATATTGAGGACTTGCATGATTTGGGTGTTTATGTCGGTGAATAGTGTAAGCTTACCTAGGTTAATGTTACCCTATGAGATCATGTAACATGCCATGTTAGCACATAGCCTTTCATGTGGTTGGTTTATGCTTTGGGACAGGATTTTGTAGCTATGTGCGGATTTTCACTCTGAGGAGTTATTATGATCGAGAATTATGATCAGGTGTAGACATGTGGTTTACTTTCTTATATCATTCTTGAGGACAAATGCATGCTTGTATGGACATATAGTTAGGCCACCTTTATTGCTACACTACTTATTGGAACTTGACTTAGGAGAAACCATGCTTTTCCTTTCTCCTTCTTGTTTGTCAGGTGGTCAGTGTTGCTGGGGTTCGAGCAGAGGTCTGGATAGTGTAGTCGGGACTTTGTGTCTGGGACAGGTTGGATTAGTTGTGGGGCTTTGCGGCAACCGCGGATATTGGGCGGTTGACCGGATGCTTATCTATGCACCAGATTGGGTATCAGTTTTCTCTAGTGTATGGAGTTTCCCACTTATCATTTAGTTGCATCCGATTGAGGTCGGGTCTTTCTTTTGTGGTTGAGTTTTCCCACTTTGATCATATTTCTGATCAAAGTCCTGCTATACAGAGATACTTGTTACCGAGATACTTTACTCGTGTGGGTCGCTCCCCTCGAGTGCCACTCCGAAGGTAGGCTTTTCGGACCCAGCCTTGTGTGCCGGTCTGACATTATTTTGGGATGCGAGCCGTGCGGCCGGGTCCCCGCGTTTTGAGCCATGTGTGCAGATTCCGCTGAGCAGGCAATGCCAGTTTTACTGGTGGCACCAGATTGGGTTATTACCGGCATTTACTTTCTGTTTCACTCGTGTCGTGGGGACCGAGTGGAGTCTAGTAGCTGTGTTTAGACCAGTGCTAGTGTTGTTGGGATCCATTTGGGGACGGGGGTCCCGAGGTCTTTGTGAGTTGTTGACCATTATGCGAGAGGCTTGGTGATCTTGAGTTTATCCGTTCTGAGAGAGAGCGTGGATTTTGACTATAGCCTGCATGAGCCACTACTCGATAGCGAGTTAGTCGTTTGGACGCCCTACGTAATTCCTGCCCGTCAGCAGGAGGTGGTTGTAGATGGGCGCAGGTTTGACTGGACCCGATGTGGCAGTCAGCTCGATTGGGTCGATTGAGCATCTCGTGTGCGTGTGTTGCATATCTTTATCAGAGTTTTTCCCATTTGAGCATTTAGATAGAGGCATGGTAGCTGTTGAGAGTCTCCAGCTTTCCTACTTCAGTCTTTACTGCTTTGGTTATCTTATGCCTCTAGTGGACTTAGTGGGCAGATCGTCGGGCCTGGTGGCGGTACCCACTGAGGACTCCCTTTTTAGGTGTAGTTCTCACACCCTTGGGGGTTTCCCCCTCCCCTTCTTTTCTCTCCTTTGTTTTGCAGAGTCTTAGCGGGTGTTGCGGACTCTGCGGTTGTTGTTCGAGGCGAGGGAGTCGCGTGCTAGATCCCTACCCGTCGTTGGAGAGTAGCGGTACCCATTCAGAGGAGATCTTCAGCAGATTAGTTGTTTTATTTTCCTCTTTTGAGAGACTGATGTAGTGAGGATATATTATGTATTGAAGACTGTACACTGATGTATTTATTGGAGTTACCTCCGGTTGGGTTCAGAGCTTGTATTTGAGGATATTGTATTATTATTACTTTTTTTGGGACGCGAACATTGTTGTATATTTCCAGTTGTACAGTGATTGATTTTAGTTATACAGCAGGTTTTTATTTATAGCTCTGATATATGTTTAGCTGTAGTACTTTTCTTGCAGGTAGGACGCTTCGCCTATGCAGGTTGGCTTAGGTGGCGGATCTGTTGGCGAGCCCGGGTTGCAGTTTCGACCCCGGGCGTGACACAAGCAGTCCTGATGGCGCCGGCAACAATGGCGACATAGCAGGATGCGCCCCTTACAACGGCTCACCCGCTGGAGGCAGTGCAGCCGCAAATGATCCCGTACCAAGCGGGAACGGGGCCGAAGGGGCAAAACATCGGCCATCAACAAGAAAACCATTAGGGGGTTCCTCTGCCCTCCCCCACCGCCGTTCATCCAGCTTCAGGCTGGGGGTAGGATCAGCGGGCAGGTCCCTCAGGGACAAATTTAGCAATAGGTCGGCCCACACAGGCCGTCACTCCGACCAGCACAGCCGTGGCCCAGGCTCCTTAGGCCGGGCTCGCCGAAAGAGCTGTGGGCAAGATCGGTAAACAGATCCCTCCATAGGGACCGTTTCAGCACAAATTGGCCTATAC
>CM055068.1:16238265-16283739 GCA_029204045.2 Tillandsia leiboldiana
TTGCCTTTCCATTGATTCAGTGATTTGCACCTTATGCTTGCGCCTGCCTTTGCATTTATATCCTGCTTCCTTGTTGTTGCCCCGTTATGTTTTATTGTTGCAAATACATGATCTTTTAAAATAAATTGTTTTTTTTTACCAAGCCTGTAGGGTAGCTTGAGTCTGTTCTTGTTTGAGTAGGACGAGGGTAACGCTACTACGAGGGTTGGGACCCAAAAACCTATGTTTTCAAAGGTTTTCTTAAAAACTGTGTTTAGTTGCATAAGGGGTTAGTCTGTCTGATTGGGTGAGATGTTGGAGCCATGCTGTTATCAGTTTTCATTCGCCTTACATGATTATTCTTAGTGCCTCTGGTATTTATATCTTATCTTGGAACATTTCCATGGTTGATGATAAGCCGTTGGTCTGTTGTCGATCAAATGATACACTGCTGAGACATAGATTTGTTTAAACTGATGTTTTACCGAGCTTCGTATGGTCGCCGGGTAGTTCTTTCTTGTTTGATAAGACAAAGGCAATTGCTCTACGAGGTTTGGAAACCCAAGCTTCGTAGTGTCGCCTGAGTCTGTTCGTGTTTGATAGGACGAGGCAATGCTTTTCTTTGGGTTGGACTACTTTCAAAACAGTTTTCTTAAAAAATAGTGTTTAAGTTTTGTATCAGTTGGTTGTTGTTTTTGTGGTTGAGTGAGTTTATAGTGTGAGCTTCTGCTGAGTTGAGAGATTGCCTTGATCTTGCATATGAGTTGAGATTTATTGCTGAAGTGTTCCTGCATAAGTGTTGAGATTCAGTGATCTTGTCATTGCATCCCAGTGGGGATTTCCCGCTTGTTGCCGATTACCCGTCAGGTCAGTGGACCCGTGAGCTGAGCATTTGCATATGATTCGCCCGCACCGTTGTACTTCACGAACATCAGCGGATTTTGCTACCCGTAGCGATGTTCTTTACCGGTAAAGTGGTTAGCTGTGGCAACCCGTGACCCTTGTGAATGGATATGTCAACCAGGTGGTCCAATTGGGCAGCCTTGCCTGAGGTCTTGTGAAGGCCAATATGGTGATAGCTTGTGATTGGGTCTTTGCGTTTTCATCTATTTGATGATGTGTGTTGTTAAGTTGCTTTAACATGATTCTTTGATTCTTTGATCTGGCGCTTCTAGTTATCTACCTTTATATGATTCGATGTGATGCCTTTGATTTAGTTTCATGTTATCTTGCTGATTGTCCTAACTCCTTGATGGTGTTGATTATCCTGATACATGTTTTAAATTCTGCTAAATTATCTCCTATGCTTGTACCCAGATTAGGAGTTTTGCTTTCTTTACAGCACCAGTTATAGATATTTGCTTTACCCTAACCCTGATCTATTACTATCCTCTAGTATTGTATACCAGTAGGTACGATCTGCTATTTCTCGGCTCATCGTGCCCACTGGGATACACTCCGGTGTGTCTCACACCCTCGGGTGACTGTTTTTCAGGTCGAGCGGGTGTGAGATGTCGGGACAGAGTAGTGAGATCACGAGATAGAGCTGACCCTGGACAGCCGATAGCCAAGCATTTAGTTATTTGATGTAACAAGAAAATGTAATAAGTTGTTGTAATTGTGTAATTTACTATCCGTGTTATTATGTGAGTAGAGTTAGTACTCGTTTGTGTTGCACAGCTAGTGCATATTAGAAAAGGCTCAATCCCCAGTGGGATTGGGACTCTTCTATATATGTGGCGGTCTGTTGCGCCCCTGGCTGGTTTGCAACTCTGATTTAAAAAAAAAAAAAAAAAAAAAAAAAAAAAAAAATTTAGACGCTGGTTTTGAACTCGGGGCGTGACAGCTTCACCGACTTCAGTGTTTGCCTGCGGAAAGCGTTCCGGGTGGGTGGAAGTCTTCCAACTTTATTTAATGTCCCCTAATGCTTGTGCATGAATATCCTGTATGTCTAGCATGTATTTTATTATAATGAAAAATCTGATAGTTGTCTGGAATATTGTATAATGCTAACCTGTACCCTAATTATTTTTAGTAGGTTCCTATTATCATTGGACACTAGCCTGTATATTTAGTTGGCATTCGGACTGCATCTGAACCGTCTTTAAAATCACCGAACTTGTTTTAATGGAAATTTGACCTTAAAAATTCCCTTTTAAATTATTAGATTGCCCAGAAGGGTCGGACGGGTTCAGAGTGCATGTGCCCTCGTGCCTGGTGGCCGAGTGGAATTTTACTTGACTCCGTGGAGAGTTTCTAGTGTCTTGGGGGTTTCATGGGCTTTATCAATTGAGTCATGGAGGGTTCTATTGGTTCCGTGAGATGCCGCCCAGCGAGGGGCGATGCCGCCCAGTGAGTGGCGATGCCGCCCAGTGAGTGGCGATGGTTTGGCCTATTGAGGCGGTTCCATGAGATGCCGCCCAGTGAGTGGCGATGCCGCCCAGTGAGTGGCGATGGTTTGGCCTGTTGAGGCGGTTCCGTGAGATGCCGCCCAGTGAGAGGCGATGCCGCCTAGTGAGGGGCGATGCCGCCCAGTGAGAGGCGATGCCGCCCAGTGAGAGGCGATGCCACCTAGTGAGTAGCGATGGTTTGGCCTGTTGAGGCGGTTCTGTGAGATGCCGCCCAGTGAGAGGCGATGCCGCCCAGTGAGTGGCGATGGTTTGGTCTTTGAGGCGGTTCCGTGAGATGCCGCCCAGTGATGAGAGGCGATGCCGCCCAGTGAATGGCGATGCCGCCCAGTGAGTGGTGAAGGTTTGGCCTGTGAGGCGGTTTTCACACGAGGTTCTATTAGTTCCGTGATATACCACCAGTGAGTGGCGATGCCGCCCAGTGAGTGGCGAAGGTTTGATGGTTCTATTGGTTCGATTAGCATTCTCTTTGAGTATGATATTTGTGGCATATTAACTATAGTTTCTTTTCAGCTTTCGTATTATCTATCTGCATACCTATTGTTTTGCGCAGCGGTAGACTTAGTGGGCATACCGTGGATATTGGTGACGGTACCACTGGGAACTACCTTCTGCAGTAGTTCTCACACCCGCTGTGGTAACAGGTTTCCTGAGGTTGCTATTCCGGCTTGGTTCGCGCGGAGACAGCTGTTCGAGGTGAGGACGTGGCCGTGTAGCTCCTTACCCATTTTATTTGAGAGTCAGAGGTAGAGGTACCTCGTATCTTTTATGATTCCACTTTTGTACTGGACAGTCAGAGTGATCTGTGAGGATAGTTTTATTTTTCATAGCTGAGATACTATGCATTTCAGGATTTATTTATATTCAGATGTTCAGTGTTTGATTCTGTAGCTATTAGTTCTATTTCAGCTCTGATATATGTTTAGCTATAGATCTTTTGCAGGGTAGACGCTTCGTCTGTGCGGCAGTTTCCGTACAGATGGCGGATCTGTTGGCGAGCCCGGGTCGCAGTTTCGACCCCAGGGCGTGACAGATTTAGGTGGTATCAGAGTTTAGGAATATAGGTCGTTGAGGACTTAGAGACCTAGGCTATTGGTTGGGACAGTAGGATGACTGTCCTGAGAGACGTGACTTTAGCGAGAGTCCTGATTGAGTTTGTACCTCCCCCAAAGGATTGGGGCGAGTGACCTTACATGTTAATTCTCTAAAGTGTTTATGTGGCTGCAGACAACATAATGCTTTAGAACGGGTAACATGTTTTAGACTTTCGCTTGATGGGTCGTGAGAGTTTTGGTCTTAATGTTTGTTCTGCTGCAGTGGTCTTGATGCTTCCGAGACGCTATGCGGGGGCGAGGGGCGTGTTCGACCTTGGATGAGAAGCTCGATCAGCGGGAGGCTGAATGGACAGAACAGAGCGAGGTCTGTGAGTTACGAGCCCAAGTAGCCCAGACGTTTGAGGCGATGCGGCGCCAGGAAGAGAACATGGAGCGCGTGATGCGCCATGCTTGAGCAGAGAGCATCTCCCGGGGTATTGCCAGTAGTACCCCGGCCGCGACATCGTCGACTTCGACCCAGATCGCACCGTGAGTAGTGCAGGAGTAGCGAGAGTTTGCTGATCGGTTGTTGTACTTCATCCAGTTCCATCCCCCACAGTTTCAGGGCAGAGTTTGGAGCCTTGGGAGGCCGAGAACTGGATTGCTGCTGTGGAAAGTATCAGGTGCACCTGGTTACGCACTTTGGATAGGGACGCCGTGGGTTGGTGGTGTCGAGTTCGCCCTGTTGGACCACCGGCAGCGCAGTTGATGACCAGGAGCGAGTTTCTCCGATTGTTGAGCAGTGTACTCTATGTTGCCCAGGATGGGGCCCAGAAGGTTGAACTGTTTGAGAAGGGACTGCATCGGGATGTCTATCACTTGGTGTATTCTCTCGGCGAGTGCCGACTTCAGATGCAGCGATCGTGCATACTCGATGGATTGACTGAGGATCTGTGATCATCGTCCAAGAGGGACGAAGAGCGAGGGATCAGCTCCGGGGGAGAGACGTCCGGCATCGTTTGATTTGGGACAGCCGAGTGGATCGAAGTTGCCATGATTCCAGTTAGGGTCTTCTGTCTCAGAGGAGACGGAGACCAGGAGGTTCTCGACAGTCGAGACACCAGCGGCAGTATTGGTTATGATTGTGCCTTTTGCGGTGGGGCCGCATTCATCGCCATAGAGTGATCCAGAAAGAGCGATGCTTGTTATGCGGATAGCTAGGATATTTTCAAGCAGAGTGTCCCTGATGTGGTGCTTCGATGGATTTGCCGCTTGCGACGGCACCCCCTCTACCCCTTCAGGATATAGAGGTTCGTCCGACCTTACTGGTAGGCCGATAAAGCCGTGACGCCGAGACAGATAGCAGCAATGGCCACCAGCATCTTGTGGATGAGATTATGCAACCAGTTAGAGGACGCCAGTATAGTGGATCGCGTCTTACCAGGTGTGGATTCCTCACGGTCACCGAAGTTAGAGCATGTTGATGCGACGCCGGCTTGGGTGTGTTTTTGTAGAGCATGGGTAGCATCGTTGTAGACCGGAGATGGGATTGTTGGCTTATGCACGTGAGGATCAGGCTCCAGATCACGTATAGCACATGGATAAGTGTTTCCAGTCCCGCCCAGTGCAAGTAGGACCTTGGATTTCATCCTAGAGTGTTAGTCCTACATTAGCTCCAAGATACTGTTATGGGGCTGGATAGGGATTGGACATACCAACGTTATGCTATCAAGGATTGTCGAGAAAGGACAATGACTCTCGGTGGACCTGGCTAGGAGGAGGTGTGTTTAGTGAGGATGCTAGAGCACGGCAGAGGTTGAGTCGTGGTTGTATCGCTTGTTAGCGACTATTGAGGAGGTGCCTACGGCGGCACCGAGGACTAAGAGTTATCTTTTATTGCCGAGTGATCTCGAGTGAGAGTTTACCAGATTTGATTTCGAAGCCACCGTTTGGTGAGATTGAGATCGAAATAGTGATCGACGTGGTTTGGAAACCGCGCCGACTTCAGTAGCATCTCTTGGAGTGTTACTCTCGTGAGACATAGAGAGAGAGCCGATAGCACAGTTGCGGGATTTGATGGATTGGTGGTCTGTGTGACCCAGTACCACGTCGTTGGGGATACGACAGTGAGGATCTGAGGGGATTGATACTTGAGTTGTTGCCTTACCATTGGTACACGGTAGTGTTGCCACATTGTGAGTGCACAACGGTGAGGGTTCTATAATGGTTTGAGCACGACAGGTTTGGATTGAATTCGGCGGATGCCCTTTCTGAGATTGGTAGCACTATGAAACCTTACAGCCGAGGGCTGTGCCCTGATGGTGGTTCAGGAACTGATAAGGGCATTTTGAGCTTGCAGCAAGGTCAAGCGGATTGACTAAGGCCTTGCGGCCTTATTGGATTTGAGGAATTGAGTATTCCAGCGGTACTTGGACCGGGTTGTTGTGCCAGCGTGAGTTCGAGCTCTACACCGAGTTGTGGTACCAGTTGTTGAGTTTGATTTTTTTTTTATTGGGCCGTTGGATTTGACTATATTTGGATCGAGTTCCAAGGTGACGTAGAGCTTGAGGATAGTGCTGCAACTTCTAAGAGAGAGAAGTTGTATGCCATGTGTGTGAGAGTTGCATTTGGACTTCAGGAAATTTTGTGGTTAGGCCATGTGATGACAGCTACAAGAGTGTCAGAGGACCCAACGAAGAGTGATACCGTTTGGGTTGGGCTTAGACCTATGTTAATGACAGAGGTTAGAAGCTCTTGGAATATGCAAGGTCAGTGTAGCTTGGAAGAGATAAAGCTGAGGAGGATGCCAGCTTTGATGTAGATGTTGCCGGGCGATAGAGAGAGAATTGAGTTATTCGTGGATCCTCGAACATGAAGTACTTGGAAACTCAGAAAGTTTGTTTTGAGGTAATGCCGGGGGAATAGAATTTTCAAGGGTGTATGATTGCATTATTCCGGCAAGGGCTTTATGGTCAGTTACGCCTTGTTTAGGCGAGCAGTGCAAACTTGGAATTGAGAGTTGGAAATTTGGGGGAATGTTCCCGATGTTGAATTTCTTCCCTGTGGGGGGATTGTGAGAGTGTAATCGTAGAATTTTGAGCATGTGGTTGCTAAGGAGCAACGTAGGAGTTATGCCAATAGGGGCCGGGAGTTGGTATTGGAGACCCTGATTTTTGGAAGCCACTAACCGCGGGGATTTGTATAGATTCGAGTTTACGCGGAAGTTGGCCCGCGGGTAATTATCTGGCTAAAGGATGTGTGTTTGATCTTTGGCATGTTTTGGACTTCACTCCGTTAGAGATGGATGAGGATTTGTGACATCTGGAGTGGCCGATGCAATTCCTACTTGTGAGGCAAAAGAATTTGTTTAATCGAGATATACCTTGGGGTGAAGGTTAAGTGGAGTCATCGTGATGAGTGAGAGCGACCACTTGAGAGCCTGAGGATGAGTTGAGTGTTTTCTATTTCTATTTGATCGAGACATTCTCCGGAGATTTGGATTTATTTTGGGTTTCGAGGACGAAACCTTTTTAAGGAGGGGAGAGTGTAGAGTACCGGGATTTCGGATGGCGCACCGACCTCGCAAGACGGCGTGGTGCGGAGAAATCGCCTTGGGCGTGTTCCATATTTGTTTACAGTTGAGTTCGGGTTGATTCGGATCAACGCGGAAGCCCCAGCTTGAATCGGAGTTTTTCGGGCTTGTCCGCCGTTAGAGGACTGGTTTCGGGGAAGCCTCGACTTCGTAGTGGAGTACAGGAAATTGGAAAATGCTTGGAACAGGTATACTTTATCTTTACAGCGGAGTTCGGGAGGTTTCCGGACTGACGCGGAGGACCCGAGGGCGAAAAGTGAGTTGGAACTGGTGATTTTGGAGCCGGTTTCTGGATTGGGCACACTCGTCTCCACCGTTGAGCTTTTTGAGGGGGGAAAAGCTGTGGATGTGTGTATTTTCATATTACAGCGGAGTTCGGGAGGTCTCAGGCCGGTGCGGAGACCCCGAAGGCAAAAAGTGACTTGGAGTTGGCTTATTAGGATTAATTAAATTATTTATTTAATTAGTGCCTTTGGTGGATTTGGTCTGTGTTGCATCTGATTGAAAGGAGAGAAAAAAAAAAAATTTAAAGAAAGGAAGGTATTTGAAAGAGAGTGTGTTGGTGTATGGATGGAATTAGGTGTTGGTGTTGGTGTTGGAGTGTGTCTTGGCCTTCTTTTTGCTCCATGCACCATGCACCATGCACCAAGCACCTCAAATTATCCACTTTAATTAGTGAATGCCATGTCATCGTCTTCTCCAAATGTGAAACAGAGGAAAAATTATGTAACAGAGGAATTGGAAATTAGGGAAGAAGGAGAAGAAGAAGATGAATTAAAGGAAAGTAAAATAGGGTTTTGATCGTCTCGACGGTGCGGATCTATTGCTTGTAGCCGCGTGGAGCCGAGCGGAGCACGCGCGCGCCGAGCCTCATGAAGGCATTTTGCAAATTTTTAGAGAGAGAGAGAGAGAGCTTGAATTGAGCTTGGAAATGGTGTTGAAGGTGCGTGTGAGTATGTGTGTGGCTTGGTTGATGGTTTTGAGTGGGTTTGGTGTTGGCGATGGTGGTGGTGGTCTTGGTCATGCTGTCCGGGGTGGTGAGTGGCGCGCTTGGGCGCCGCGCAGCTCGGGCGTGGGCAACGCGCAGCATGCGGGCGCGCGTCGCGCGGCAGGCGCATGGGCGCCGCGCAGCAGCGGCTTGGGCGCCGCGCGTGCGGGGAGCTTGAGCGCGCACTGGCATTTTTGGCTTGGCGTTTCGGAGTGAGCCTTTGTGTACCGGTACCCCCATTGTGCAGGATGTTTTTTTTGAGGATTTTAAGCTTGGGCACTTTGGTAATTTCACATTCCATCACATGTTGACCGGATTGACCCCCTCCCTTCTATATATATGGGCACCATCTCCTCCTCTACTCAGCAGAAATCAAAGAAAAGAAAAGAGAGAAATGAAATGAGAGGAAAGTAAGGGAAAAGAAAGAGAAGGAGAGTTAGAGGGTGGGAGAGGTTGAAGAGTGTGCTGTGGTCTGTTGCTTGGAAACGAACGGAGCCGCGCGCGCGTCGACTGTACAGGAGGTAAGTTGGCAGATTTTTTATAGTTTGATTTTTTGGACTCCGTTAGATGGATTTGATGATGGATTTATGATGCTTTGAGATTAATTGGATTTTTCCTTCCATCGTTTGCTTGATTGCTGCGAGTCTGGAGTTTCGTCGCGCGGAACCATGTCGTGCGTGCGTGCGTACGTATGGGTGTGCGCGTGCTGTGAGTTGACAGCGAGGAGCCGGAGCGCGCCGGATTTTTTTGCGGACTCGAGAGGAATGATCGAGCTTCTGGGGGCTTTTCCCGAGGACCGCGGCAGCGCGAGCGCGTACGACGCGATTTTTGGGCGTTCCGACAGTTTCTAACAGTGAGCGGTGCGACGCTTCACCGACTTCAGCGTTTGCCTGCGGAAAGCATTCCAGGTGGGTTGGAAGTCTTCCAAACTTTATTAAATGTCCCCTAATGCTTCTGCATGAATATTCTGTATGTCTAGCATGTATTTTTATTATAATGAAAAATCTGATAGTTGCCTGGAATATTGTATAATGCTAACCTGTACCCCTAATTATTTTTAGTAGGTTCCTATTATCATTGGACACTAGCCTGTATATTTAGTTGGCATTCGGACTGCATCTGAACCGTCTTAAAAATCACCGAATTTGTATTAATGGAAATTTGACCTTAAAAATACCCTTTTAAATTATTAGATTGCCCAGAAGGGTCGGACGGGTTCAAAGTGCATGTGCCCTCGTGCCTGGTGGCCGAGTGGAATTTTACTTGACTCCGTGGAGAGTTTCTAGTGTCTTGGGGGTTTCATGGGCTTTATCAGATTGAGTCGTGGAGGGTTCTATTGGTTCCGTGAGATGCCGCCCAGTGAGGGGCGATGCCGCCTAGTGAGTGGCGATGCCGCCCAGTGAGTGGCGATGGTTTGGCCTGTTGAGGCGGTTCCATGAGATGCCGCCCAATGAGGGGCGATGCCGCCGAGTGAGGGGCGATGCCGCCCAGTGAGTGGCGATGCCGCCCAGTGAGTGGCGATGCCGCCCAGTGAGTGGCGATGGTTTGGCCTGTTGAGGCGGTTCCGTGAGATGCCGCCTAGTGAGGGGCGATGCCGCCCAGTGAGAGGCGATGCCGCCCAGTGAGGGGCGATGCCGCCCAGTGAGAGGCGATGCCGCCCAGTGATAGGCAATGCCACCTAGTGAGTGGCGATGGTTTGGCCTGTTGAGGCGGTTCTGTGAGATGCCGCCCAGTGAGTGGCGATGCCGCCCAGTGAGTGGCGAAGGTTTGGCCTGTGAGGCGGTTTTCACACGAGGATTCTTTTAGTTCCTTGATATACCTTTAGTGAGTGGCGATGCCGCCCAGTGAGTGGCGAAGGTTTGATGGTTCTATTGGTTCGATTAGCATTCTCTTTGAGTATGATATTTGTGGCATATTAACTGTAGTTTCTTTTCAGCTTTCATATTTTCTATCTGCATACCTATTGTTTTGCGCAGCGGTAGACTTAGTGGGCATACCGTGGATATTGGTGACGGTACCCACTGGGAACTACCTTCTGCAGTAGTTCTCACACCCGCTGTGGTAACAGGTTTCCTGAGGTTGATGTTCCTTCTTGGTTCGCGCGGAGACAGCTGATCGAGGTGAGGACGTGGCCGTGTAGCTCCTTACCCATTTTATTTGAGAGTCAGAGGTAGAGGTACCTCGTATCTTTTATGATTCCACTTTTGTATTGGACAGTCAGAGTGATCTGTGAGGATAGTTTTATTTTTCATAGCTGAGATACTATGCATTTCAGGATTTATTTATATTCAGATGTTCAGTGTTTGATTCTGTAGCTATTAGTTCTATTTCAACTCTGATATATGTTTAGCTATAGATCTTTTGCAGGGTAGACGCTTCGTCTGTGCGGCTGTTTCCGTACAGATGGCGGATCTGTTGGCGAGCCCGGGTCGCAGTTTCGACCCCGGGGCGTGACAGTGAGCGTCTACACACTTCACCGACTTCGGCTTTGCCTGCGGAAAGCGCTTCAGGTGGGTGCTTTGTTTCCAGAACCGGTGGACGGTTCTCTAATTCTGTATATTAGGATGCATGCATGTTTTGGGTACATGGCTTATGTTTGTAAGGTAGGTAAGCTTGATAATGAAAATTGTATAAATGATTGCAGGAATAATATTCATGTTGTATATTGAGGACTTGCATGATTTGGGTGTTTATGTCGGTGAATAGTGTAAGCTTACCTAGGTTAATGTTACCCTATGAGATCATGTAACATGCCATGTTAGCACATAGCCTTTCATGTGGTTGGTTTATGCTTTGGGACAGGATTTTGTAGCTATGTGCGGATTTTCACTCTGAGGAGTTATTATGATCGAGAATTATGATCAGGTGTAGACATGTGGTTTACTTTCTTATATCATTCTTGAGGACAAATGCATGCTTGTATGGACATATAGTTAGGCCACCTTTTATTGCTACACTACTTATTGGAACTTGACTTAGGAGAAACCATGCTTTTCCTTTCTCCTTCTTGTTTGTCAGGTGGTCAGTGTTGCTGGGGTTCGAGCAGAGGTCTGGATAGTGTAGTCGGGACTTTGTGTCTGGGACAGGTTGGATTAGTTGTGGGGCTTTGCGGCAACCGCGGATATTGGGCGGTTGACCGGATGCTTATCTATGCACCAGATTGGGTATCAGTTTTCTCTAGTGTATGGAGTTTCCCACTTATCATTTAGTTGCATCCGATTGAGGTCGGGTCTTTCTTTTGTGGTTGAGTTTTCCCACTTTGATCATATTTCTGATCAAAGTCCTGCTATACAGAGATACTTGTTACCGAGATACTTTACTCGTGTGGGTCGCTCCCCTCGAGTGCCACTCCGAAGGTAGGCTTTTCGGACCCAGCCTTGTGTGCCGGTCTGACATTATTTTGGGATGCGAGCCGTGCGGCCGGTCCCGCGGTTTTGAGCCATGTGTGCAGATTCCGCTGAGCAGGCAATGCCAGTTTTACTGGTGGCACCAGATTGGGTTATTACCGGCATTTACTTTCTTGTTTCACTCGTGTCGTGGGGACCGAGTGGAGTCTAGTAGCTGTGTTTAGACCAGTGCTAGTGTTGTTGGGATCCATTTGGGGACGGGGGTCCCGAGGTCTTTGTGAGTTGTTGACCATTATGCGAGAGGCTTGGTGATCTTGAGTTTATCCGTTCTGAGAGAGAGCGTGGATTTTGACTATAGCCTGCATGAGCCACTACTCGATAGCGAGTTAGTCCGTTTGGACGCCCTACGTAATTCCTGCCCGTCAGCAGGAGGTGGTTGTAGATGGGCGCAGGTTTGACTGGACCCGATGTGGCAGTCAGCTCGATTGGGTCGATTGAGCATCTCGTGTGCGTGTGTTGCATATCTTTATCAGAGTTTTTCCCATTTGAGCATTTAGATAGAGGCATGGTAGCTGTTGAGAGTCTCCAGCTTTCCTACTTCAGTCTTTACTGCTTTGGTTATCTTATGCCTCTAGTGGACTTAGTGGGCAGATCGTCGGGCCTGGTGGCGGTACCCACTGAGGACTCCCTTTTTAGGTGTAGTTCTCACACCCGTTGGGGGTTTTCCCCCTCCCCTTCTTTTCTCTCCTTTGTTTTGCAGAGTCTTAGCGGGTGTTGCGGACTCTGCGGTTGTTGTTCGAGGCGAGGGAGTCGCGTGCTAGATCCCTACCCGTCGTTGGAGAGTAGCGGTACCCATTCAGAGGAGATCTTCAGCAGATTAGTTGTTTTATTTTCCTCTTTTGAGAGACTGATGTAGTGAGGATATATTATGTATTGAGAGACTGTACACTGATGTATTTATTGGAGTTACCTCCCGGTTGGGT
Source organism: Tillandsia leiboldiana (assembly GCA_029204045.2). Lineage (NCBI taxonomy): Eukaryota > Viridiplantae > Streptophyta > Magnoliopsida > Poales > Bromeliaceae > Tillandsia > Tillandsia leiboldiana. Next base: position 16,250,597 of record CM055068.1, read on the forward strand.
TCAGAGCTTGTATTTGAGGATATTGTATTATTATTACTTTTTTTGGGACGCGAACATTGTTGTATTATTTCCAGTTGTACAGTGATTGATTTTAGTTATACAGCAGGTTTTTATTTATAGCTCTGATATATGTTTAGCTGTAGTACTTTTCTTGCAGGTAGGACGCTTCGCCTATGCAGGTTGGCTTAGGTGGCGGATCTGTTGGCGAGCCCGGGTTGCAGTTTCGACCCCGGGGCGTGACACAAGCAGTCCTGATGGCGCCGGCAACAATGGCGACATAGCAGGATGCGCCCCTTACAACGGCTCACCCGCTGGAGGCAGTGCAGCCGCAAATGATCCCGTACCAAGCGGGAACGGGGCCGAAGGGGCAAAACATCGGCCATCAACAAGAAAACCATTAGGGGGTTCCTCTGCCTCCCCCACCGCCGTTCATCCAGCTTCAGGCTGGGGGTAGGATCAGCGGGCAGGTCCCTCAGGGACAAATTTAGCAATAGGTCGGCCCACACAGGCCGTCACTCCGACCAGCACAGCCGGTGGCCCAGGCTCCTTAGGCCGGGCTCGCCGAAATAGCTGTGGGCAAGATCGGTAAACAGATCCCTCCATAGGGACCGTTTCAGCAGCAAATTGGCCTATACAGGCTGCCACCTCCTCCGACGTAGCCGGCGACTTCGGTACCTCACGCCGGACTCGCCGACATAGCTGGGGGCAAGCATGGCGGGCAGGTCCTTTCGCAAGGACCCATTCAACTTCAGGCTGGCCACTGCGGGTCGCCACCTCCACCAGCACAGCCGGCGGCTCCGGTACCTCAAGCTGGGCTCGCCGAAATCGCTGGAGGTAGGAACAAATGGCAGGTTCTTCTGCGAAGACCGCCTCAGAATCAGGCAGGCCAATAGGGTCGCCACCTCCATCGGCGCAACCGGCGGTCCTAGCACCTCCCGTGGGGCTCGCCGAAGTACAAGCCCATGTGGAGGAAGTCATCCACAACATCGCTTGCCCGGAAACCAAGCCAGCAACATGACCAATACAATGGTCTCCGCACCCCGCGCAAGTGAACATGGTCGGCTACAAGGGGAAGAAGCCGATGCAGGGGCCCGAGTCCCCCGAGAAGAAAAAATTGGCTCGAAATGTGCTTCGGTGTTGTATCCGCTAAAAGGCCAAAATGATGGAGAAAGATTGGGATGCCCTCCTTACCGACATGCCAGAGGAGGCGAAGAGGTGGTTTGCCTTCATCAACGGAGGCGCACACCACCATGACCACCGGCCAAATTCAAGTTCGGCCGAAAAGTCTAGCAAGCGGTCCTCTAGAGAAGAGGACAAGAAAGAAGAGTAGGATCCCATCATCCAAAGGGTCCTGCGGGATTTCCACGGCCGAGAGGTCCTCTGGAGAAGAGAACAAGAAAGAAGACCAGGATCCCCTCATCCAAAAGGTCCTGCAGGATTTCCACGGCCGAGAGCGGCCGAGGCCGACCCCAGTCGGCCGAGAGGGGCCACGGGTCCCACAGCAGCATCAGAGCCCCTACCGCGGCTTCATCGATAGCTGGGTCCAAGGGGCACCCCGCAGATCCTTCAGCCAACAGGCAGAAAGAGGGTTAGCGTACGGGCCTTCGCAACGCCCAGCAAGGGTCGGGCCCCACTGGAGGCTCGTACAGCTAGGGGCACAGAGGGACCCAATCAATCACCCTTGGGTAGGGCCGACACCACGGCACCCCTACAGAGGGACGTCGGGGGCAGGCGAAGCACTTTCGGTCACCGATACAGATTTTACTTGCCTCACAAAGGGGGAAGTGGAGAACCTAGGCGTTCAGCTAGACCGGGAACTCAAGATACAGCCATGGCTGAAGCCATGGAAAAGAAGAGAGATCCTCAGGGAACACATAAGAAAGATGGACCTGCCGGCAGACGTGCCGGTGGAGCAGTGGTTCACGTCGACAGGACCGGCTCGATGGCAAGGGTTGGTCATGACTAAGACGCAGAAGCGTCAAGTCTAGAGGTTGGAGGCCGACGACCGCAAAAACGGCGTCGCAGTTCAACGGCCACAACCGACCCCTAGGCGGGAACGACCCACACACCAACACCCCTTGGCGCCAATGCGCTATAACCAAAACGCGGGAAGGTCAACCATGCCACCTCAGAAGAAGCTACATATAACTTAGTCGGTAGTGATCAAGCCAACGAATGAAGCAGTCCGGCTAGAAATGGAGGATCGCCTGAAGGCTCTAGAGGCCGCCGTGAGGCGCAGCCAAGAAGCGCCAGAGGAACGACATGAGGCAGAGGGACCCGTCAAGCGGGACCTCGGAAAGGTGGTCCCACGCAAAAAATGGGGCTACGAAGAAAGCCTAACCCCATCCTCGGCCGAAACAGAGGCCAAAGAAAAGAAGACCGAAAGCATGTCGGTCAATGAAAACCTGGACGAGGCCTCCTTCGTCCAGGTGATTGAGAAGGAGCACAAGTGAAGCTCCTCAGCGAGGCCACATAAAGGTCTTTGAAATAGAGCCGGCACAAGAAGCTAGCGAAGGAGTAAAATCGGCCATCGCACCATGAGCTGAAGATTCGAACGAGAAGGCCGAAGGGAAAAGTCGTGATCCCGATAGAAGGGATCAGAAGACAAGGCGCCCCGATTAACCAAAAGCATCGGGTATAACACGCGAAAAGCGGCTAAAAGCGCCTGACTATACACGGGCCTACCAGAGCCAAGTTTAGAGCGTACACGATAATGGATCAGGAGGCAATCAGCTGATCAACAAGTTGAAACGCCAACAAATATCGGTTTGGCAAATACGGGGCAAAGAAAAAACACAAAAGCTTCATTTAACAAACTGATACATCTGAAAGCTAAGAAAAGGCAAATACAAGAGTGTTCCAGCAAAAGAAAAAGTCGTGGTCGACGAAAAAGGTTGGAGGAGCACAGAACCACCACCAAGACGAAGTAGGAGATGAGCTAAGGGAGGAAGATCAAGCACCGCCTTATGGAAATCGAGACACCTGATCACCAGGGGAAGTAGGCGGATCTCGAACCCCTTGAACTCCCACGACAAAATGGTACTGGGCACGATGTTTTTTCCCTCGGGACGATGGAGACCAAGCTTAAAGGAAGGTCGGTCGTAGCATAATAACGCGCTGCCCTGGTAAGGAAAATCAAACACCGAACGGCTTGGAATCCTCCAACTCTTTGAGGAGGAGGCACCAGCCGGCCGAACCATTGTGTGTAAAATCCCAAACCAAACGATCGTGCCCAAGGATCTTCACAAAAGAATATTGTGGTGTCCCGAATTTCGTGCGACTTGACTGTGTGGTCGGCGGCGAGAAAACATCTATTTTTGGTGTACCGAGTCCGTTGTGCATCAAACGGATGCCAAAAACGGACTCAACGCGCGAAAATGTTCAAAATTGGCTATTTTCGGACTAAATAGGCCGAGTGGGCCCAATTTGCAAGCAGACCGGTCCAGGGCCCATGAGGCATGCACCAGGACCAGCAAGCGCGGTGTCACGCCCCGGGTGTAAACCAGAACCCGGGCCCGTCTACAGATCCGCCGTGCACACGAAATTTCCTGCGTACACGAAGCGCCAGTAACCTGCTCAGATATAAGAGATAGTAATAAAGAGCAATAAAAACAGAGCTAAACTAAAACTACTACATCTCAGACTGAAGCTGGAAATAAAATACAATACATCTGTAAAATGATACATCTGTCTCTCCTAGCTCACCAAAATAAATACAACCTGCTGGCAAAAGCCAGTCCCAAAAGTAAAAGTACAACCGTCTGAGGAAACATGGGTACACCAACAGTCCAGCTAACTCGCTCATCCTGCCACGAGATCTATCTACTCAGCCGTCCTCTCTCCTCGACCCACCGCTGAAAGTCCAGCAGCACCCGCAGAAGACACTACAAAACAAGGGAGAAGAAAAAGAGGAAAGAAGAATGGGGGTGAGAACTACTAGTAAACTAGTAGCCTCCCCTAGTGGGTAAATCCTCAAACTCTGACACACCCACTAGGTCTACCAGAGGCAACAGGGAAAGAAGTGTGGTAAGCAATAAAACTACTGAAGAAAGGAAACTACTATTACTATGCCTCTAAAATGCAGTCCTAGACTGGAATAACCGTATGCAACCGTAACCATCCGTCCCAGATGAACCCAATCTGTACCGTCCTCATCATCGGGCAAGTAAGCCGCACCGATGTGATAGCAAAACTCCTGCTGCCGCCCTCATCATCGGGCAAGTAAGCCGCGCCGATGTGATAGCAAATCTCAATGCCTGTCTGGCACCTAGCTGGTGCCCTGCGCGCTCCGGAGTGGCACTCGAGGGGAGCGACCCACACGAGGAAAGCATCACCGGGCATATAAAGCCGCGCCGGTGTGATAATAGAACTTAATCACTATCACAAGTATCATGAAAGCAGGACTGGATCACGACTATACTCAAGTGGAACAAAACCCTCCACTAAAGAACCCCGATCCCCAATCTGATGCATAAGTAACCATCTAGTCGACCGCCCAATATCCGGGGTCGCCGTGATACCCACTGTAGAAACCAGGATTTTAAAATCCAGAATTCAGGTTTAAATAATTTCCAGAATTATTTAAATAGCAAAAATTGGTAGATAGTAGTTCAATAGTGGCCCAGAAATGTCGACTTTTGATCGGGGTCTGATCTGGAAAATCCGAGATCACCATTGCGATCGTCTCGTCGAAACATAGAAGTTTCATATTCATATGTTTTCGATCCGACGGTCGGATCTTCCAGAAATCAGAAATCAAAAAGCGGGCCCCGCAACTTAAAGTGAATAGTAACCCTCGGTTTTTAATCCCTCGCTTTCACTAATGGCCGAACCACTATCTAGAGTTTTAACCTAGAGGTATGAGTAATGGATCCTAGCTATTTTCGACGTTCTGAGCGCAAGGGCACTGACGGATTTCGCGTTTGGCGACCCGGGTGCATCGAAGTGCGTGCCACGCGCTATATTGAGTCGAACTTTATGGAACGACTTTTAATCCGGGCGTCGAACGAACCAAACAAACACGCTACCTGACAGGTCTCGACGAGCCGGACGTCGTGGCGAAGTCCGCTTCGCAAAACGGCCACCGGATTGTCTCGAAATGCGTGAAAGGTGTCGAAAAAGCGGGTATTTTTGAAGAAACCTTAATATTTTATGTATCAAAATTAACAAGCTTAATTCACTAAGGTTCTGAATGCAATTGTGAGCTACAGCTGGGTCCTTAAGGCTTAGGGTTTCTTGTACAAGGGTTATTTTGCAAAATTGCAAAATCTAGCATTTATGCAAAGGTGTCTCTTGGTCTGCCCGTGGAGGTTACACGAGGTGGCTCTTGGGATTTCCTAACTCCCAAGAGTTATTCCTCATAAGCCTCGGATGCTGGGGTGGCCGAGGGAGATCACCCCATTGAGAAAAAAATCCGAGTGAGAGAGAAGGGTGAGGATTGGAGAGAAGTTGCTCCAACTAGGGTTCCTGGACTTCTGGGAGTTCTTCTGCTTCCAGGTGAGCAAACCCGAGCTTGCTGGAGGCTGCGCGTGGCCGTGGAGAGAACCGGCTTCTTCCTCATCTTCTCCAACTCCGGCGAGGTGAGTCCTATTGATCCAATGGTTTTTCAGACCCAAGACCTTTGGAAGTATCTTCCCTATAGCCTAAGGATTATTTCCAGACCACCCATGAAATGGGAAAAGCTCCGGTTGGCCGGCGGCCAAGTTGCACCGCCGGAGCTCCGCCCCGAGCTTTCTTTGCTTACGGCGATTTTTAATGAAAAGTAAAGTGATGGTCTTCTTCCTCTTGACCTGTTCTTGCTTCCCTCCAAATTTGGAGTGTTTTGATGCTGTGTGGAGGTGGTGCGGAAGTGCCCTAGTTTGGGGAAGATGACCCCTTCGGCCGAGCTTGTTGCTCCGGCGCCGGCGAGGCTTCCCACCAGCCGGCCACATGTACAGGAAGCTTTATTGGGTCGAGGGGTATCCACCCATGCTTTTGCATGGCAACCATGCAGCCCGAAATGGTGGGTGCCATGGTTGACCCGAGTTTGAGGCCGTTAATGGCGGCCGGCCGTCCGGCGATCTCCGACGACAGGGACATGGCCAGAGCTTCTCAAAAGCTTGCTAGAAAGCTTGTGGTGCTGTTCTTTGCACCTTAAAGCGGACAATAGCAAAGTTGCCATTGTTGAAGAAAGCTCGAAATGGAGCTTTGCTCCACCGCCGTCGCCGCCGTGTTTTGTTGCCGGCCACTGGCACAGAAAGTTTTCTTGAGTGATTTAGCACCTAGTTGGCTAAGTCATTTGATCCCAGATGCCTTAGGTTGCTGGTCACGAATTTCAAAGCAATGGAGTTATCTTCTCCACCTTGCCCGCAGCCAACCATGGGTGCAAAGATGCCCCAGGCTTGCAGGAGTTGTAGAGGAAGTTATGTGGAAACTTTCCTTCCAAGTTTGAGGGCTTAAGGTGCAGAATTGGCTGAGAACCAACTCGGGGAAGTTGTTGTGAAGCTTTGTATATATGGTGCATGCCAAGTGTTTGAGGAAATGTCTCAAAGAACTTCGAGGCAGAATTAAGCTTCAAGTTGTATATCAAACTTACTCAGGAAGGTCCCCTGAGCTTGATGCTCACTTCAGATCAATCTTGATCTGCGTGGACAAGTGGTTGGTGCATTGTGAACTTATGTGAGAGCAAGGGCTTGGTTCGGGTTGAACCAGCAAACCTGGGCTGCATCTAGGGCAAGCCCTGTGATCCTGGCATTATCCAGAGATGGTTTGATATAGAAAGTTTTGTCTGGAAATATGTGGATTCAAAGATGAGTCATAACCAAGCCTTAATGCAATAATTGATTAAAAACAGTGTTAGGGTCTGTTTGGAAAATTGTAAAAGTGTACTCCTGGGTATTTTGGGGTCACTGAACGCGATGCTCGCGTTAAAAAACAGAGTTGGAAGTCTCGGAGAAACAAAAATGCAAAAAGGGCTATGTTAGAGGAGAGTTTTATGACCCGAAGTGTTCCTCGGGTTCCGTGCTGCCGCAAATTGGTGAGCACGGTGTTCAGCAAGATAAATGTCACCTGCTGGAAGTGACGGTTCGTTAAAATGAATTTCCAGTAAAAAGAACGAGCGAAAACAGTGCTAAAAAGAGGTTTTGAGTTGATTTGAAACTGTTAGATTAAAAGTTAAGTTAATTCCTGAACAATATGTTTAATTCAGGTCTGTTCGATCTACATCTGGTTTTCAAGTGATCTGTTGATACAAATAGTCGCCTGCGATATATCAGGTGGGTTTAACTTCGGTCCGAGATCTTTTCGGCCCTCGGTGTACGGTATTGGTTGGACTCCTGTTTTTGGTAACCTAGTTTATCTTGAGCCTGTCTGCCTTTGGTTGCAATATATATTACTGTTAGTTGCTTTGACTGATTGGCCATTTCGTAGTTGCACTCCTATGCTTGATTATTATATTGATCTACCAATGCTTGAGCCTGCCCTTCCTTTGATTCAGTTATTTGCTACGTCATACCTGCTTTATGCCTGATTATGATCTTCTTTAGTGATCTTTACCATATCTGCTGATTAGTTGTTTCCAGTGGTTATATTATTGCTCTACATATTGCCATGCCTGTTTGGTCATCTGATAGTTGAGCTACGCCTGTTATCAGTTCTATTCTGCCTTACATGATTATTCTTAGTGCCTCTGGTATTTATATCTTATCTTGGAACATTTCCATGGTTGATGAGTAAGCCTGTTTGTCCTGTCGATCAAATGATACACTGCCGAGCACATAGATTTGTTTAACTGATGTTTTTACCGAGCTTCGTAGGGTCGCCGGAGTCTGTTCTTGTTTGATAGGACAAAGGCAATTGCTCTGCGAGGTTTGGAAACCCAAGCTTCGTAGTGTCGCCTGAGTCTGTTCTTGTTTGATAGGACGAGGGCAATGCTCTTCGGGGTGTGGACTTTTCAAAATAGTTTTCTTAAAAATATGTGTTTAAGTTTTGTATTATTTGGTTGGTCTGCATGATTGAGTTGTGTTTTTTCGGTTGAGCTTATGCTGAGTTGAGATTTGCCTTGGTCTTGCATATGAGTTGAGATTCAGTTGATTTGGTTATTGCATCCCAGTGGGGATTTCCCGGCTTGTTGCCGATTACCCGGTCAGTGGACCGCCAGTTTGAGCATTTGCACATGATTCGCCCGCACCGTTGTTCTTCACGTACACTAGCGGACTGATCCCCCGTAGCGGTGTACTTTACCGGTAAAGTGGTTAGCTGAGGCAACCCGTGGCCCTAGTTTGGGGAATGTCAACCAGGTGGTGCCAAGAGGGCAGCCTTGCCTGAGGTCTTGTGAAGGCCAATATGGTAGCTTGTGATTGGGTCTTTGTGTTTTCATCTATTTGATGCATGTGTTGTTAAGTTGCTTTAATATGCTTCTTTGATTCTTTGATCTGGCTTCTAGTTATCTACCTTTATATGATTCTATGTGATGCCTCTGATTATAGTTTCATTGTTATCTTGCTGATTGTCCAAACTCCTTGATGTGCTGATTATCCTGATACATGTTTTCAATTCTGCTAAAATTATCTCCTATGCTTGTACCCAGATTATGAGTTTTGCCTTCTTTACAGCACCAGTTATATATCTGCTTTACCCTAACCCATGGTCTATTGCATATGTTGCCTGTTCAGCCTGCTTTTATCATAACTCATGATTTTGCTATCCTCGAATTAAATACAGTTCCATGATTATATTTCTGCACAACCTAACTGGGATTATATATCTGTTAATCTTCATGATTGCCTATCTGATTATTCTAACCCCTGATTATTACTATCCTCTAGTATTGTATACCAGTAGGTACGATCTGCTATTTCTCGGCTCGTCGTGCCCACTGGGATACACTCCGGTGTATCTCACACCCTCGGGTGACTGTGTTTCAGGCCGAGCGGGTGCTGGGATGTCGGGACGTGTTGGTGAGATTCCGTGTTAGATGTTGACCCTGGACAGCCGAAAGTTCATGTATTATTTGATGTTAAAGGAAAGAGTTGTAATTCAGATGTAAATAATTGTAAAGTTAATTGTAACTTTTGCATGTAGTTGTACGTAGTTAGTACTCTGATGATTGTTGCCAAGCTAGCCGTGCATATATAGAAAAGGCTCAATTCCATTGGGGATTGGGACTCTTCTATATATGTGGCGGTCTGTCATTGCCCTGGTTGTTTTTGCAACTCTGATTTAAAAAAAAAAAAAATTTATACACTAGTTTTTGGACTCGGGGCGTGACACCCACTGTCACAATTAAGCCCAACAACCGACAACCGGTCAACCGCCCAATATCCACGGTCACCGAAATAACCAACAATCACAATCATGTCCCATATCCGACATCCGGTCAACCGCCTACTATCCGCGGTAGCCGCAATAACCCCCAATCCAAAATCGGGTGAAATAATCTGTATCCGGTCAACCGCCTACTATCCGCGGTAGCCGCAATACCCCACAACCCATAATCAAATACCACCTGTCCCCGATGTAATGGTCCAGATTCCCATGCTATCTCTCCCGTGAATCCAATGTGTAAAACACCTGTTGATGGTGTGTCTGGTCCATAGTGTATCAAAAGGATAGCACAGATGGACCCATTGAGGTATTTATTACCAGATTGGCCTTCGACTACATTTGTTGAATTTTAGAAAAGGTTTTGGGTCAAACAGAGGTTGGATTTGGATTCAGTGCGGAAAAACGCTTGAAAACAGCTGTTTGCTTGTTTATTTCTGAGTCCGGATGCCCAAAAACGGACTCCTGGAAGTTTTTAGTGGTTTCTGGTGCATAGGGGGGACCGTGGACCGCCGGCTTGCCACGTGGCGGCCTGTCATTGGCCGGTTCGCAGCGCTCGGTCCACGGAGCGGCGCGGCTGGGTGCATGAGCCCGGCGCAGGACACATGGCAGGTGTGGATTGGATGGCTTTTGGTGCGCGGTCCACGGAGTTTGAGCGGCGGTGCATGGATTTGAGCGGCGGTGCATGGTTTTGGCGGGGGGACACGTTTCGACCCCTAGTTGGTTAGCGCTGGGTGCGCGGTCCACGAGGTTCCCCGCGCGGGTGCATGGACCCGGCGTAGGGACATGTGGCGGCATGCCATTAGCGGGCTCACGAGGCGCGGCGCACGGGGGCGCGGGCTGGCGCCTCGGGGCGCGTGCGTGGCAGGCGGCCAGGCTGCGCCTGCCCGCACGTGTGACCGCGACAGGGCGGGGGACGCGTGGCGCCCGGCTATTCGCGGGCGCCACCTACCCGGCTGACCGGGCGGTGCCACTCGTCGGCACTAGGCGCGCCCGCACAGCTGTTTGCTGTGCGGGACACGCGTCCTTCACCTGGGAGGGCCACGCGGCGGCGGTTGAAGCTCCCCGCACAGCTGTTTGCTGTGCGGGACACGTGTCAGCCTGGGGTGAATTCGGGCGCGTCGGACGGGAGGCGTTTGACCCCTCCTGGCGGATTCGGGCGCCCGAAAGTTGGTCCCGAATCTGCCAGGCCCATGTAGTGGGCTGAGGCCCATAAATAGGACATTTGGGCCACCTTTTCACCCTTTTCTGAGCTGCTTCTCACAGAGCATTCTTCAGGAGTTTTCTTCCTCCCTCTGAGCTACACCCCTCAGAACCTTCCTGGGATTTTTAGTGGCACACATCCCGAGGTTCTCATTTTTACAGCGCGGCGCGATGCTCGTTCATTGGTGACCGCCTTCGTCCCGTTTCAGTGCGAGGACTCCCCCGGCTTACTCCGACCTCCGATTCAGGCGATTCTTACGCCGTTGTCCTCACGACAGGTAGGACTCTGATTTCTCTCTTTTGAGATCCCTCTCTTTTCGAGTTTATCTTGGAGTTTGCTGAGCTTCCTTTTGACCCATTTTTCCTCGCGGAGTTTTGGATAGCACTTGGGTGTTTTTGCGATATCTTCGCGCACAGGCGTCGGATTGAGACATGCCTGTAGTCGTTTTGCATCTACACAGCGCAAGGAATATCCTCAAATTTTCCTGGAATTTTCTGAGTTCTCTCCGAAGGTGAAAAATCCCTGTTTACAGAACTTTGTGCTACAGATTTTGAGATTGGTTTATTTCGGGGTGGTTCCCTTGTCGAATTTGTATCTTAGTGTAGGAAACTCTTATTTGAACGTGCAGGTACTTGTTTTGACCGGTTCGGCCCGAGGATCGTGACAGTATTTTTCTTGGAATTTTCCGAGCCTTTTCCGCAGGTGAAAACAGGGCAACACTGGACTGTTGTGTTTGGACAGATTTTTGTTGGAGCTTTGTATGTTTAATTGTGTATGTTTTTGGGGCATGTTGTACAGTGTTTGTGGCGGTTGACTGACTTGGGCGAGGACTTCACTTTTGGGCAGGGATTTAGCGTTTGAGGTGGGTGTTGTTGCGAATCTCTTACTTTTGACTACCCACTAGGCTTATTGGAGTGTTTTCGATATTAGAAAGCTAATTTCACCCTTTGAATGATATTTGCATGCTTATGTGAGATAGATGGGACATATGTTAGTACTTGCTTACAAATGGCATTAGTGAAGTAGAGTGATAATATCACTTGAGAGAGAGAAGGCTACATTAGTAACTTTGTGGATATTATGCATATGACTTACTAGTACATAGGGTACTTTGGCCATCGTGATGATTTGTTGCTAACATGCTTTATTTCATGGACAATTGCATTTATTTTACTAAGTAAAGGACAATTGCATGCTTGTTTGGACATCTAGTTAGGCCACTATTCATTGCTACACTATCATATTGGGACTTGACTTAGGAGAAACCATGTTTAGCTATTCTCCTTTCTATTCAAATGCATGTTGCTCGAGTTAGAGCAGGGGTTTGGGATAGTGTAGTCGAGGTCATCGAGTCAGGGTCAGGTTAGACTCGATTATGGATTGTGGGGCATTGTGGCAACCGCGGACATTAGGCGGCTAGCCAGATGTTGATTACTTTATCAGATTTGGACTTGTGGGGTGTTGCGGCGACCGCGAACATTGGGCGGTTGACCGGATGTTTTACTTATGCATCAGATTGGGTATCAGATTTCTCTAGTGGATGGAGTTTCCCACTTATTGAGTATTATTATACCAAATTGGGGATCGGGATTTCTTTAGTGGCCGGAGTTTTCCACCTTGATCATAGTCATGATCAAAGTCCTGCTATACAGAGATACTTGTTACAGAGATACTTTACTCGTGTGGGTCGCTCCCCTCGAGTGCCACTCCGGAGGTAGGCTATTGACCGAGCCATGTGTGCCGGTCTGATACTTATTTTGGGATGCAAGCCATGTGGGCTGATCCCACAGTTTCGAGCCATGTGTGCTGATTCCGCTGAGCAGGCAGTACCAGTTTTACTGGTGGCACTAGATTGGGTTATTTGGACAGATACTGTTTTCTGATGCATTCATACAGTCATTTCGTTTGATACTGCATTTAGAGAGTGGTAGTTTCCCTTATCAGTAGCCTTTATAGCTTACTATTGTTCTTTCCCTTTTTGCCTCTAGTAGTCCTAGTGGGCACGTCAGAGTTTGAGGTTTTGCCCACTAGGGGAGACTACTGTTTTATATAGTAGTTCTCACCCCCATTGTCTCTCTTTTCTTTTCCCCCTTTGTTTTGCAGAGTCTTCTGCGGGAGTTGCAGGGCCGTCTCGGGCAGATCGAGGTAAGCGGATAGCGGATTAGATAGTTCATCTACCCGACTACGAGCTTAGTGGTGTATCAGTTGTACCCTTTTTATTTCTCAGACAGTTGTAGTTTATTTTGGGTCTAGCTCTTGCCAGCTATTTGTACTTATTTGGTGAGCTGGGAGAGACACTTGTATATTTTGAGAGTTTTTATTGTACTTTTACTTTCTAGCTGTGGTCTGAGATGTTGTAGTTTTATTTTAGCTCTGTTTTATGCTCCTTTATGTATATCTCTTATATCTGAGCAGGTTACCAGCGCTTCGTGGACACGAAAAATTCTGTGTGCACGGCGGATCTGTGGACGGGTCCGGGTTCTGGTTTACACCCGGGGCGTGACACCCGACCCCAAGGTCCCGGCTGCACTATCCCGTACCCCTGCTCAAACTCACGCAACAATAACCACCTGACTAAAGAATAAGGAGAACAGAAGCAAACAAGGTTTCTCCTAAGTCAAGTTCCAGCATGAAAGTGTAGCGATAAAAGATGGCCTATCTAGATGTCCATACAAGCATGCAAGTGTTCTCAAGAAAAATTAATCAAGTCATTGATCATTAACAGTATCCACCTATGCATGTCACCTATCCTCAAATAATACCACTAACAAGATAAATCATCTTGACCCAATATAATAAACAATTCCACATGCAAGGTTAAGTGCTAACACAGAAATCCATATACCGACACGAGCATGCAAATATTCCACCATCAAGGTAAATTACATGGCCTCTATTATAATCAGATCCACATGCAAGATTAAGTGCCAACACAGAAATCCATATACCAACACGAGCTTGCAAATATTCCACCATCAAGGCAAATTACATGGCCTCAATATTATAATCAGATCCACATGCAAAGTTAAGTGCTAACACAAAAATCTATAATTCCACACAAGCATGCATAAGTTCCAATTACAATTATGTTTCCCACATAGTGATTCCTTAATAACATTTCCAACATGATGTGTCTCACATGACAAACTCATAAGAATAGCAATCACCGATCATAGCTGTCCCAAAAATGATCTCTCTAATACTCCTAGTGGGTAAGTCAGAAAAGAGGGATATAGCAACCACCCACCTGGAAATGCGCAATCCACAGCTATAAAAACCTCCTCGCTGTCCAATAACCTTAATCCACGCCAAAACACCCAAAACTGCAAAGATAACCAATCGGCGCACAATCAATCCCAAATAACATACAACATGCTGCCGTCCACACAACCAGCCCTGAAGATGGCTAAATCTCACCTGCGAGATGAACTCAGAAAAAATTGAAAAAATAACTGCTGCGTTCATCGCGTCGAGCCGATCGAAACGAGTACCTGCACGTCTCAATCCGAGTTTCGTACATCAATATAAAAATCCGACAAGGTGACCCTCTCAAAAGAATCCTGTACAAAAATCTGTAGCACTTAGCTCTGGAAAAAGGGATTTTTCACCTTCGAGGAAAACTCTGAAAAATCCAGAAAAATTCGAGGACGTTCATTGCGATGTGTAGATGCAAAACGACTAAAGGCACGCCTCCATCCGATGCCTGAGCGCGAAGATATCACCGAAACACTGTGGTACTATCCAAAACTCCGCCAAAGAAAATGGGTCAAAGGAAAGCTAGGGAAACTCCAAGAAAACTCGAAAAAAGAGGGAGCTCAAAACACGAAGGTCGTAGCCCTACCTGTCATGAAGCCAACGGCGCAAGAATCGCCGGAAACGGAGGTCGGAGTAGGTCGGGGGAGTCCTCGCAGTGAAACGCGACGAAGGAGGTCACAAATGCAAGAACATCTCGCTGCGCCGTAAAATCGGAAACCTCAAACTGCGTGCCACCAAAAATCCAAGAACTCCTCCACAAGGTGTAGATCAAAGAGGGGAACAACTTCCATGTAGAACACCCAGAGAGAAACAGCTCCAAAAAGGCCCAAATCGCAGCACAAACCGGCCTTTTTGTAGGCCAAACGAAACAAATGCCATAATTCCCCCTGTGTCCCAGGATTCGGGCGCCCGAAACATTCGGGCGCCGAATCCGGGTCCCCGTAACCGCTGTGAAGTGCGCCCTAAACGCTCTCGTGCTGCCACGTCACCGCATAACAGCGGACACCAAAACCCCCCGCTCACACCGCGCCGCGTGGCCCACCGCGGAAGCCGACGCGTGGCATGCCCACGCGCGGGAACCGAGCATCAGCGCGCCCACGTGCCGCCTGCGCCCCCTGCCAGGCATGAATCCCGAGGCCGCCTTACCAGCTCCGTGGACTGGGCACACGTGGACCGGCCAACCAACGGTCGCCACGTGGCCCGGCCCGGTCCACCGTACACCCCGCACCACTCCGTGAACCGCGCCTCGTGAACCGGCGAACCGGGAGCCGCCATGTGTCCTACCCTCCGGTGCACGCCGGCCCCGTGGACCGCGCGCCTGCCCGTGCGCCCGCGTGCCTGCCCGCGGCCGCTCCGCCGCCTGCCCGAACCCGCTCCGCCGCTGCCCGCCGGCCGCCGGCCGCCGGAACAGTGCACAATGCCTCGAAAACCGTGTTTTCGCATCCGGGCTTCGAAAAATACAAATAAATAGTCCATTTTCACCGTTTTCGCTGCGCTGAATCCAAATCCGCTGTCCAATTTGCCAAATTCTAATTCCAAAATTTGCCAAATGCATCCATACAAGTATTTTTAACCCAAATTTTGCACTGAGTCCAATTCTGATGTTTGTTTCACGCGAAACCCCTTCTAAACATTCGACGGGATCATCCGATTACCCTCGTGATCCATTTTAATCCCTGAGTCCAACACTTGTGTCCAATTTGTGCACAAGCACCTCCAATACACAGTACAGGCCCCCAGAAGCCACCCATCGCACTTCAACAGCTCTGCGGAGATCCAGGTCATCACACGTGGGGCGGATCCACGTAGCGAAACGCAATTGGCCGAGTCGCGTGCGTTGCGCCGCGATTGGCTCGGGCGGGCCACATGGCAGTGCCCCATTGGTCGGGCGGCGGACTCGAGACTCGGCGTGCCGCATGCCGCGTGCTCCCCGCCGTGGACCACGTAGTGCACGTGGCGCGCAGTGATTGGCCGAAGCCAACCATCGCGAGGGCGCGGGGCGCACGGAGCGCGCACGTGGACACGTGGCGGCATCGCGCGCATTCGGGCGATGCATGGTGGCGCGTTGTATGGGCGCCATGTGGATTCGGGCGCAGCACTGCAGCATGCGGGCGCCCGATTTCTTCCCCTGGATCCGAAATGGGTCTTTTTGGGTTTTTTTGCTATAAATTGGCCCTTTGGCTGCCATTTTGGGACTTTTGGAGAATTTTTCTTGGGGCCTCCTTCGACAGAGAAGAAGTCCTACAAGTCTTCTAAACTTCTTGGGGTTTTGGAGGATTTTTGGAGATCATTTGATCAGCTTCTTCCTCGACTCCGCGAGCTTCCACGTTCCTCCAATTGTGGTTTTCTTCGTCGACGTTTCTTCCGTGGACTCCCCTGGGCTTACCCTTTGGAATTTTAAGCTAAAATTTCAGGAGGATCTTCATGAGAGGTAGGCCTTAGATTTTTGTATTCATCATTCCTCTCCGTTTTGAGCTTTTATAGGGTTTCTCGTTTCTTTAGACCCTTTTTTGCTATTGCATTTTCTGGATAGCGAAAGAGTAATCTTGCATTTTCTCGGCCTACGGTTATCGAAATTGGGAGTTTAAGGACTCGTTCCACATCTACACTTCACGAGGATCGCAACCGTATTTTTCTTGTAATTTTTGGAGGGCATCTCAGAGGAGGTATTTTACTATTTTGTGGACAGATTTGCGGTGATGTTGTCGTTTTGGTGATTTGGGTCTTACCGCGATGTTTGGCTTATATTACAACGACCGGGAGGAGTTTTCGGGTGATTTTTTGTTCGTTGGAACCGTGTGAACCTAACGAACACTCACGTTCAGTTTCAGCTTAATCAGACTACAGATTAGCGTGTTCCAGGTGGGTTGGATTTCCCCCAAAATTAGCGGGCGGCGTACTAATTCTATGACGTAGTATGCATGCATGATAAGTAAAATACTCATTTTTTGGACCGAGATGCAACCATGATAAAATTAATAAATTGATTATTTCTCGTGATAATTAAATATTGGAACCTTGACTAGCACCCCGTCGTATGTTTGCATGTATTTAGCCACACTAGTAGAAAACCCTCACTTGGGCTAGTTTCCTTCATGTTTTAGATTTTCCACACTCTGTATTCTTTTTTCCTGAACTTAGAGTTTCTCCTTGCCCGGATAGTGGGCCGAGTGGTCGAGATATTGTGGGATGCATTGACACTCGTGCCTGGGGGGGCGAGTGGAGTCTGGTAGCTGAGGCTAGATCGGGGCTAGTGTCTGGAGCCATTCGGGTTGACGGTGGTCCCGGGTTGTCGGGTATCCTCCGACCAGTGTCATTGGCATTGTATTCGTAGTAGTGTTGAGCTGGTGATAGCAGGACCTTAAACCCAGACTGTTTTTTGACACACATAATTTCAGTAAACCAATGTTTTCCTTCCGAATTTCGAAGGGTCGTCGAAGCCTGTTCTTGTTTGATTGGGTGAAGGCATTAGTCCTTCGGAGTTTGGAAAATAAAATTTGTTTTAACTTATCTTTCTTAAAGAACTAAAATTCATTAAATTGGATTTCTTAAATCAAAATAGTTTTCGGTAATAACTATCATCTGTTCTTGCAAACTTGCTCACCCGAGAGGGTTCGAGTGATCTAGGTTCTAAGGGTTGTTTTCATATTTTGGGTCGAGAGTTACGCGGGGGGGGGGGGGGGTTGGGCCTGGAACCTGTTCTTGTTTGATAGGGTTGTAAGCGCTAGTTGTGGGTTATGGGATCCAAGGATCTAAATAGAGAAAAAACCACCTAGAGGGGGGGTTAATAGGTGTAAACAATAAAACTCAAAATCTTTGCGTAAAAACAACCCAATGCGGAAAAATAAATAAAGTACGCAAGATTTTACGTGGAAAACTCTATCACAAGAGTAAAAAATCACGGGACCGATAACATGGTGAAATCCACTAAGATTAAACACGTACAAGGTGATATAACGTAACACTACGACTCAACCTTTTCCATACGCTCCAAGTAGATCTTCTCCGCTCGCTTTGCAATGCGCCTCGAATCCACGATTTGCATCAAACGCCGAATCCACGACATCCAACCGAATCTATGGTCTTCACCAATGTAGCACGTATCGATCACACGAACGTGCCTCGCTCCGAGTCCATGAAAGCGGTAGCACCTTGAATCCACAAGGCCACGCGAATCCACATGCCGATTGTCCTTTCGGAAATCGTTGTTTTGTTTATTGGTGGTGATGATAATCGAATACTCAGATTGTCATGCCCTGGGAGAGGTCTGAAACAGCGAAAAACGCCCTTATATTTTTTTCTTCAAAGTCTTTCCTCCCGGCAATGTGCCCAGACCGCCACATACACAAGACCTCTCTACACAAACGAGCAGAGTCTCCCCTATATATGTACAGCGTCGCACCAAACATACATCAACCACAAGGTTTACTCAAAGTTGAAAGGATAAAGCCACAAGGTTTAAAACAGTGCCTACCCGACACTCAGTTTTGAAAACATATTTCGCAATCATTTTATTGTTTTGAAAACCTCCACATTCCACATGCAAACACACAATAATTAAACCAAATCCAAAAAGACTAATATCCATCCACATAGTCCACATGTCTCGCATCCACATCACAAGGTATCCACATCATACAATGTCCACATCTCATGCAAATAGTATCAACCAAACGTAATGATAAAAATATGGAGTAGAATGTCACTGGAATAACGCAAACCGAATCACTCCCCACCCAAAGCCTTTCCCCCGTCCCCGTCCGAGCCTGTCACATAGTGGGAAGTCAGTGACCAAAAACATAGGAAGACAAAACAAATATCCAATCATATGCCAATGATAGGTACAAGAAAGTAGACATGACATCAAACCGTAATCCGAAATAATCATTCCATCTTTACCATCCCTTAGTCTGCAGATCTAAGGAATAACCAACCTTGCTCAATCCTTTGGTGCTCTTCTCACCCTCCCCTTACACCTTCGGAGGGCCCATACGCAATCCCCGCGTAAAGTTCACGGGTCCTTAGACCAACTTCTCCGAAAAAGTACACCCTTGCGGTGGCCAAACCGCTGGTGTATGTGATAGCGCCATGAGCTTATCGCTTCCTTGGTTGCGTACAACCCTGCGATACCTTTCACGATCCCATACTTGGGAAATAAGATACGGTATCTCTCACGATCCCATACTCGTGGAATAAATTGCGGTTCACCTCACGACCCCATACTCGTGAAATAACCGGATAAATCAAGTAACCGTCCTTGTCCCTCATGTATGTATCGTTCCGTCACATTAGCCGTGACAATGTCCTTTATGTATGTACCATTCCGTCACAATAGCCGTGACGATGTCCTTCCTGTCATTTTAAAATAGCGATATCGAAAACAACAACAAAAAGGAAGAGGAGGGTTGAACCATGTCGTTCAACAACGTCCCCGACCTTGGTTTAGTTACCCACCTCGCCCGACGGATAAAACGAAGGCCCCCCACAACCCTCTGGTGTCTCCGTGACCTTGTCCGGGTACAACCGGCGGACCTCTCGGTGGCGAAGGCGGAGCTCGGGGCTTTCTCACGGTGTCGGCGAGAACCGTAACAAAGAATA
The DNA here is from genome assembly GCA_029204045.2 of Tillandsia leiboldiana. NCBI lineage: Eukaryota > Viridiplantae > Streptophyta > Magnoliopsida > Poales > Bromeliaceae > Tillandsia > Tillandsia leiboldiana. The sequence goes on from CM055068.1 coordinate 16,269,954, forward strand.
AGCCAAAACACCTCATGATAGTAAAATACACCAAAAGGCAACAACAAAACCCAACCGGAAATCAAAACCGTAAAACACGGATCGAACTAGATCTCCAACGGTAAAACCGACGTTTAACAACAACCGAGCCGCGACTTCATCATCGCAAACCCAATCGGAAACCAAATCCGTTATCGAAAATCCAAACAAAACCCAATTTCCTCATCCGATAGCCAACTTGGGATGTCGACGGTCAAACCGAGGAAACCCGACGGCGGAAACGATGAGAAGAAAGGCCCATCGGAGCGACCCCGACAATTTTGTCGAGGCGCGGAGCGACGGCGATGTGCGAAGCTAGCACGTGGCATGGCGGAACGGTGGCCTAGATGACCCCAGGTGGCCATGCTAGCAAAAACGGCGGAAACGGTGATCAAAACAGTGAAAACGGCGATCAAAACGACGAAAAACGGAGCTACTGGGCTTCCGGGCTGGGCTTCGGTGCACGAAGCCAGGCGTGGACCGGGTTTATGGCAAAAAGCGGCGGTGGTGAAGACCGGGAGCACACCTCGGTGAACCGTGGGAGCAGGGAAATAGGCGTGGACCGGGTCCACGCCACAGGGACGGCGGAACGGTGCGCCGGTCGCACGCTAGCGCGTGGACGACACACCGTTGGGCCTTGCTGGGCCGGGCCGGTGCAGCGGGCGCATGCACTGGGCTCACCCCCGAAGGGAGCAGCCGCGAGCACCGGGTGCATGCCAAGTGCTTGAACCGCGGTAGCTGGGTCGGGCTGGTGCAGCATTTGCCGGCCGGGCAGGTGCAGCGGTTCACCAGAGAAGGCTCGGAATCCATGCGCCAGGTCCACGCCAGGGGCGTGGACCGCACGCCTGGGCCGGGCTTCAGAACAGTAATGGGCCAATTTCGGCCCGTTTCTCCTTTTTTTTCTCTTTCCCTTTATCTTCTCCGGCTCCTGTGGTGACCTCGCGACCACGGCAACTGCGGTGGCGACCTCGCGAACATGATCACGGCGACGGCGGCCTCCCGTTTTCTCTTAACGGCGGCGACGGCCTCCCGTCTTAACCGACGGCGGTGGCAGCCTCCCGTTTTACTCGACGGCGGTGGCGGCCTACAGTCTTAACCGACGGCGGCGGCCTCCCGTCATAACCGACGGCGGCGGTGGCCTCCCGTTTTACTTGACGGCGGCGGCGGCCTCCCGTTTAACTCTCCCATGCTCCGACGGAAAACCCAAGAACCCAAACAACCTAACGAACAACTCCAATGATCAAACCACCGATCGAAAAGCCCAATCAAAGCACCGATCGAAAAACCCGATCAATCCCCCAATCAAAACCCGATCAAAGCACCGAACAAAACACCGATCAAAAACCAATCAAAACCGCCGATCGAACCCCACGATCAAAACACCGATCAAACCCGTGATCAAATCACCGATCAAAACCAATCAAATCTACCGATCGCGATCCGACGATCAAAACACCGATTGCAAAAGAAAGCCAAGAACCCACCTCTTTGTCGACGGGTATGACGATGCGATGCCCGGATCCGCCTCCCGATCTCCGATCTCCGATCTCCGACGGTAACGGTGCTTCCTTCTGCGGTCTCCGATGATAATGGCAGTTCCGTTCCCGATCTTCGGCGCGCACAATGAGGAAGAAGACAAGATTCTCTTTTTCTCTTTCAAAGTGGAAAAACTAGGTTTTCTTGTTTCTAATCTCTAATAAGTAATGTGAAACCGATCACCGGTTCCCATAATATTTATAAGAGAGATAGTAACAATAATAACCGCTTTTTAACAAACCGAATCTTTTTATAACAACCACGTCTTTTTGTAACAAATTCCACTTTTTTGTAACAAATTTTCTCGATTTGCATGCCAAGATCTCCGAAAAACCCATCCTACATCGGCACGGATTTTAAAGCACCAATAATATTTAATGGGTATTTAAAAATCCTTTTCCACCCATTAACTTTGAAAAATCATTACGGGAGACCCGTTCGTTGGATTTTCGAGCCGATCGCACCGCCGTTCTCCGTTTAACGAGCTCTACAACATGAAAACCAAAGTCGATACCATCAATAAAAGCAAGAAATGCACAAAACCGAACATGCACTGAATGCGACTCGGAGGAAAAACCGCGGGTATTACACAGATCATATAGATAAACAAGGAAAACATCATCTAAGTATTCATCAATTTGATTCTTCAAAAGAAATAAGGAGTTTTGAAACCCTAGAATCAAATCGATCAATAGAGAAAGAAAACCTAAAATAAACGGTGTTTACCTTTTCTTCTCTATATGTGGATTACTTTTTATTCCTTCTTGGGATATAAGAAATTTAGGACCCTTTTGAATAATCAAGGAATATTCGGAATACTCTAAAAGATGATATTAGGGTCTATTTATAGATTAGAAACCTTTTGGAAAGAGATAAGAATAAAAAATTGACTTAACAAACTTTTTCCCGCACGGCGGTCCGGACTAGATTTTGCTGATCCGGACTGTCGTCTTTTTTCAGAGAATTTTCTAAAAAAATAGTTTGGGGTCCGGACTGGAATGACCTGATCCGGACTGTAATTTCGCATGAACTAAACCTTGTTCGGGGTCCGGACTGGATGTTGCTAGTCCGGATCCTGAACATGTAAAATGTCTAGTTTTAATTTTTATGTAATGAAAATTTATTCCAAATGTTTCTAAACTATAAGAATGTATTCAGATCACTAAGAATATTTAGTTAAACGTATCTGATCATTATGAATCCATTCTTCTTGTGATTGATGTATATGATCAACAATTCTTCAACTTCAATATTCAAGACTCAAAACACTTCACAAAATACGCCAATACAAAAATTCTTAACAATCTCTCCCTTTGGCAGTTTCGTGACAAAACATATAATCCACAAAAATAAATAAAAAGATATTTTTGTTGCTATCACCATACAACAAAAATTCACATGAATGGTCCAAATAAAGTGTAAATACAAGAGATAAACTCCTATTACAAACTCTAGACTTAGACGCTTATACTCTCTGCAAAAGAAACAATTCTTGACAAAAGAAATCATTAGATACCTCAAGAATTTAAAAATTCAATAAGCAATCAGAGAGATAGAGTTTATACTCATGTAACTTATGACATTATTTAATCAGATATGTAAAAATATAGACAATGAAAGATTCACGTATCATCATATCAATAGAGTTTCAAATGTCATAGTTTCAAGGTTCACAAAAATTAACAAGTTCAAACCAGTTTCAAATAGTTAGTTCAAGTCATCACATGTCACTTGTTAACAAATATTACATGCCCAAATAGTTAGTCAAATAGTTAGTTCACGCCATGTTAGTTCAGTTTAGTTTCGTCTTACCTTCAAAGTTCCAATTTCTCTCTCCCTTTTTGTCACAATCGCCAAAATAGCACAGTAAGGAGGTTAAAGTTCAAAAGTAAAAAAAAAAATTAAAGAAAAACGAAAATCTTGTAGAAACTAAACTGTTAGAAGAAAGACATAACCAAAAATCACTCTGAACCGGAGTCTTCGGAGCTGCTACAACCTAGCTTGGCAAAAATCTTCGTAACCAACTTGGTCAATGAATTGTACTTCTTCTTCAAGTCAACTTGGGCTGCAGTAATTTGCTGCAGGTCAAGAGAAATTCGACCTTGTTCAATTGAGAGTCGCTCCTGTTCAGAAGAAAGTCTTTGTTGTTCACGATAAATTGACATCCCAGAGGCTTCATCCTCTGAAGTTTCAAAAAGTCCTGGTCCTGAAGCTGTTGCTTGTTGTGTTGCTACTGCTGTTTTTGCTTGCCGGGAGGAGGTCGAAGGTTTCTTTCTTCGAGGTGGGGTTGGTGTCCCATCTCTCGATGAGGGAGTGACTTCACAATTGTAGAGTCATTAATTGTTCCCAAACTATGCATATAAGTTGACGAACGAATGTCGACGTCAAACTTCCTTAAAATACACATAATGATCATAGGAAACGGAAGTCACTTTGTTGGATGCGGATGCTGCACATACCTCACCATCCTCGACCAGATAAGATAAGGAATGTTGATATTCAACCCTCGAGCAGCGCTAGGATGTCCTAAAAGATATAAATAAAGCATCCTATCCCAATGCAAAACCTTCGTTTGCATGTTCGGCATTATATTGTAACAAACAATGAAATTAAGAAAACGGTATTCTAGCTTAAGTTCTTTAGAAAATACCGAATTTCCAGCCGAGCGTGTGTCCGGCATGCATATGCCATCCACCACAGTCCTCCATACTATAGATGTCATGATCTGTCCTTTCATATAATGAATCACTTCTGATTGGGCATTCATTCCTAGCACTTCACCGATTATTTGAGGTGTGATGACAATTCTGGTGTTCCGGACCGTAGTGTGAAAGTCTCTTGGTCCGTTCTCATTATATTGAAGCTGATTTGCACACATGTATATGCCGAGCGTGTGTCCGGCATGCATATGCCATCCACCACAGTCCTCCATACTATAGATGTCATGATCTGTCATTTCATATAATGAATCACTTCTGATTGGGCATTCATTCTGTTACGGATTTTGAGTTGGCGTAGTTTCGTGAAAGTTTCAAGTCTTGAAGATTGAAGGTGAAGAAAGTTGGATCATTTAACTCAATCTCAAGAAAGAAGAATTCAAAAGGATCAGGTATGTTTAACTAAAGATTTTGGGTGATCCGAATACTTCTCGTAGTGTAGAAACACTTGGAAGAATCTTTCATTGCATAAAAATCAAAAACTGGTGTTCGGACATGTTCAGGATCCGGATCAGAGCCAGCGATCCGGATCCCGAAGGTTGTTGTTTCATACATTACTTCAATCCGGATCGCAGCATCTCACGATCCGGATCCCGAACGTTGAGTTTTCTGAAATGTATGAACGATCCGGATCAGGCATTCCGATCCGGATCCCGAACGTTTGTTTTCTGGAAACCGTCTTTATTGCTACTGCAATCCGGATCGCTCAAATCCGATCCGGATCGCCGTCCGTAAAATTTCCAGAAATGTTAGGTTTTTGATTCTTATCTCCTTCCTAGGGTTTCTAACCTATAAATAGACCCTATGACTCTTTTTCTAGGGTAAATCCAAAAAGAATCGAAATAGCCGTCATATTCTTGTATCATCTTATACGGCTCTAGATCCACATATAGAGAAGGAAGGAAATCATTAGAGAATACTCTATGTTTCTTCATCTATATTGATTAGTTTGATTCTAGGTTTTCATACTCGCATCTTGAGTTGAATCAAACTAATGAATACTTAGATGGTATTTCCGATCTATCTTTGATCTAAGTATTCGGCGGATCATCACCACCAAAAACAACGATTTACCCCAAAAATCGGCGCGTGGATTCGCGTGTCCTTGTGGATTCAAGGTTCAACCGCTCTCGTGGATTCGGAGCGAGGCACGTTCGTGGATTCGAAGGGTGCTATTGGGTGAAGACCGTGGACTCGGTCGGACGTCGTGGATTCGACGTTGGACGCCATGGATTCGGCGTTGGGCGCAGATCGTGGATTCGAGAAGCGTCGCGGAGCGAGCGGAGAAGATCCTCTAGGAGCGTATGGAAAAGGTTGAGTCGTAAGTGTGTACGGTAAATCACCTTGTACGTGTTTTAATTCTAGTGGATTTCTGTCGTGTTATCGGTCCCGTGGTTTTTTACTCCGGTGATGGAGTTTTCCACGTAAAAATCTTGCGAGTTATTTTTTTATTTCCGCATTGGGTTTTTATCGCAACAATTTTTGAGTGTTTATACGTTTACACCTATTCACCCCCCTCTAGGTGTTTTTTTCCCTATTTAGATCCTTATTACATATAACCCAACAAGTGGTATCAGAGAGGGAATAGGGTTGTAAACAATGGTTGAAGGTGGAAACATCAACCGACCCCCGTTCTTCGATGGAACAAATTATGCGTACTGGAAAGTGCGGATGAAAGCCTTTTTAATTTCCATCGACGAACGGGTGTGGCAATCAATTGAATTAGGATGGTCTAATCCAACTGAATTTATTGGTGATGTTCACACCTTAAAACCTAGGTCGAAATGGACCAAGGAAGAGTTAGATTCATCTTCTTACAATGGCAAGGGAATTAATGCTATTTTTAATGCCTTATCTCAAACTGAGTTCTCTCGCGTCTCAGCATGTGAGACTGCGAAAGAAATCTGGGATGTTCTTCAGGTTACACATGAGGGAACTAACCTCGTGAAGATTCAGAAACTGCAAATGCTTACGAGCAAGTTTGACTCTATCTTGATGGCAGAAAATGAATCTTTCACGGACTACTATACACGATTGCAAGACATCGTAAACTCATGTGCTAACCTGGGAGAGAAGATTCCAGAATTTAAGATTGTAAGAAAGATCTTAAGAACTCTTCCTGAACGATTTCGCCCAAAGGTTACTGCCATTGAAACTATTAAACACCCGGACGAAATACGTGTAGAAGAATTAGTTGGTTCATTACAAACATATGAAATGACGTTTACTACTAACAATTCTTCTGGAAAGGCATCCACTTCTAAGTCTTCAGGTTATGCGTTGAAAACAACTAAGGAAGAAGACGCGGATACATCCTCCTCAGACGATGACGAGAACCCTTCTATGGAGGATTTCGAGAAGCAGCTCGCTCTCTTGACAAGGAAGTTTCGCCGCAACTTTCGAAGGGGTAACTCAAGTAAATCTCCATCCTTCGGAAAGTCAAACAAAGGCAAGGGTACTTCAAGTTACAAGTCAAGAAAGCAAGAGAACTTCTCAAAGAATAAGAAAAGTTCAGAGGGACAACTACAATGCTTCAAATGTCGAGGCCACGGCCACATTGCAACGGAGTGTCCCAACGAGTATCCGGCAAAGAGAAGGCGATGCAAGTCGTCACTTGGGATGACAACTCAACGTCAAATGAGTCGTCTTCAAGTGATGAAGAAAAGAGCTCCACGGCATTCCACGCGTCCATATCTTCACCCTTCATGTGCTTTATGGCAAGTACATCCGAGTCGTTGTCCAACTCCACTGTTGAAAAGAATGCAACGGACAATGAATCGGATGATTCGGAAGGTGAAGATTTTGCTCTAGCCTACCACAGACTTTTGAGGGATTCAAAGAAAGTGGCTAAGCAAAACAAGAGTTTGAGAGGGAGAGTGCATGATATCGAAGAAGAAGCAAAAAGAGCAACTTCTCTCTCAAACGCTCTTGAAGTGGAAAGGGAAAATCTGATAAAAGTAAATGTTTCCATTCAAGAGTCCAATGAGCGTTTTGAGAAGGAACATACAAATCTGGTGGATAAAGCGAATCACTTCTCAAAGCTCTACAACGAGGCTCGACAGGATAACCTGGAAATGACAAAGACCATTTTCCAACTCAAGGATGACTTACAGCGATTCTCTTCAGGAAGGAGTAAGTTGGATAGACTTCTTGGTCTTGGTTAATCAAATCGGTTCGGCCTCGAAAACACTCAAACTGGAAACAGTCCAAGTTCGAGTGGGACAGTTTTTGTGCCTCAGTCGGTATCTCCTCCTCCGACACCGGAATTCAAGACAAACAACGACAACAAACCTACTTCATCCTCTTTGGGGTCGTCAAGATCTAAGGTATGTTTTCGTTGTGGTGTTTCAGGGCACATAAGAAGATATTGCAAGACGGGAGTCAAATGCTCACCTCAAACATCTCTTGCAATGACTACCACAAAGGTGATTCCTCGGAAATCAATTCCAAATCAATTGAAAGAAAAGAACCCTAGTAGTTTACCGCGCAAGACGACTTCATCAAGGAGCAGCAATCGTTTTAACAAGACGCTTTCACCTAGGCATATAACTTCACGACCATTACCGACGCACTCCAAAAAGGCTTGGGTGCGCAAAGGTGAAATCTTTCCTTGTCTTGTTACCAATGTTTCCTTGCATGCATATGATAGTTCGTCTTGGTATCTGGATAGCGGTTGTTCGCGTCACATGACCGGTGACAAAATAGTTTTCAAAATCTTGAGAAAATCTCCGGAGGACTTGTTGTTTTCGGAGACGGTCGATCTTCCAAAATTGTTGGAAAAGGGACGGTAGCTATTCCAGATGGCCCGATTTTGAAAAACGTCTTATTTGTTGATGGCCTTAAGACTAACCTCATAAGCATAAGTCAACTTTGCGACAATGGTTTTTCAGTTAACTTTTCATCTGTTGAATGCGTTGTAACTGATAAGGACCATGTCTTCTTTTTAAAAGGGGTTAGATCTGAAAACAATTGCTATGTTGTTCCTAATAAAATTTCAGAAAAATGTAACCTAGTTTCTTTGAATAATGAAACACTTTGGCATGAAAGGCTAGGTCACATAAATTTTAAGGAACTTGTTAAAATTTCAAACAAGGACGTGGTCAAGGGGGTTCCAAAACTTTTATTTAAACAAAGCATTGTGTGTGGTGGTTGCCAAAAGGGAAAACAGTCCAGAACTGCACACAAGAACTTGAACCACATTGGTACAAAACGGCCTTTGGAACTTTTACACATGGATTTAATGGGGCCGACCCGTCAACCATCTTTGGGAGGTAAATGGTATATTTTCTTATTGGTTGATGATTTCTCTCGGTATTCTTGGGTAGCATTTTTAAAAGAGAAAGCTGATACTTTTGATTCTTTTCACGAGATTTGCCTTCGTATTATGATTGAAAAGAATGAAAAGATCATTCGTGTTAGAAGTGATAGAGGTGGAGAATTCATTAATTCTAAATTCATTGACTTTTGTACTTCAAACGGTATTAAGCATGAATTCTCTGCACCCTATACACCTCAACAGAATGGTGTTGTTGAGCGCAAAATCAGGGTTGTTCAAGAGATGGCGCGTGTGATGCTTCATAGCCGGAATTTACCGCTACATTTTTGGGCTGAAGCTGTGAACACCGCTGTCTATGTCATTAATCGAGTGTTTTTGCGCCCGGGAACGTTAAATACACCATATGAACTATGGTGTGGTAGAAAACCCAACATCAAATATTTTCGCATCTTCGGGAGTCGGTGTTACATTTTACGTGACCGTGAAAATCTTGGAAAGTTTGACTCACGAAGTGTCGAAGGGATTTTCTTGGGGTATTCTACTAATAGTAGAGCATATCGAGTATTTAACTTGGAATCTAAGACGATCGTAGAATCTATAAATGTTAAAGTAGATGAAGCTTTTCACTTTGCATCTGAAAAATCTACCCTCGATATCTCTCTAGATGATGATTCTCCTGCCGTTGCATCTTCTCATAATAATACTTCCAATATTAATGATGCATCTAATGGTTCTTCAAGTTTATCTAATGTGCAGGAATCATCTCATATATCTCCGAGTACTCCGTTTCAACAAACGCTACGAATCTCCAAGGATCATCCGGAATCGAATATTATTGGAGATCCACAAGAAGGAGTTAGAACTCGGAGGCAGTTGGTTTGTGGATTCGCTTGCTACGTATCTCTAATCGAACCAAAGAACATAGATGAAGCTCTTCAGGAAGACTACTGGATTAACGCAATGCAGGAAGAGCTCCATCAATTTGAGCGAAACAAAGTCTGGGAATTAACGAAGCCTCCAAAGCAACATAATGTGATAGGTACCAAATGGATCTTCAAGAACAAGAAAAATGAGGATGGTACTATCATCAGGAACAAGGCACGATTAGTTGCTCAAGGCTACTCTCAACTAGAAGGTATAGACTTTGACGAAACATTCGCCCCTGTAGCTAGACTCGAGTCCATTCGTATACTGTTTGCTATTGCTTGTCATTTTAAAATCAAATTATTTCAAATGGACGTTAAGAGCGCATTTCTAAATGGCTTTTTAAATGAGGAAGTTTATGTGGCTCAACCGAAAGGTTTTGTAGACCATAAACAACCTAACCATGTTTTTCGTTTGAAAAAGGCTCTTTACGGTCTGAAACAAGCACCGCGAGCATGGTACGAAAGGTTGACAAAGCACCTTTTGGAGAAGGGCTACACTCGAGGGGGAGCTGATAGGACTCTCTTTGTGAAGCATTATCAAACAATTTCATTGTAGCACAAATCTATGTCGATGACATTGTATTTGGCGCAACAAGAGATAATGATGCTTCTAAATTCGCGGAGAACATGGAAAGCGAATTTGAGATGTCCATGATGGGCGAATTGACTTATTTCCTTGGATTGCAAATTAAACAAAATGATGAAGGTATTCACTTGAGTCAATCCAAGTATGCAATGGAGTTGGTTAAAAAGTTTGATCTTGAAAATTCGAAGGATTTTCTGACTCCAATGGGAACTAGCCACAAGGGACTTGGAAGTGAATCGCAAAGTGAGAATGTAGACGAGAAACTGTATCGAAGTATGATTGGAAGTCTACTTTACCTCACGGCTAGTCGCCCGGATATATCTTTTGGTGTTGGGATCTGCGCGAGATATCAATCTGCACCAAAGGAGGTTCACCTGAAAGCGGTGAAAAGGATCATCCGGTATATCAAAGGATCAATTAATTTCGGAATTTGGTATCCTATGGGAACAAGTTTGGATATTGTTGGATACTCAGATGCCGATTGGGCAGGATCAGTGGATGATCGGAAAAGCACGAGTGGTGCATGCTTCTATCTTGGCCATTGCCTTGTTGCATGGCACAGTAAAAAGCAGAATTGCATAGCACTCTCGACTGCCGAAGCGGAATACATTTCAGCGGGTAGTTGTTCAACCCAACTCATTTGGATGAAAAGTGTGTTGAGCGACTTCCGGATTTCAGCATCTTCGGTAACAATTCTTTGTGACAACACAAGTGCAATTAACATTTCTAAAAACCCTGTGTTGCACTCTAGAACAAAACATATTGAACTTAGATATCATTTTCTTAGAGAGCTAGTTGAATCAAATACTCTTCAACTTTCATATATTCCAACTGAGGATCAATTAGCTGACATTCTAACAAAACCTTTGGATCAAAAACGTTTATTCATTTGCGAAAAGCAATTGGAATGCTTTCCTTGAAATAAACTTCTTTTTGAAACCTTTGCTTAGGATAGGTTTTGTTTTTGTTTTGTTTTGTTCTTTATCTATGTTTGTACATAGGACATTAATTGAGCATAGATCATAATTGACTTTAATTGCATCTTTTCGCACATTTAGAAATTTATTATGCTTTTGCCATCATAATATTTCACTGTTGCAATGATCATTTATGTTAATTAAATCATCTTCTGAGTGATCAAAGTCAATTTCTCTCTCTCAATGATCTCTTGGTATAGTCATTATCTTATTTGACTGCTTAGTCGAGTATGAAATCGAGATCAATTTTTGGTTGAATACTTTATATCTTAAATAATTGATAGCCAATTGAGGGGGAGTCAAAGAAAAGTAAAATGCTCAAAAGATGTGGAAAGAGTTACATCCCAATGAGGAGTGTGAAAACTACCACCACATGGAGGAAAGAGCTACCACCTCGGTCGTCCGAGTATTGTGTGCAGCTACCACATGTATACCAAGCATGGTTGTTCAAATTTTGATTAAGTAAAATGCATGTTGAAATACTTGACTCCGTCAAATTTCAAGGTTGGTATAAGGTGGGTTTTTAAAGAAAGATGCTCAAAGAGCCACTCTCTTCAACAGATTATCTAGATACATTATTTACTATATTTGGGATTTCAAACATCTATTGATCTTTGTATTTCATTTTCTTTACTGAATTGATGATTTGATAAAGGCATTATTCATAAGATCAAGTTAGATGTAATTGAAGGTGTTCAACTTTAAGGGATTTAATTTTTGTAAATTCTCGTTTCATTTTTGGATATTATTGATAGATTTGGCATAATCTAATTCTTGTTGTATGAAACGATGATTTTGTTTAAAGTTGATACACATTTGTGCTTACAATCTTTTTCTGGTTTTTCTTGAATTTCTCTGAAATTTTCTAAAGAAAAAGTTGGAGCCGATCCGGATCGGGCAAGATGATCCGGATCCCGAACGCAGGTATTCTTCTGCGGGCTGACGATCCGGATTGGACCTGCCGATCCGGATCCCGAACGCAGTTTCTCACTGCGGGTAGCCGATCCGGATCGCAAGCATGGTCTGATCCGGATCGCGGCTAGGGTTTTATAAAGAACAAAAGGGTTTTGATTTCTTTTACTCCAATCTTTTGTTCCAAAGTTTCCAGAGCTTCTCTCTCTAGATTTCACCCTTCTTGGAAGCTTTCAAACTCAAGTTCTTCAACTCCAAGTAAGTTTTATTGATCAAAATCTCGGTTTTTCACCGTTTTTTCTCTTTTCCTCCTCAAACGTGATGAAATTCTTTGATCAATTTTGTTTTGTGGATGGTTTTTGATCAAATTTCTTTTGAAATAAGAACTCTGGGTAGATTAGTTTTGATTATATGCTAGGTATTCTCCTGATTAACGGATTTTTAGGCTTCGATTTCTAAAATTTCGGTTTTAGGGTATATAATAAGGATTTTCGAAAATCATGCAATTGATCTATTTTTAAAAGTCCTTTTGCAAAACTAATTTGATTCTTAGTCTCTCTACATGATTATGATTGTTTGGGTACAATTTTTCAAATTTTTGAAAATTAACAATTTTTTCGTGTTCTTGAGTTGTTGCACACAGGATTTCTTTTTCTCAAGAAACCAATAGCAATGGTGATCACTTGGATTGTTTTCCTATTTGCTGCTATGGTACATACGAGAGACACTGCCATGAGGGCTAAAAAGGATGAAGTCAATTGGGATGAGTTATCAGATGATGAAACACATCCTGGAGAATCACCACAGAAAACCTCTGTTGCATCGAAAGGGAAAGCCCATGCAGAGACATCAAAGGAAAAGGCTCCGCTCACTGCTGCGGAAAAAGGAAAAGCACCAATGACCTCTTCATCCATTTTCTTAAAAAGAAAAAGACTTGCTCGATGACCTGGACGAGCACGAGGTATTGAATAAATGAACCATGTCAAGAGAACCCAAGGAATATCTCTCAAATTGACACTGAATCAGAAGACGAAGAAGATTGGGACACATTTCTTGACGAAGTACACAAGGTATTGATGAAGAAAATAAGGTTTACCTAAAGAAAAAGAAGCTACTGAAGTCTTCCTCAATACTTAAGCAACAAGCAAAGAAAAAGATATGCCAAGCAATGAACCCCTTGACAATTCACCTTCTTTGCCAAGACGATCTCCTCGGAATGAAGGTCAGACTGCTCCGTCAATCGTCACACAACGTTCTTCAACTTCCAGAAGAACTGACCAAAAGGGAAACTTAGAGTCTTCCATAAAACAAGAACAAGATAAAATGGCTCTAGAACTCAGAAAGATGTCCAAGGACATACATCAGATGAAGCAAGAGTGTTCTACGATTTGGGAATGCTTAAAGGAATTTTGAAAAAGCTGGGTTGCACGAGCTCTAAAGACTCCGCCTCAGTTGACTCAGATTCAGATGCCTGAATCGTCTGTCTAACAATTCTATTATGCAGGAACTGCAGATTTTTAACCTTTTCTTGTGCAGGTTTTTCAGTTCTTTTTAGGGACTTACTCTTAGTTCTAGTTCTTAAATTTCGGAACATTTTCGTTGGAATTTTTAACTCTCCTTAAATTTTGTAATTTTGGCTTTATTTGTGACAAAAAGGGGGAGAGAGTTTAGAGAACAATGAACAATGATGAGAACAATGAACAATGATGATGATGTGAAAATTTTGTATACATCAAGGTACAATGATGACTGAGAACTTGAACAATGCTGATGTGAAAATTTTGTATACATCAAGGTAAGTATCACTTCAACCTCAACTTTGGTTTTATCTTTGATGG